>JAUNZO010002094.1:0-25531 GCA_031894775.1 Chloris gayana
CAGCGACAAGCAACTATGATGGAGTATCATGGGCAGACCCAGGATCAATCCGAGACTAGGGCTATTACACTAGACAATAGTGTTATTTGTTTTTAGCTACAGCAAAATTTATAATCGACTGAAATCATGGTTTAGGACTAGGACCATGGCCATGATGATTGATGACCCTAGTGGTAGGTCCACCAATGAATACATATGACATGAGAGGGATCCAACAAGGTTGCGTAGCATCAAAATCTCTCATAACCAGGACTTCAATAACCGCGGAACCAATCGGTTAAGCCGGTTAACCATCGATTTTTATTTTTAATAAAAAAATTGAAAAAAAATCATATGCAATAAAACTGATCAAGTTACTCTGATGAAAATGATTGGTCAACCATACAACCGGTAAATTTTGAATTTAAAAATATATTTTAAAAATCTATCCACTGAAACCAGTCCGCTAACCAGTTAAAGCGGCAGTTAACCGACCGGTTAACTGATCGCCAGTTGCCACGACTTCAAAACGAATTTCGAACATTTAATCGACCAATTTTACCGGTATTCCAGTTAACCACCAACCGGTGTCGACCCGTTATATAGGTCCAGCCAGCTATTGAAACCTTGTTCAAAACTCACCCCTCAGTCGATTGTATATTTGACAGATCATCAATGCCTCTCCTCACTCACTTAATCTAAGCACTTTCCCAAGCACAAACACTATTGTGGTTACAAGCTAAATCCTTGACATGGTGGATTTGAAGAAAGGCCCTCAAAGCTGTTTCAATATCCAATATGTATATGCAAAATTTTACGTGACAAAAATTTGAGTTGCATATTATACTTTGATCATCAAATACAATATTATAAATAATAGCTTGGCCGAGTTGCATGTAGCACTTGTTCCAATCCAAGGGCGCGACTACCCCCCCCCCCCAATTATACGTTTTGTTTGATTGCTTGGCAATGAGTTCTGAGATTTTTGTTTTTATTCTCTCCTAGCAGGGGTTGGAAAGGAGCTCTGCTTCTTTGACATAGGAGAGAACTATAAGGCCTCGAGGATTGCAAAATTACCGAGCTCCGACACTACTAGAAATAGGGCCTGTAGTGGCGGGTCAAACCCTACTATAGCTCCACCGCTAAAACGATGTAGCGACAGGTGATGTCTTCACCTACCGGTACTAACGGTGGGGAAGAAAAAACCACGACCGAGCCACGTGACCACCGCCTCTGTGCCACTCCACTACCGTCCGTTGGCCCTCCCGCGTCGCTAGAGAGAGGGGAGCGGCCCGCACGTCGTCGCTATCGTCCGGAGAGGGGGCAGCGATCCACCGCCACCCTTGCATCACCGCCATCGTTGGGAGGACGGGTTGCCCCTTCCCTTGCATCACCATTGTTTGGAGGAGGGGGACCAGAGGAGGGGAGGGAGAAGGCAGGGCGGTGTGTGGGGATAAGGTTTGGCCATTTTATTAGTCAGGTGGGCCGAATGGGTAAAAAAACTGAGACTCGGATTTTTAACAGCGGCCCACGGGTCTACCTGTCGTTAAAACTTGATTTTTAGGGGTGGTTTATGTTGTTGTCTGCTGTTAAAAATTGGACTACGTTACCCGCCACTAAAATAGGATACTATTTGCCGCGACGGTATGTGCTGAAGCGCCGCTATATGTGTGCATACAACACCGCTACGGGCCCTATTTCTAGTAGTGTGATAAACAAACAAGTTAAGCCCGTGACCAGCTTCAGAATTGCTAGAAGTGCACCACAGGTTATCACGCATCACCCCTGCGACAGAGGCTGCTTCTTGTCCTCACACCTGGCCTTCTCCACCTGCAACTCAGAAGCGCAGCAAACATTTCAGGCTCTTGGACTAAAGCTAAGCATCGGTGGCCATACGGCGCGTCGAGTGTTTTACCTCCTCGTTCCAATCGGTTCTGAAGGTGAACCACAACAAGATGAGCGTCTGCATCATGCATCAGGGTTCCGCCGACGACCATGCCGCTCCACACCCCTGCAAAATTTCGACTCGGTCGGGTATCACTATCACATATGAAAAAGCTCATTTCCTCTCCGCAAGACTCGGAATTCCAGCATTTTGTGTGTACCTTGGCGCCGAGGTCGAGGAAGACGCGGAGCGGCACGCCGACGACGTAGTAGCACCCCACGTTCACGTACGCCACGAACGCCTGCCACCCGTAACCCACCGCCACGCCTTTTGATCACCGGGAAAAAACGTCGTAGTGTCAGTTCGTTTTGCGACAGCGCTGTGGCAAGTTTACATAGATGCATGGTTACCGCCTGCGCGGTGAACCCGGTCCACGTCTCCCTGCACGTTGGGCTGGCCACGACGTAGGCGAACTGGGCCGCCACGATGACCCACCAGCTGAGGCTGTGCACGAGCGCCGCGCCCAGGAGGCCCAGGCCCAGCCTGCGGATCGCGAGCCAGCTCAAAGCCAGGTGCAGCGCCGGCCGAGATGTAGGCGCTGGGCGCCACGATGCTCTGCGCCCGCAGGAACTTCTGGATCGGGAACTTGGCCGCGTACGCGAAGATCTGCGGGATCAGACCGTACACGAACAGCGCGGCGGCGCCGGCGATGCGCTCCGGCTCGCCGAGGGCGACGAGCACGCTCTCCGAGAAGGCGTAGAGGGCGGCGAGGGGGATCCCCGGCCCGTGGCGGCGACAAGCACTCCGGCGCGCTGCATGTACACTCCCAGCATGTTGTGCTTATGCGCGCCGTAGGCTTGCCCGCACAACGTTTCCACCGCGCTGCCCATCCCCCCAGCTGTGCAAGTGTCAAGCGTCCATTTGATGTTACTGAGAGTGAAAGTTGTGAAACCAATCACACGCATTTACGTATTTGGCAGCGACGTGACACCTACCAGGAGGCCGTAGGCGAATGCCTGGACCTGGACGCCGGTGGTGCCGAGCGAGCTCCAGGCTCCCGAGCTGGCCGCAGAAGATCTGCGTCGCCACCAACATGACGTAGTTGATCATGTACACGGCCACCAACGGCAGAGCCAGGCGCAGCAGCAGCGAAGCTCTGCCGCCACGCCACGCCAGGCGCGCCGCGCCCGCGGCGGGGTCGCATCGCTCAGAATGTCCTCCAACTCCCGGCCCCCGAGTGCGGCGCGCCGCAGGTCGGCGGCGGCTCGCTGTTCGCCGGCTGCAGTCCATGGGGATGTGGCGCGCGTGCCGGCTTGATCACTAGTTAGAAGTGGCAAGAGCGAGGTTGATCGGTATATGCAGGTGTGGGTCTCCGGCGACCGAGCAACGCGAGGTCTCTAATAGCCCACCAATCCAATCTGGCCAGACAAACAGTGCGCAGTCCTAGTTTATTACCCTTTGCTTCCTAGTTTGTTGACTGGAGCTATTTTTTTTTTTATTTAGAAAATGGAGCTAGTTAAACTGCAACCAGAAACGCCACTGCCTAGTCTGCTTTAGTTCCTTCGAGGTGGCTTTGCTCGCCAGCCTCACCTCACTTGGCCACGGGCCACTAGCAAAAGCCACCCCTTTTACCTCAGACAATTAATTAGCTACTCGATCGCCTACACATATGACTGCCCCAGTGTGTACCTATTTTGTTGCAAGATCAATGTGGCCTCTTGTAATAACCTATGAGAATTGAATTGTTGTGTGCACCACATTACTTTTTTTATATTGGAAAAAACTAGAAATACTGACAAGTAAGATCCCACAACCATGTTCAAAATGGGCATTCTCGCATTGTCTCACATGGTCCCTATCTCCCTCAAGAATTCTATGCATAAGGTTTTACCATACAAGTCACAAAAATATCAAAAAGAAGCTCATTACAGAGTTTCCGCCATTACGCATTTGATCACAACAAAAATGTTTTTTTGCGTTTACCTCGATTACTAATGGGCCATTGCTATGCTTACGAGTTGTTTGCTTACATGAGTAGTCTAACAGCTATACTGGCACACATGTCACTCTTAGGATGCATCTAATTCTATGTAGGTGACAATGACTATGTTTGAATTTAGGAGACCTTAAGCTCTTGATAGCTGGGCCATCGAACAATAATACAGTTCAAGCAAAAAATTTATTTTATGATGTAAGATTTCTTTAGAATTACAGAAAATTTCTTTTGTTCCTTAACCTTATTAAAATGATATATGATAAATAAAATAAATGTTACATTTTAATACTATTTTAACAATCATCTAGAAGAGAATTGTATATTATCATCAAAGATAATTTTTTTTATTTTTTATTAATCAAACTAGGTTATCAACTCAGAGGTGTATCAACTAATACTTTATTATATTAGATAATGTGGATTGCACTCAAGTTATAAATTAAAAAAAGTAACAATATGTGGCCGTTTATTGGAATTGTTTTGAAGCACATCTACTAAATTTTTTGTTGGTCGTGAATGAGTGCCATAGATGCAGGCTATGTTTTGTATTTTGTTTTGCGGCTTTAATTTGTTTTTGTAAAGCAACCTCATGGTACAACCGATGGAAACAATGGACAAAAGAAAACAGTGGTGGACCTATGGATGCATTAGCTGGGCATTCAAACATGGAGTTGGCAAGAAATTTTTTTCTTGATGATTCATGTTGTTGAGAATTTTTTTGGAAAAGGGAGATGGAACTTGTAGTTTTGGTCTTAATTTCTATGCTTCTACACTCAAAGAAACATGATTTTATAGGTGCATGTATTTGATATGTAAACATGTACATTATGATTTGCTTAAATTTTGGACATTCAATTGAAGCCAATGAATCAAGAGAGCTCCGCCCCTGGAAGAGAAATGAACTAGAAAGTCCTTGAGTGAGCCTATTTTGTTCGATGGATAACTTTCCCATAATCTAGATAATAACTATTTACTTTGTTGCTTTGTTCTATGCTCCCATCAGGCTTTCCTAGAGAAGTCGGAAATATAACGAAGCCTTATTTTACACAGAAAAAGTGTCACAGCTGTTCCAATAATAATCCTGATAATTGTTCCTTTATTAATTGGAGTACTCATTGGAAATGTGCCACGAGGCACAAAGGGTGTGTCGATACGGGTGCTGCTATCAGTTGCAGTATCACTGCATATTGGGCAATGTTTGGCAGAATTTTCAGCTCCAAATTTTGGGATGGAGTTGGGTGGCCATCTTCTCCCCTACTCCTTTTTTGGGTTATAGACTGAATATGAAGGCTTTACACTTTATTTTAGCACAGGTCGAGATCCCCGCTTGGCCACTAACCCATCAGTGCTTGTGAGCGTTGAGAATTTCCTTCATTCTTCTAGGAGAGGTTGCTTCCTGTCCTCCCACTTGTCCAGCCTCGCCTTGGCTTTCTCCACCTGCAGCAAACATTTCAATTCGTGTTTATCGGTCGGAGTGACAAGATCAGAATCGGATAGTATAATCTTAGATTGATCTCGAGATTGGAACAATGCCGGTATGGCAGGCAGATACCTCCTTGTTCCAGTCGGTTCTGAAGGTGACCCAGAGCAAGATGAGCGTCTGCATCATGGTCCCCCCGATCACCATGCCGCTCCAAACGCCCTGCAATTTACAATACGACCGCGTGTCGCGCGTGATCACGTGAGGCCAGGATTTCTTAAAACTTATTGTCTTCTTGATCTTCAATCAGAGGTCTGAACCAGCAAATCGGAAGGAGTTTTGTTCAGCGACCTTGGCGCCGAGGTCGAGGTAGAAGCCGAGGAAGACGCCGAGCGGCACGCCGACGATGTAGTAGCACCCCACGTTCACGTACGCCACGAACGCCTGCCACCCGCAACCCACCGCCACGCCTGTTTCGTTCCAGAACGGACAAGCAAGCATCACTCATCGTGCCATGTCGTATATATGAGCAGGGAAATGAAACGGATATGTGTGCGCCGTGGACTCACCGGAGAGGACTGGCTGGACGCCGTTGAGGACGAGCGTGACGGCGAGGAGCGGGCAGAGGTCGGAGACCGCGCGCGCCACGGCCTCGCCGCCGGTGAAGAAGTAGCTCAGCTGGTCGCGCAGGCAGAGCACGACGACGGCGCACACCACCGCCACGACTAGCGAGAGCGACGTCACCACCAGCACGGAGAACGCAGCCGCCCTCGGGTTGCCCGCGCCCAGCTCGTTGCCCACCCGCACGCTGCATCATATCCAGAATCAGTTATTAGGCCAGATTCATGAGCTTCAAACATGTGGGCACAGTTGCGTCGCGTCACGTGCGCACCTCGCCGCGGCGTTGAACCCGACCGAGATCATGAACACCCATCCGTTCACGGTCATACTGCACAAGGAAACAAAAAGTAAGGTCCATTATTAATTGCCCCAAAAAATCAAGAAAGATTCGAAGCGTAACCGAGCTGCTAATAAGCTCTTATTACCAAATGGAGAGGGAGTCGAGCGAGAGCTCGGGGTTCTCGAGCAGGCCGGCGATGAGCACGAGGATCTGGAAGTACCACGTCTCGAGGCAGAGCATCACGGCGGACGCCGCCGAGAGCTTGAAGAACCCGCCCAGCCCGGAGAAGGCCTGCACGGTGAACCCGGTCCACGTGTCCCTGCACCTCGGGCTGGTCGCGATGTACGCGAACTGGGCCGCGACGATGACCCACCAGCTGAGGCTGAGCACGAGCGAGCCGCCGAGCAGGCCCAGGCCCATCTTGTACACGGCGACCCAGCTCAGCGCCAGGTGCAGCGCCAGCGTGGCCGCCGAGATGTAGGCGCTGGGCGCCACGATGCTCTGCGCCTGCAGGAACTTCTGGATGGGGAAGTTGGCCGCGTACGCGAAGATCTGCGGGATCAGGCCGTACACGAACACGGCGGCCGCGGCGGCGATGCGCTCCGACTCGCCGAGGAGGACGAGCACGCGCTCCGAGAAGGCGTAGAGGACTGCGAGGGGGATCCCGGTGGCCATGAGCAGGACCGTCGAGCGCTGCAGGTACACGCCCAGCATGCTGTACTTGTGCGCGCCGTAGGCCTGCCCGCACAGCGTCTCCACCGCGCTCCCCATGCCCAGCTGCACGACATGCAGGCAACGAGTTGGTGCGCGCATTTAGATGGTGATGACATGAAAAACTTTTTCAAGTTTCTGGAGAATGAGCAGGAGATCATTAACTAAGTGACATTATTTTTTGTGGTTATGATTTTTGAAAAAGTCCATTTATGCTAAGCGACTATTTTTCACCTGGTACTACACCTTTTTTTGAGCGCAGGTACTACACCTTTTTCGGAACGCTCTCCGGCCACTTCTCACGTTGGACACGAGGTAAGTAGGCCACACCATGTCGTTAGAGCATCTCCAAGCAATCTCCCTAAATAGACCCCCAATCCTAAATTTTAGGAGTTTAATCAAAAAACCAACTCCAAGCAGACCTTCATATGGGATCCTAAACTAGCTACCCTCCTAAATCCCTCCTCCAATCCCTCGGAAATGGGATCCTCCCATCCTCACTCCTAAACTACAGCTGGCATGGGCCCTACGTTTTTTTTTAATTTTTCTTTTTTTCCTCTTCTCATTTCCTCTCTCTCTTCTCCCTTTCTTCTCTTCTCCACCCTTTTCTCTCTCTGCACCGACCGCACCCGGCCACCCGACCGCGCTCGCCGTCGACAACCCCCGTCGTGCCCGCTGCTCAACCACGCCTAGAGCTTGGAGCTTGGCCGCGTGCTGCCTCCTCCCTCGACGCCGGACGCGCCACCGCCTGCTCCCTCGACGCGAGTCGGCGACGACCAAGACACGGCGCCAAGATCCGAATCCGACCGCCGGCCGTTCCGGACCATCTCCCGGCCGAGCCCGCCGCCCGCCTCCCACCGCCGGCCGTCGCCGCCCGCCTCCCGCCGCCCTTCGCAGCTCGACGCACGCCGCCGCCGTCGCTCGGCCACCGTCGCCCCACCGCCGCCGCCGGGCGCCTCCATCGACGTCGACCGCGCGGTCCGGCCATCTTCTTGCCACGCGGTCCGGCCGTGCCCTGCCCGCCTTGGGGGCTCGATTGGGGAGGAAGAAGAAGGCACGGAGGCTGCAGGAGCTGCTCATGCTCGACAACCGATTCCATGGAGAGATCTCGGCGTCCCCGGGGCTCGACAACGGCGAGCCGCCCGCCTCTCCTTCCGACCGGGATATGCGACCACGGCGAGCTCCGGGAGCTGCTCATGCTCGACAACCGACTCCGTGGAGAGATCTCGGCGTCCCCGGGGCGATGCCGGAGCCTCGAGCGTGTCCACATCTCCAACAACCGGCTCGCCGGCGACGTGCCCGTCCGGGACCTGCCGCACATGTCGCTCGTGGAGCTCAACGAAACCGGCTCAACGGCAACATCTCCCCGGCCATCGCTGGTGCAGCCAACCTGACGAAGCTCGACCAGCGTGGAGAGCGGGACGGGGCGCGGCGGGCTTTGCTGGCTGGCATGGCGCCGCGCAAGCACAGGCGCTGTTGGATCGAGAGGAGGAAGAAAAGGGTGGAAAGGGACTGACATGTGGGTCCCGCGATTTATGAGTTGAAAAATAGGAGTGCTGCTGGAGTTCATACCATTTTCTAGGACCTCAAAACATAGAAGTGAACTCCTAAATGGCATCTAGCGGGTTGGATTTAGGAGCCATCGCTGGAGATGCTCTTACTGTGAATGAACACCGAGGTGTACGTGACAAGACGCGCGCGGTACATGTACAGGTTGCACATGGAACCTGGACGAGGCCTGTGTTGAACACACGTCTACTGGGCAGGCATACCTCTCGCATGTAAGATCAGCCAACCCTCTCACTCTCAGTACTAGTTACTAACTCACCTACTCGCATTTATAGAAGATATGGGTCGACAATTAGTAATTAGTATGCATGGTCATGGAGATCTATGCTTGTTTGTAAACAAGACCGGACGCTTACCCTGCTGTTGCCGTGCGTGTGAATTTTTCCCCTTCAGCCTTGGCAATATTTTTTCATATCGTTTGTGCAGAGATGCTCGTGTCGTTATCTGATTCAATATTGCAAATGGGTAGGAAGCATGACGTCTGTTTCAGAACAACAGTAGCTGACCCTTGTACAGCAGCAAAGGCACGCGATTATTTAATAGTTTTGTGATAAATTGTATAATTTTCTGAAATTGAACATGTAGTTATTTGATACAGTACTAGTTTTGTCAAAAAAAAATAGTTGTGCGAAATTTACTCTTTTTTGACAACTTTATTACGATTCTGGGAAATCTCCATTTCTGCTATTCTGGTTTTACTATTTTTCACCCGGTACACTTTTTTGGAACGCTCCGGTCACTTCTCACGTTGGACACGAGGTAGGCCACACCATTGTTGTTACTGTGAATGAACACTGAGGTGTACGTGACAGGACGCGCGCGGCGGTACATGTTGCACATATGGAACCTGCTGAATCAAGTACTACTCACACGTCTGCTGGGCAGGCATACTATAACTCTCTAAATTATAGAAGATGGGTCGCCAATTAGTATGCATGGAGATCTATGCTTGTTTGTAAACAAGACCAGACGTGTTTACCCTGCTGTTGCTAGAGTTACAGTACACGATTTTTTTCCCTCTGTCTTAGCATTTTTCATACTCATACTATTATTTGTGCAGAGATGCTCGTGTCGATATCTGATTTAATACTGATCATCAAATGGTTACTAGTAGGAAGCATGGCTTCGGTCATAACCACAGCTGAAGTATCTTTTTTTTTTTTGAAACTGAAGTATCACATATCTAGTACAGCAGCAAAGGCACGAGATTAGTGAAGCGGAACCAGTGGAACGTACCATGAGGCCGTATGCGAAGACCTGGATGCCGGTGTTGCCGAGCGACGCGGCGGCGAGCTCCAGGTTCCCGAGCTGCCCGCAGAAGATCTGCGTGGACATGGACATGACGTAGTTGATCATGTACACGGCCACCGCCGGCAGCGCCACGCGCAGCAGCAGCGGCAGCTCCACGCCGGCGCCGCACCACGCCCGCCGCGCCCACGGCGCCGCCGCGTCGCTCAGGATCGCCTCCAGCTCCCGGCTGCCGCCACCGTGCGCCGCCGCGTCCTTCGCCTTCGCGGCGGCCGCCGGCTGCAGCAGCGGGGTCGTAGTCATCGAGTCCATGGAGGCGTCGTAGATGGCGCGCGGCGCGGTTAGCTAGGCCGATGCGGTGCCAGATGTGCGAGAGAGAAAGGTGAGACGCCGCTGCCTGATCCGTCGGGGCGGGTTTATATAGGTCGTCGGACTCCGGTGCGTGGCATGGTGTGGTAGGTGCCGTCGATCCAGGGCACTGGTAAGGCGATCGCTATAACTCTGAATCTCTGATGCTGCCGCTGCATGTGGGGCCCGGTCAGCAAGCAGAGAGACGACGGAGGTACAGAGCCCCATGGCCCTTGTTAGCGGAGCGTCACACTCACAGACTCTGAAACAGTTCGGTTCAGGGAACATATGCTTTGGATATGTCTAGCTTGTTAATTACCCCACTGCAGGGTATCGTACACCTGTATAAAACAAGCTTGACGGAAGAAAAATGCGGATTCTGCGATTGTTGGTGAATGATGCACTGCAAAAGTGATACGGGCCGGAGGATATGGAACCTTGTTCAGTGCAGGCAGAGCACGTTCCAAATTTACAGTTGGAGAATGGGAATTGTTACGCGGCCAACAACCACGGGAGAGTGGAATCATGAATGCATATATCAGGCCCAGGCAAAGCAAGTGCATGATTTCTAACATTTTTTTTGTTGGGTATTAGCTGAGCCTGAGACTTTCATATAAGAATATTGGTTGGTTCTGCAGTTGGTAATATTACGGTAGAAAATGATGATATAGAAACCGCACTAGCCAGGAGGCAGTTGGTAATACTACGATAGAATATGATAAATTTGGAACCTCCAAGAAGCAAACTTTTCACATTTACTCATGACGAACTACGATCAAGGAGCAACCTCCAAGAATATCCACCAGATAAAATAGTTACTTCGAAGCATGTTGTCATGGGGCGAAGCTACTTGATTATGGAAATGTGGACTGTAATGCACCTTTTTAAAATTGCAAATTGTCTTGTTTCACGATTTAGTTATGCAAATGTTATTCTGATTATCATTCAATCGCTCTGATTTAAGAAAACGTTGTTTATAAAAATGCTTAAACCTGACAAATTATGTATGCCAAATTATGATGCAAACATATTGATGAGGTATGTGGATGTTGGATTTGATGTGTTTAATATTAATAATCACATTCAGATGGGCATATGCTCCTATACTCACAAAAGCCACATTCTATAAACATCTCTTTAATCTCACATTATGCACCCTTAGAGATCAAAATAAGCTGCTTTATATCATTCTCTTTGTATATCATGAAGTAGTACACTCCCACAATTTTTATTCTTGATAACCACATTGTTTGAATCTAATTAACATGATATTTAAGTTTAAAATTTCACACCAAACGAATGTATTTTTTAATACATAAAGCTTTGTCCATATGTTTAATTTGATGACACGATTTCTTATTTCACATTGAAAATTATCATTGTTCCCTCGTCATTGAAAAAAAAAATTTTCTATTTGCCATTAATTTAGCTTTTCTGTTCTTTCAGGCCACTATCACGAAGTATGTTACTCATGTTAATTGTTATTTATTAAAATTTTGATAATTTATTAAGTATATGATAAATTGCTATCCAATACGGGTGGGTGTAGTAACCAAATCGCATTATTGAAAAATCAGTGAGACCTCAACTGGTTTAAGAAAGAATGGAAGAGAATAAAATATGGGACCATATTAAGGGGTAAAAAAAATATTTTCAAGCTTCATATAGCAACATGTATTTCACGAATCACAACAGTAACATGGATTGTAAGAAATACGAAATCAATGTCAAATAGGGACTTCAATTTTTCGGTGACGGGAAGGAACAATTTTAACTTAACCTTACTAGCTAGTATTGTGCTATTTAGCTGGTTAGTAAATTACTTCACGTGAGCGGCAGGGAAAATTGTTTCATGACTCTGTTATTTGTCAGGTAAACACTTTGTCAGTTGGCGGAATGAAACCAAGCAACAAGAATCAAACTCACTTTCAAGCACGGTAACCACTCACCGGATCCAGAAAACAGTGACAACTCACTCTCTATATAGCGAATCTTTTCGATCTCTCCATGCGGAGCAGGAGCATACATGCATCTGCCACTGATCTGCCCACGGTTCCCGCGGACCGTTTGCGTGTTCGTCTTTATTATTGCAGTAGTAGTAATATTTGACAAAACATATATGCTTTCGACACGACCACAACCCCAAAGCATAGGAAAAATGAAACGAAGCAACAAGGGGTCAACTAGTGGCACGTGGTATGGTTACCATTACCACTCACCGGATCTAGAAGATGACTTAGGGTGTGTTCGTTTCCTCCTCTAAAATTTAACACTGTCACATCAAAGAGAATCTTATTATTTATGAATATTTCGATCAATTTAATGACAAAACCCTATTGACAGATTGGTGCTAATTTTCGAGATGAATCTAATGAGCTTAATTAATCTATATTTTACTAAAGTGATGCTACAGTAACCGTCTTCTAATCACAACTTAATTAACCTCATTAGATTCGTCTCGTAAATTAGTCTAGAGGCCTGAAATTTGTTTTATAATTAAACTTTATTTAATACTCTTAAATAATAAGATTCTTTTTGATGTGACAGCTCTAAAATTTAGACCCTAGAAAACGAACACACCCTTAATAATAGCCGGATCTCTATAGTGAGCCATGTTACATGGCAGACAACTCTCTGAAGAGCAAATCTTTGCTCTCTGCATTTGAAAACCGAGCACACGGTGCATGCGGGCATATATCAATGCATGAGCATGTCCGGTGGCATCCACAGCTGTGCGCCTGCCCGTCGATCTCGGCGCGCCGCCGGAACCAGTGGCGTCAGGCCTTGCGGCCCGTGCTGCACCACGCGGCCATAAATAATTAATTATGCAGCGGCAGCAACAAGGGCAGCCAGCAGTACAGCAGTGGCACGGGCGCCACGCTTCCCGGCGGTCGCGTCGGAACGCGTTCGTACGCCGGAGAGACCGAGAGTGCTCAATTGCTCACCGGCGCAAACCACGGTGCTGGCTACAGACAAGTCAGATGCAGGCAGGAGCGCTGATGAACGCTGAAGAACGCCGACCAAGGGCCAGACACTGATGAAGGGCCTTTGCTGTGCTCTGTTCATCGGCCAGCAATCATGCTGCAAATGTGGAGCTGACTTCATGAAATTACCTTTTGTAAATGGATTATATGGTTGAATGGTTCTGCAGTCTTTCACAGGTAAATAATACCGTAATCTTGTATGCAGGTATCATCGACTTTAAAAAACTCAAACAATCCTGCATGAAAGGATCTCCTTGCTACGGATTGGGTACTTGGGTCAAGGTCCTCAGGCCGTGTCACTCGAGTACTCCACCCTTCCATAAAATGGGTAAAAAAACTGCAAGTGGATTCGAAGATGAAACGATCAAGTTCTTATTCTCCAAGCAAAGATTAAAATTACAGTATTTTCTTTGACGATCAGCAGCAGAACTGAGCCATCGTCTGACATGATAGTGATTATTGATCAATGGATAAAACGATCACCGGCTATAGCTCTTCACGATAATAACAACACATCACTTCACAGATTTTTCAACCTCCCAACATCACAGTTGTATGTCAGATTCAAGAATGTTTCTACCAAAC
Source organism: Chloris gayana (assembly GCA_031894775.1). Classification (NCBI taxonomy): domain Eukaryota; kingdom Viridiplantae; phylum Streptophyta; class Magnoliopsida; order Poales; family Poaceae; genus Chloris; species Chloris gayana. The sequence goes on from JAUNZO010002094.1 coordinate 13,627, forward strand.
GCGTGGGTACGATGATCTAGGCTACAAATTTTAAGTGCATATAGTTTTTTCTGAAGTCAATGGCGCAGAAACATTCTGCTGAGTGTTCTTTTCACTGTGGTCACTTTTATATTTGTTTAGCCATTCATTCAGTCAAGTTTATTTTCTTTTGACAAGATTGAACAAGGTTACATTCAGCTGAGTATTTTTTTTGCCAGGGTCACATTCCTTTTTGTCCGGCCATTGATTGGGTTAAGGTTTTCTTTATTTTTGAATTGATTAAACCAAGGCTAAAGAAGCTAGATTCAGAAACTGGTGAATTATTTGGTGCTGACTGGCGTCTTCTGACAGTAGGAAATGGTTGAAAGAAAAGAAAAGAAAGTTCTATTTTTTATTTGAACTGGGATTGACAAGCTATCTTGTGCGAATCTGAAAGAAATTGGTGGACGATCACATTGTTATTTGGGTGATAATGTTGGAAAACCAGTGAAGTCTTTGCTGGAATCCAAACAATTTCTGTGAGCTCATGCATATTTAGCTGCTTATGTTTGTAACCTTGCATTTGACATGTTTGATTCGTATGAAAATTCCTTCATTATGTCAACCAGAAAATATTTGATCAAATATTAATTAAAAGAAGTCAAAACAGTGACCTGTTTTAAAGTCAACTTGGCCTACATCCAATGATCCCAACTGTCTATTCGTGGAATGAAAGTTCAACTGAAATACTAATTAGTGGAAGAAATCCACTGGCTGGAAAAAAATGGAACAGAGAAGAAATCCAATGCTGGGATATGTCAAGAAAAGAATTCAGACCCTCAATTAATCATGGCCTATACAAAGCACATGTTGATTGTCAAAGAAAATCCATTTTCAAAAACAAAAAGAAATAAAGAAAGACACGCAGAAAAGTAAATGAACGTGGTGCCAATAACTCCAAAGAATGTATCAAGTGAAAATGGAATTAATAAGAAGTCAAAACGAAATATGAAATACAAAGCATTCTAGTGGAAAAAATAAATCGAAACGAATTGAAGTTAAAATACCAAAAGGAAATATAAAATAGAGGTTCCTTGGCATTTTGGCAAGCATGCACGAACATAGTGCGGTAATCAAACGTCCAAGTATGAGCAACTGAGGAGTGGATGTTCACCATCTCAACCACTCCAGTATCCACAATCGCAATTGCAGCGCAGCCACGTCCCCCACTTACTTTACAAAGTGCAAAAGGCCTAAGGCATACAAACAGCAGCGATTCTACTACATGTCGCTCCTACTTCAATTTCTCTGTCAGCACATACTTCTAGAGTAACTGAGTAAGGTATGCAAAGACTGGATATATCGACATGAGCCAAAGCCTTATTCGGCTGTTTTCAAATGCGGGATTTTGAAACTTCGACAATCCTACCTTCCAAAAAGGCTCGGCACAAGGTAAAAGGGTATGGAAGAATAACAATTTAGTTTTAGTCAGAACACATTAATACTAACTGTCTAGTGGGAGCTAAGTAATAGACTGTACACAAGACTTGAGCTTCTCCAAAACCAAGTTCAACAAACAATGGAACTACCTAACAATTACCCAATTCACACACACCCGTCTCACTACACCTTACTAAATCGAGCACCAATTGTAATTGTTCTGCATACATAACCTGTCTAGCTCCAATTTTGGTCCAAAACCTACCAAATTTACAGACTATCCCAGCCGCTACAACGGTAGTACTACTCCACAGCATAATCATCGATGAATACGCAAAACAAGTAGCATATGGGTTCATCTCACTCGGGTATGCTCTGCAGCGACGGCCTCCATTGCCCCTGCGCTCCCCTGTGCCGGACGTTGGAGCTGCTCGCGTCGCACAGGAGCTCCGAGATGACCTCCCGGACCGGAATGCCGCCGTCGCCGCCGTCCTGCTTCCCGTCGTCGACGCGCCGCAGCAGCTCCTCCAGCTGCTTTCTCGTGATCCTGATCTTCACCTGATGATCCGTCGCCGGCGCCTGCGCCGGCTGCTCGCTCTCGCCCTTGCACGTCGCCTCCTCCGCCGCCGCAACCACCTTCTCCTCTGCCCACACAGCGCGCTTCTTGGCGGAATGCTCGCCGGAGCCGGCGCGATCTTGACGCGATCGTTCGAGGCAGTTTCCCATCCCGGCGGCGAGAAAGCACTGCGAGATCGATATCGATCGGCTAGTTGCAACTTCGAAACCCCGGCGTGAATTGAGGAGAGTTTTCGTGTGCAGTTGGATCGAAATTTTCTTGTTAGGGAATCCGAAGATGCGATGGAAGCGGGAGATCGTTTGCGAGGTCTGCCGTGCTGGCGTTCTTATAGGCGCGCTTGGCATCCACGGGACCACGAGGGAAACAAAGGAGACAAAGGCCCGGAGACGGATCCAGTCGACACGTGGCTGGCTGCAATCGGGTCGCTCGCCCACGGGCCGACCACGTCTCCAGGTTCAGAAGGCCAGGCCCGCCCATGGGCCGACCACGCCGCCGTGCTGGCGCGTCATGATCCGCGCGGCGGCGTTCCGACGGGCCAGATCGCACGCTGCAGGATGGCCCTGGTGTGAAATGGCGTAAAAGTCGGAATCAAATTTAAATAGCCAGTGGGCCCTGCGAGCCGCGTAAGCTGCAAACGTGGCTTCTGCTGGCGCGTGATGATGTTTTGTCTTTTTCCTTTCTTAACATTGGTCTAAGAACATATTTTATACTGCACTAGTAATTTTGTTTTCGTTTACTAAAGGTGATCAACAGAGCCCCGAGACGAAAAAGGAAAAATAGGAGCTTAATTAGAGCATGGGAAGTATCAGTTATGCGATTTTGGTTTCTAAATCAACATAGTCTCTGCAACCTTGCAATATCAATGCGTGGAATACCTTTTGATTGAAGGAACTAGTCTCGTGTCGAAGTTAGACAGTTTTGTTGGTTGTACACAGGTGTAAGCCATCCTTGATTACGCCACATGAATTTCTTATCTACATTAGGTTTCAGACACACACTTGTGTTATTTTAGGGATCTGGAACTAACCGCAAGGCAACTTGTAGTTGTACTTTGAATTGAGAGAAAAAGATGTTCGGTGTCTTGAACTCTGATGGTAGCTAGAGATGTACATTAAAAGATCATATGGGAGAAGCAATGGTAGTTAAGTGACTCGAAGTTAGAAGGCTTCCTTCTATTTCATTTTTGAACACTTTCTTTTATTTTAAAAAAAACTCGATCTGCCGGGAAATGAAGCTACCCTGACCGAATTATCTAAGGAAAATAGCCTTCTCACCGTAGGCCGAGCCCCGAACCCCCTCCCTAACCATACACGGGGACTCAGCTGGCCTTGTGAGTTGTGACGTGAGTCTTTACCTATGCTTTGATCTAGGGAGAGTGAGGGGAATTTTTTTCTGTACTGTGCACAACTACGAGTACTCGGCGCTGCTACGAGTGCCTAGCACTGTGTGAGCTACGATGCTGCGGTGCAGCAACAGCACCGTGCGGGATCGGGGGTCAAACCCCCGACCTGGGGCAGCCACTCGGGCGCCTTACCACCAGGCCACGGGCCTGTCCGCACTTTCTTTTATTTAACAAAGCTCTATAGGGGCAATTGCCCCTTCAGTTTTTTAAAAACAAAAATTAAGCTATCCTGTTTTGTCACCCTAGTTAATCTGTTAACAAAGCAACCATAACTTAGTTTCCCTTGAGCATGAAGCTAGGAGCCTAGGACATGCATAGATCGAGTGGCATTTCTTTGCCTTCTGTCTTTGTTGCATAAGGCCGGTCTCAATGGAAGTTTCATGGACACGATTACCTAGAGTGACACGTCATCTAAAAGTGTTTGAAACTAGGATGAAACACCCCTCTCAATGCATAGTTTCATCTATTGTTGTTTTCTAGGTTACATGCAAGACACAAACTGTCTAGGTAACTGTGTATGGAGAGTTTCATCCTCATGAAACTCATTTCATCTCTCTCTTCATTAATACACTGCCATATCATCAAAAATACCTACATGGCACTCTATTTATTGTCTATGAAACTCTCACTGAGACTGGCCTAAGCGTAGTAAACGAAAAAACAATTTATTGCTTTGTCCATGACACTGCAAATTGTCTAGGAAACAAGAAGATCACCAGATCAGCTAGCTCTATATGCGGAAATGAATCTGCAGACGGACAACCCCATTATGGGTCACACCAAAAGAAAGTTATTTTGTTTGTTTCAGAATCCTCACATAATACATACCGAACATTCTACTACTAGTTCATCTTTTGGGGTATTTTTTTGTTACTAATTAGAGGAAGTCAGATGGGATTTTTATTGTTCAAAATATTGTCACATGACTTCTCCAATACAGATAAAAAATGATTTTTTCTAGTTGTAGTCAAGTCGTCGAGATCCGCATCTTTGGAGTCTCAACAAGCTAGCTAATCATCAAGCTGGAATCTAATCATTACCCATATCACAACTGAAAGAATGATTAATAGTTTACGAATGTTCTCCGAACAAACGGTCAAGTATGAACTCCAATGCATAAATGGAATTAGAAGTTGCATTCATATTAACACTTGTCACTTCTGTAATACAGGCTATACACTAAATTCTTTCGACACATCTCTATAAGCCCGTCGACTGCTACTTCAAATTTTCAGAATTCGACATGGGATACCATTCTTTCCCCTAGTATAATAGGTCGATTGGTTGCAGGTTGCTTCAAAAACTGCAGAGAGTTCATACCCAATATGCATCCTTAAATCGCTGTAGGTTGGAGCCGGATAAGTAACTTAAGGTGGACGCTTAGTTGCATCTGAAACCAACCGCTTAAACCTGCAGAACCAAGTCGAGAATTTCAGTTGGTTAAGAGTATATACCGAGTTGGTCCGGCCACCTGACGATGATTGCGTAAATTCCATTGGACCCCACACATCGCCGCCACCGACCGGGAGTTGGCTGGTCGTCGTCGCCGCCGGCTGGCTGGCGGGCCTTTCCCGTGGAGGCGGAGGTAACCCAACCGAGCTCATTTGACTAACGCAGTTTTGGCGTTTGAAAATGTGGTAGAGATCGGTTTATTTTTGCTTCTGCTAGCTGCTGGTATTGGGAAGAAGGATGCTGACGCTGACACCGGAACAGAAATGGAATTGAAAGCTACAATGTTGATCTAAATAAAGAAACCCCCGAAGATACAGAGATATGTATATGGTCTTTTCTACTAGTATGTTGCTCGCTGTTGAAAATCTCTTTGAAGCTGGTACACCGTACACAGAGCGGTATGCAGTTTGCTAATTACATCTTTTTGGGAAGTAAATGCTAATTTTTAGTACTACTACGTACCAGCGGTTCATCACATCACAAAAAATATAATACAAGAGGACATTTTTTAGAGTCCTATATTCATTTTGTGAAATCATTAGCTTGTATGTCGATATGGAGTTTCCTGTTGATGCAAAACGTTCTTTGACATCTTGTTGGATATTAGAGATGCAAAAGCTTCAGCATAACCGTACTAGATAGGCTTATTACTATTCAGCTATTCAGCGAGAGCAAAAGTTCCATTCCACCTTCCCGGAGGCCCGGACAATTATGAAGCGTTAGTGTCTAGTTCTCAGTCGATATAACAGAAGGTCGTTTCATTTTCTTTGCTCTTCTTTTTTTGAGAACAAGGTCGTTTCATAAAAATGTACAGTATTACAACTGCGAATGAAGTGAAGTGAATATACCAAAGCCCACAGTGAAGCGAAAACGCATGCAGTATTGGTCTGGGCCTGATGGAGGGCCGGACGGACTGGGCCTAATATATTGATGTTGTCTTGCGTGACGGTGAGCCCTTCTTTGTGCTAGTACACCGAACAATTCCGGCCCGGTAGAAAATAATATGGGCCAACTTTAATACTCTGTACGGATTAGTTTGGGTCCAAATTGTACGCCCAATCCAAGATTAAATATTTCAACAACATTTTAGCAGTTTTAACATCTGTAACATTTGATATTTCAGCAATCCCCTTTTGAGATATGTATGTGGCTTTGATTTAACTTTGTACAAACATCTGGTATGTTTATTGCTTGTAACACATGATTTGTTTGTTGCACAAACATTATCAACATTCAGGACAAGAAACATACCGGTATTGGGAGGTCTTGAAACACGTGAATTGCCAACGGCACAAATCTTTGAAGAGATGTAAGCCATTGAAATTCAATAGTTCTAGAGACACCTGAAGCCCTCGTATGATGTTTCGCAGTGAAACTATATCCTTATAGAAAATGACAACGTCTACCTTGTTCTTCTACTTAAAAAAGGTGGACACGAACGAGAACGAAACTCTGGTATGGAAACCCACATTGAGAACCTGAGAAGGACAATTGCAAGCACGTGCTCGTATGGTTCGCAAGCTAATGCATGACCTTATCGTGTAATCCAATTCACGACTCCGTGCGTGCGCGGCGGCACGGGGGAGGTTTCGAATCTCACACGCGCAGCATATTCCAGAGTCAATTCAACAGGCGAGGCGATGCCCCCAAGCCTCGCATGACAAGCTAGCTGGAAAACCTGCTCTCTTCTCTTCACGAGCCCCGTGTGCGGCATCCCAGTCCAGTCAGATTTCCAGACTTTGACCTGTACTTTCCGGCGGCACGCAGCTTAACTAGCAAAAACTTGGCGGCCAAGTTTGCGCTGCCAGTACTCGCGCAGTCACGCGCTCCGCATGCGTCCAAATTAAAGCGAAGCGGCAACGCGAGGCGTTCATTGAACCCGGACCGTTTCTCGGCAACCGGCGCCAGCTGCCCTGCATCCGCCAGCAAATCCATCGAGATGCACCATTGTGGGTGTTGTGTCGCCCGCTTAAAGGGGGTCTTTTTCATTTTCATCTCCTCGGCGAGAAAGCCATGGACGCACCACCGATCGAACAGAACACCGGCCGCGTGTGCCTGCGATCGAGGAGGGGCTGTCGCGATAACCTGCCCGATCCGTCGCTAGCTTCGCCGTTTAAAGCGTTCACAGGCGCGGGCCGGGCGCCCGGCCGGCCATCCACCGGAAGAGGGAGAGCCGTCCAGGTGCAGTGAACCCGGGCAGGTAGGTGGATTAGACGGTTACGAGTGCTAGCACTTTTCCCCGACGTATCTGCCTGCCACCCGGTTAATGTGCTCACGTGGCAGTATAATCGGGTCGGGATACGGGCGTACACGTACCCAATAGCGTAGCCGCAGCAACAGCCGCGCGATGTCGTCATCCCCTACGCCAGCGCCCGCCGCGCCAGCGCACATTCTTTCGTCTTTCCCTTTCCCCCGGGGCGAGAGCTGAGCTCCCCACCTGGCACCACGTGGGGCGGCTGGCCCACATGCGTTGGCGCCGTCCGGACAGCGCGGGCCCGCGAGGCAGTCGCTCGCACGAATCATGATGCCTCCAGTTTGCGTATATATACGGAGCGGGGCGAAGACAATCATCGTGCCCACGCTTGGCGGGCCCACTCCTGCTTAGCTTTATAGCTCCTGCAAATTCACACGATGTTTGCGTGCCATGCGTCGCGCGGTAAAAGCGAGCGCGCCGAGCACGGAAGCTTCGTAGAACGGCAGGTGCGCTGCACCAGATGGTACCATACACTGTGCCATTAGGACTAGTCACCCCGTACTACCGCTCCCTTGAAACAGACGCACAACAGAAACGGTCTTTATACACGTATATGAGCATTATCCACCGAAAGGCAAATGCAGCACGCAGTCCCTTCTAAGCTTATAAACTAGTATAACCGTGGCACGTGCACGTGCTTGTCTCGGTCTAAACTACACTTGCCAATTGCCGTGTGACAGAAACGTACAAGCGTCCAATCCAGTTTTCGTCTCGTACGTACGGGTCCCGTGAGCCAGTGTACAAGGAATCTCGACACACTGTGTGTACGTATTGACCGTCCAATAAACTATTATTATACGGTCATGCGTAGGGATAAGCACAACACAAAATACGGGGAAAAAAATAACCAACCAAACGAACCAATGAATGGCTTCTCCGTAACGGCGTCACGGACACGTAAACTAATCCCGGTAGTTACGCACGCGGAAGAGGCCGCCACGACAAAAGCCCCGACTCGGCTGCGGGTCCCACCGCCGCTTGCCGGCTGCGGGTCCCCTTCCTTTTTCTCCCCTATAAATTCACGCCAGGTTGCGCCGGGCGCCGAACCTTAACCGATTACCAACGATTCATCCCGTTCCCAATTCTCATCTCGTCTCCTCGCCGCGCGAGCGCGAGACTAGTACCGGCGGCGATGGCCAAGGCGCGGCGGCCGCCGTTCGCGGCCGCGGAGCGGTTCCTGGGGTTCCCGCGCGGCGGCGCGGCCGTGTTCCCCGCCGGCGGGGGCGGCGACGACGACCTGCCGGACCTGGCGGAGGCCGACGTCTGGTACTCGGAGGCCGGTCCCGCGCCCGGCAACGAAGCGGGCGGCAGGGCGGAGGAAGGGGCGGCGCCGTCGATAGGCGGGCGGGCGCCGCGCCGCGCCGTGGGCGGGCTGAGCCGGGCGTTCGGGGACGGGCGGCAGGTGGCCGCGTCGGCGCCCGTGGAGGTGCCCGCGTGGCCGAGCCGCTTCGCCGCCGAGACGGAGGCGTTCGTGGAGGCGCAGGCGCAAGACGACGACGAGGAGGAATACAACAAGGACGGCGGCGCCGCCGGCGGGTGGGTGCCGCCGCACGTGTACCTGGCGCGGCGGCAGGCGCGGGCGTCGGTGGTGGAGGGCGCCGGACGGACGCTCAAGGGCCGGGACATGTCCCGGGTGCGCGACGCCGTCTGGAGCCGGACCGGCTTCGACGGCTAGCTGCCGGAACCTGGTTTTCATTTGATTTTTCTTTTCTTTTTCCTCCGATTCACTGCTCTTTTGGATAGTAAATTTTGTAACACGGTTTTGATTACTCTGTTTTGGTGTTGCCGAATCAATTTCGAAGGAAATTGTGAGCTATATAAGCTTGAGGAAGGAACTACTTGTGGTGTGTAGTGCAGCTGAAGACTTTGAAAGTACATTCATTGGTTGAATAGTCCCATTGTTGGTTGGGCGCACAGTTGTGGGATGTGAATTCAGTTGTGGGTAGCCATCAACTGGTTGGAAGAGTCTCTAGTTCTCTTTTGTGGTACGATGCTCTGTCTCCATGGCCTTCATAAAGCAGAGGCCGTTTTCTGATCAAATTGGGAATTCCGTATGCTTTCTTTCATGCTCTCTCCATGTCCCCGTTACCAGAGTTCGTAACTGAAAGATGACAAAACAGATCAAATTCAAGAGTGTATTTTTTTAATAAAGAATTAATAATGATAAATCACATTACATTTTGTGAGGCGTACGTTGCTCTGTCTGCGGGGTTGCCCATGTACAATGTACAGTAGCAGCAGCAGGACATACATCACATCCGTGACCATGACTTTAGCTTGAAGGCACGCGTATTTTGTTGTCTACTGCAGCGAGGAGGGGAATCGCTGTGCGTTTAAGCGAAAGAATTTGCCCGGACTTCTTTATTTCCGTCCCCCAGATGCTACGAAACCGCGTTCGCCTTTCGTCTTTCCCTCTCCAGAAACAAAAGGGGGCGACTTGCAGCGATAAAATAACATACATTTCTTCGATTGCCACATGTGTTACAAAGATCAGATATTATAAATCGACTAAAAGAAAGATCATCAGATATTAAAAATGATTCTTTTGATGGGCGAGCATGATAAGCTACTTGGAACGAACATTCCTCCCGGAGCATGCATGCTTCCAGGAACGTGCAACGGTTCACAGTACAAATTTGGTCAGCGTTATCTGTTGTGCTAGTAGTTACTATTATGTAGAGATATAAGACCCGTTCAAAAAGACTCGTAATCCCAAGGAGGCGGAAGCATGCAGGTGATGAATCTCTCCTGCTTTCGACAGGTTCACGTTCATCCCATGCCTCCAGTCCTCCGCAACATTGGCGCGTACAATGAGCAGAGCGGAGCGTCCTCGCGTGGAGCCCGGCCGGGGCACACGTGGCTGCCCACGGGAGGACTCACCGGCAGGAGAGGCGATCGAGTACCGACCGCGGCTGGCCAGTTACGCGGACCCTGCCGCTTTCGTAGGACTAGGACGCGCGCGCGGTGCGTGAACCAGGGGTACTGCGCGTCGCCTTGCGTCCCGGCCGGTGGCGCCCTGACGCGTGTGACGAGCCAGTGAATATCGCCCTGCCCCGGTGGGCCCGCCCCCGAGCGCGGAGCCACGCGCGCGGATTTGGCGTTTGCTCCCGGGAGAAGGTCGGACCCATCAACAGTGACCGGCTCCGCTAGTCCGCTGCGTACCGTGGACCGCAGGTGCCCTTTTGGATGCATCTACGCACCATCATAGCTTCTTGTACTGTTCCGCGGGAGGTTGTCACTCCGGTTGTCTCTCTCTCTCGACGGAAAGAAAAGCCAGTCTGGCTGGTCCCTGTTTGTTTCCAGGTATATAATTTTTAGAGGGTCAAATTAAAGAGAATTTTATTATTTTGGAGTATTAAATAAAGTCTAATCTCGAAACTAATTGCAGACCTCTATCTAATTCACGAGACGAATCCAACAAGAGTAATTATGGTGTTATTAGAAGATATTTACTTGTAGCATCACTGTAGCAAAACATAGATTAATTAGGATCATTAGATTCGTCTCGCAAATTAGAGGGGGTCGTGACATAGGTTTTGTTATTAAATTAATAAAAGATACTACTTAAATAGTAAGATTCTCTTTGATGTGACGAGTGCTTAAATTTTAGAAGGCGAGAAACGAACAGGGCCTGGTGTAGCTTTTGTTTTGACTCAATTGTGTTCGTCGATCATCTGTTCGATGTGAACGTATAGATGGGAGATGCGAGTGTGCATTTGCTCATCCATTCCCAGGAGGTCACAGCAACTAATGAATACACTAAAGAAGGTTTTTCGGCTAAGAATATATTGTATCTGCTCTCATATGCGGTCAACTACGAAATGGAACAACACCACCTCATTTCGGGTGTGTTCGTTTTCTAGGGTCTAAATTTTATAGTCTGTCACATCAAAAAGAATCTTACTATTTAGAATTACTAAATAAAGTTTAATTATAAAATAAATTACAGACCCCTAGACTATTTTATGAGACGAATCTAATGAGGTTAATTGAGTCGTGATTAGAAGACAGTTCATTGTAGCATCACTTTAGCAAAACCTAAATTAATTAAGCTCATTAGATTCATCTCGAAAATTAGCACCAATCTGTCAATAGGGTTTTGTCATTAAATTAATCAAAATATTCATAAATAGTAAGATTCTCTTTGATGTGACGAGTGCTAAATTTTAGAGGGCAGGGAAACGAACAGGGCCTTCATAGGAATACTAGTTTTAAGTCTCTTTAAATCACTTTAAAATGAGATCTTTGCTTGTTTAAATGGTTGAATGTGTACTATATAATTTGTGATGTTGATTTTTTTATTTGAATTATCTGTAACTTGTTCGTCAGTGAGAGCAACCTACGTTTCAGTGGATGGGGGCATATGCACTTACCCATTTTTCAATATTGCAGTATAATAGACCATTTTTCAATATTCCAATGTACCCATTTTTGATTGGCGCCCAAGGTAGCGTGTGCCCTCAACATTTGTATCGTCCTTCTCATCATGTGCTGATTTCTAAATGAAAGGAAACTTGTGTTCCACGAGATGTACTATTACAAAGACATCCCATCTAACCCACTGCCCAACAAGACTTCTACATACCGTACACAAGAAGTCAGTAGTACTATGTAGTACCATGAAACATTGGAGGTTCTCATCCAATCTTGTTGAAGCCGTGGCTAATGATGTTGTCTCTATATTGAGAATATTAGTCCTATCCTTTATGTTTGGGATTCAAGAATGACAACTCAGATGTTGAGGGAGCAAGGTACTCTAGGTGTAGAATCCACTTTGATGAAGAATATCACTGGTGTTGCAATCTATGTATAACTATATAAT
>JAUNZO010002095.1:0-15835 GCA_031894775.1 Chloris gayana
CATATAACAACAACTACATATGTCCACTCTTTTGACAGACCACTGAAATACATAACAATATCTGAAACGCTGAATGGCGGTGAAAGTAATCTTGAACGTATCCAGCTGCAGCACACGATTACATCTGAGCAATTTTGAGACATTCAAGAAAGTCGAAGTTTTCACCTGCTCAGTTTGCCCCTCCACATCTTCAGAGACAAACGACCCAGTCTGAACACAAATTTATATTGTATTAGTTTTGTTGGGTGGTAAAAAACAGCAGAACGGCAGCTAACATTTGAGAGAAACCACAATGACACAAGAACAAAATTCAGAAGCGAACCTCAGGGTTTAGGCCAAGAACTCCAGATACAAACACAAGATTGTTTGCTTTGATGGCCTGAGAATAAGGGCCTAATGCTGCCGGTGCCTTATCTGTCTGAACTGCTTCCTTCACAGCTAAAATGAGATGTCGAGAAAACTCATTATATCAAACGAATTTGATTCAACTATGCAAGACTTGACAAGTAAAAAAAAAACTTTCTTAGTCCTTAGAAGCAATGTTACTCAGAGAAGGCACGAGTGAGGTACAGTTTGGTTATTGATAATCAATATTTGGTCCCCATTTCTCACTTAGCCTTTTCTTTTACTAAAGTGAGCGTCTGTTCTTTTTAGCTACTCTGAATGTAAATATAACCTGAATCACACCTAGTTTTCTTTCATTTCCTTTCAAAAGGTGAATTATTATTTGTAACCTATTGCTGTCGTCTGATGTGTAAGGCCCACTAAACCATTTAGCCGGCAACCACGATATCATAAAGCACGTTTGTGGTTAATGACTAAGGTCCCCTATCATCCCATCAATCAAACTTTACCACTTTCCGTCCCAATAGGATATTTTCAATCAGCATTCTATATTGCTGCATACCTCGCTGCTTATTGCAGTTAAGAGTCAATTAGCAACACCACAGAGTAAACCAGATTTATATTCCCTATCCAATTTTCTACGATACCGATTTGATGACATCCTTCCACCAAAGAAAAATAGTACTAACTAATTTACATAACATTTTTCCTACCCAAAGATGTAACCAATAGCTGGTGATTTTCGTACCACGCACACCACAGCGAACGGCACACGAATGCAACAAGAAAAAGGCAATCTAAATGAATCACTAGCAATCCGCGCTTCTCTCGGCGATACGAACCGGCGGGCCAGCACAAGGAGGGGAATGGATGGTCGCGTACCGGTGGCGGAAGTGGAGAATGACGCGGCGACTGGACCGAAGCGCCGACGTCCGGCGAAGGATACGGACGCGGCGGAGGTGGCGCCGAGACCGGCACAAAGGGGCGCCGTGGCCGGGGACGCGACGGCGAACCTGGAGACGGCGGCGGCGGTCCAAGCCATGGTTAAAACCCTACTTCTTGTGTCGCTCCCGTCCCTTGCAAATCGCCGCGACCCTTGCAAATCGCCGCCCCTACTGAGGTCAAGCCGAGAAGCCTGCCGCCTGGTTGCCTGGGCCTGCTACGTTGTCGTGGTACTGAGACTGGGAGGGGAGAGTGGCGGCTGCGGAAGCGGAATGGCAGACCTGCCCGACGGGCGACGGCAGTGGCCGAGCGGGCATTAAGTTGGTGCGGTCGCCGTTTTGGGCTGGGCCTGTTGCTGCTTGTCGGGCTGAAACTCCGTTATCGATTGTGAACGCATAACCCACCAGAGTTCGTTTTGCAAACGCGCTTACAGAAACCTCAATGGTGCTAACTCACGCAGCATATATGTTAGGAGCATGGATTGAAATCCCGGATTGTAGCCGAAAAAATTCCGGTGAAACTGGACCGAAATCCCGAACTTTTCGGAGAAATCCCGGATTGCTACGAGTAACTAGGTCCGGTTTCGTCCGGAATCTCGGAATCCTAGTCGTCCCAATCTGGATCGGGATTCCCAAAATCCGTGAAAACCGACCGAATTCGACCGGGATTTCAATCCATGGGCAGGAGGACTAATCCCTGCAAATCAGTAACCGGTCTCCAAAAAATACATTGGCCTCATGTATGTGGCTCTTCTCCACCATACACTTATGAGCGGGCAAAAATCCACGCCATACGGTGCAGGGTACTATTGCATGTTCTCTCATTTTCCTCTTTTTACATGTGCATGTACTTTTCTTTAAAGAATAAAAAATTTAACATATAGAGGAGAAGACTCTGGAGCATTAATTTTAAGAAAAAGACATTCTCACACAAGTCGAGAAAACTCTCGAACCCCTTCCCCCTCCCTCCCTACATGGAGGCCTGCAGCATATGAGAATTTGGGCTGGACCACCATGGGTTCCCGTTGCTTCCGGATGTTTAGGCGCGGTCTTGATTACATGCTTTGATGCATGGAGAGGCGAGAGGATTTTTTTAACCTAGTTAAGAAATTCGCTCACCGTGGGAGTCGAACCCAAGACCTCGCTATACCGAGTGAGGTAAAGGCCCTTAAACTTTAAATAAAAGTTTGAATAAAAAATTAAAAATAAAATTTAAACAAAAGTTTTTAAACAAAGTTTGATGAAAGTTCAATAACAAAGTTCGAACAAAAGGATTGAATTAAATTTTGAAAAAAAAATTTAACGAGAGGTTTGGATGAAAGATTGTAAAAAAAAAGTTTGATGAAAGTTTAAAAACAAAGTTCAAAAGAAAGTTTGAAGAAAATTTTGAAAAAAAAAGTTTCAAAAAAAGTTTGAAAGTAAAGTTTAAACGAAAAGATTGAATGAAAGTTTTAAAACAAACTTTGAACAAAAGTGTGAAGAAAAATCAACGCAACGCCGAGGTCTCCAACAAACTACTATTTTTAACACGATGGAAAACATATTTCACAAGAACAGAAGAACGCGGCCGCACGAAGCCACCCGTGTCGAGCAAGATCCGACAAATGGAGAGATGCTCCAACGAGTATAACGAAGAAGGTGTTAGAATGCGGAACCATAAGGCCAACTAAAGCCACCAACCAAGGTCCTGGCCACCTCAACCCAAAAGACTAGCCTTATAGGTAAGGATCCCTCCACCATATTAGTTGGCTCCGCCATCATCAATGTCCGATGTGGGACTAAACCCAACAATCTCCCCCATCACACATCCGGGTGGACACCCCTCCGACGACTCGATAACCATGTGGCCCGGAGATCTAATCCGACTGCTCGATATCCGTGTGATGTCCCCGAGACATTTCAGGTTTCCGACCATGGCTACGATACCACTTGTTAGAAAACCAGCGACGGAAGCAATTCCCCAAGATCATCAAGCCAAGAACACAAGATCACGAAAAGAGAGACGCCGAAACACGATGTTTTTGTACGAGGTTCGGCGATGTGCCTACATCCTCGGGGCATGACTACGGGCGCTCCCCCATAATAAGCGTAGCTATACGGACATCCGGGAGTATATCGACACACGACTTGGCTGCCGCTAGGGCACACCTCTCCCGGCCGCCGTCACCCCTTGTCTACTACATCTGTCGTCTCTTGCGGTTACAACGGTGGTACCCCCACGTATATATGAGCCCGGAAATACAAGTAACAACACAAACTCTATCCCTATCCACCTAATACGACTCAAGTCTAATTTGTAACCGACTCTTGTACACATATTCGACACAAATCCAACAGAAGGTACATGTGACGGATGGAATCTTACTCGAAGCAACGTCACAACGAATACGGATGACTGGAGAAAGAGCAGCGAGGCCGATGAAAACGCCCATGACTAACCCAAGCCCCACAATGGCTTGTTGATCACAACTAATATATGATATACGGGTCACTGCAGACAGTAATCCCACAATCAACCTAATTCCCACCGCACAGATCCCAACAACAAGATCAAACGGACCAATATGATCCCCATCGCAAACTGCAGACAGTAACCCTACAATCAACCTAAATCCTCACCGCACAAATCCTAACAACAAGATCAAACGGACCAATCTGATGCCCATCCCAAACGGACCAACCCGGTCTCCACCAAACGGATCCCAACAAGAGGATCAAATGGACGGATTCCAAACAACAGAATCAAACGGGCGCGGCTCGAACCATACAATGTTTATTTTTGGCTTCCACGTGTGATGCTCTAATGCGGGTGCATGGCACAAGAGAAGTAGGAAGCTGATTTTCAGAAAAAAAAATTTTTTGAGCAAAATGGCAGGAGCTCTACCCTTCATTAAGGAAGAAAAGGGGACGAAATACAAATTACAAAGGCCAGCCTGAACGGGATACAAAGAAAGGGGAAAGGCGACAAGCTGGCTACACCGTTATATAAACATACTTTGATTTTGAAAACTACTGTTATTTCAACACACACGCCGAAACACCAGTTTTAGTACCAAAAATATATTTACGCAGAAACATATTATTCTCATATAAAATTTGAAAACAATCATATCGAAACATGACCTCGTTGCACAACGTGTGTCCAAAAAAAGCGTGTCTCGTAGCAATGCTTTGGGAAGTTTAAAATTAAAAAGTTTGGGATCACTGTTGTAGCCGTATGCGTGCCAGCTAGCTGCATCACGGTTCAGACACACATCGGCACATCGCCACCCGTATCTGTGCCCGTAGTGCTCGGCGTGCTAGTTCAATGGAGTCGCACGACGATGCAGGAGATGTCGTCCTTGCTCCCTCGCCGCACAGCCTCGTCGACGAGGCTGGCCGCCGCCTTGCGGGCGTCCCTGGCGTCCTTCACCTGGTCCACCGCCTCCTGGTTGGACATCACCTTCCACAGCCCGTCGCTCGCCAGCACGACGAGCTCGGCGCCCTCGCCGACGTCCTCGATGGCCACGTCCGGGTCCGCGCTGATGTGCTCCTTGACCGACCGGTCCCCGAACGAGCGCGACATGGCCAGCTGCGCGTCCACGCGAGGCACGTCCCCTGCGATAATAAGTTCATTTGCAAATATGTAAAGCAGCATCGATCGGTGACGAATCGAGGGTTGCGACCAGTTTCGTTTGCTCGTGTACCGTGGATCTCGGTGACGAAGCCGCCGCGGCTCTCAATAGCGCCGCGCTCCCGGAGAGGCGAGTGGTCCACGGACAGCTGCCTGGCCTCGCCGTCGGCGCCGCACAGCACGGCGCGGGAGTCGCCCACGTTGGCCACCACCAGCGTCTCGCCGTTGATCAGGATCACCGTCACCGCCGTCGACCCGCCGCGCCGGCGCCGCCTGCCGCCCTCTTGCTCGGCGTCGCTCTTCTTCTTCTTCAGCACCTTCCGGTCCGTCCGGCGGTACGCGCGCCGGATCGCCTCCATCGTGTCCGTCCAGAAGTCCGGCTGTGCCGCAAGTACAAATGCACCGCACACGAGTCACAACTCACTCACAAGTGAAAGTACACGTATCAATCGTAGACAGTTGTTGTTATACTTCGTTGAGGATGTTGTCGAAGAGGTGCTCGCGCAGGTACGTGGCGACGTCGGCGCCGGAGTGGCCGTCGAAGACGGCGAAGAGGCCCACCTCGTTGCCGTCGTCCAGCTGGCGGAACTCGGCCACGTGGACGTCCTCCATTCCGTGCGGCATCCGGCCCTCCACAAGGTGGAACCCGTACGTCACCTTCCGCCGCCCCGACGACGCCCGGCTCCTGCCTCTCCCCGTCTCGCGCACCGCCTGCGCCTGCGCCTGACCATGGTCGCCGCCGCTCTCCTCTTCCCCGACCTATAATAACACACACAGCGGCGTCAATCAAATTTAACCCTGAGCTGTTACTCAACCAGGGCGATGCGTAAAGCTGGCCGGTGAGTGAACAACCCTGAACTGTTGCTGAGACGCCATGTCGTCGTTGCCGGGCAATGCAAAGCTTCTCCTCAAGCTGTCCAACTCCTCGTTCCCTCACGGTAACTAATGACTAGTAATCGCACTTTACCTTACCGTGCCTCCTATTTATCGCACGCAAGGGGGCACTGATGTTTCTCTGCCGCTACTGCTGCTAAGCGGCGGCGAGAAGGGCCGAGTTCTCCGGAGGGCGGCGCGTCGCGACACGAACGCGCTCCGGCGCTGACGTGGATACCCCTCGTCGGAGCACCTGGCGCCGAACCGCCACCGAGCTCCGCGTACGCACTGACTTGAGTTGCAGGGCCTGGCGTACGTGTTGCCGATATGCCGACGCGCCGGCCGCCGGGGCACGGCTTGCGGCCAGCGGCTTACGACCGGGACAGCATTGCACATTTGCACTTGTGACGACGGACAGGGGAAAAAAAATTCTCGCCGGTTACCGCTGAAATTTCCAGTTTCTTGATGGCCACCGGTTGGTAAAATGTACTGATCACATTAAAAATAAAAAAAACAATAAATTTCGTTCAAAAAAATATTATGGATGGAATTTTTGGTCTGAAAGATCCGAGAAATCAGAGAGAGAAACCAGTAAACTGATTATCGGGTTTACCAGTGGTCGCTGATATTTTTTTCAATCCGAAAAAGTTTTCCCTGGTGCTGGTAGAGATTTCAAGAAAGGAAGTTAAAACTCACAGGACAGGAATCCATCTTGGCGCGCATTTGACTGGCACCAGAAAAGGGACATGTTCAAACAGGCCCGACAATCCAACAAGAATAGCCGAATGTTCCGATAAGAAGTGTTTCCGCACATACTGTTCCGATCATCTTTGGTATGTAGGTATATGAACATGGAACATTGTTAACAAGGTTTATTCGAGTAGCACTCAAAATTAGGCCAAGCACTGAAACAGAAACAGCAGAACCTTCAAGAGCGTCCAAAGGTAAACTCTTAGCTAACTCTTAAAATTGTTTATTGTTGAAAAAGAAGAGAGAAAATGCAGCTAACTCTTCCTCAAAAGGCACCCTCTAAGAAATATGTGAAATATGTGAGACTTAAACATGGACCTCACACCTCTTCAATTCTTTGTAAGAGCTAGCTGCTACCTCTTAGCTAGCTCTACTATTGGGGACGCTCTGATACTCGTCCAGACTGCAAATCTCCAGCAACAATAATCCCGGCCGTGATACTCGCTCGTCAATTGGGCTGAAGAACCACATGCTACAAAATCAAGATGTTCACGAACATTAGTTATTAGAAGCGTATACAATAGCTGAGCGACAGTGATTGCTTGAATTAACTCGGAAGCAAGATCAACCTTTATCTGTGTCCGGTTGTAAGTATACGTGACATGTACAAGCTCATCCTTTGCCTGGATCACTGCGGGATACGAGAATTCCCAACCTTGAGTATCCTCCAACGTTAACACTTTACCCCATGAGATGCCATCGTCCGAGGATACTGCAACTTTGAGCGTGCCTCTAGAGAGTGTGCCATTGGGTGCGCTGTTATAGACAAGTGCCACCCTTCCATCCTTCATCTTAACTCCATCGATCCCTTCAATTGTGTGCAATTCGGCAGGGAAGCAAAGAGGATGTCATACATATGGACATTCCTAATAGATGAAGGGGGCATGAGCAAACAGAAAGTTAATTCAGTCAGTCAACAGACCAGAATTGGGGTTTGGAAGCTCAGTCGGGTGCGCGTAACTCCATGTTATTCCTCCATCATTGGAATCAGCCATGCATACCCGACCAATTGCGTGATGAGCCCTCAGCAACATACGTATAGTTCCATTGGTGGTCTGGTAGGGGACTGGCTGAATCACCCCAAGATTCTCACCTTTGACGAATATAGGGCCATATTTCTTCCATGTTTGGCCAGCATCTTCTGTGACCTACATTACTCGGACAAATTGTTAATATCGTAATACACAATACGAAAAATGCTTGGTTTTACCCCCTCTTTTCCTTAATAGAATATGAGTTGAAATTAGATTATAGGACTACCTCAAGCCATGCACCCCAAGATTGCCAACTTTCAACAGATGACCCACATAGTAAGCGCCCATCATCAAGCAAAAATGGCTGCAATTGAGGGGGAAAATCGAGTCATTAACTTTTAGGAAGCATAGCTTAGCTTGAAAAAAAGGGTTACAAAAGTAATACAAAATTTGTAAAACGGATTTCTTGTCAGATATAGTATTCCTTAGCACAAAAGCTTGATTTGGATATGTTGCTCTCTCAATTTGTACATGCATGCCCCTCTCATCCCAAAATTTGTGCTCACTCGCTACTTTATTATTTTGAAGCCAGGAAGAAGAGCCAACAAGTTTATACATGCCTTATTCTTAATAGGGCCAAGAATACCAGGAGGCAGTAGCTCCCTCTCTGACCAGGACTTGCCACCATCAAGCGATCTTTTCATGGCACCACTCCAACTGAATAAGTTATGTCTAGGATTAGATCATCACGCTTCACGCATATCATAATACTTTTTCCTTATATTTCTATTCCTTAAGTTAACTTTTGCTCCTGTTCTGCCATTGTAGAGGGACTAAATCAAACTTACTTCTGCGGGTGTTCACCAATCTTGTAGAAGAGAAGCAATTCACGAGAGGGAAGCTGAAACAAAACAGGATTCCACATCGCTGTTGCATTTTCTTCATCAGCCACTTCTGGAGGATGCCAATAGCCATCCTTGAATTAAATGAAATGTTGTTAGCAAGGACCAAGAACCAAGGCAGCTTAACTAAGGTAAGGAAACGAGGAAAAAGAGTTATTATCATGATTTGAAAGGTCTGGACCTACACTGTATCTCTGTGTCCAGATTTTGACATCAGGAGCCCCCTCTATGGATCCACCAAAATATGAAACCAAAAGGTTGTCTTTCTCAATCTACAATAACAAAAATCACATCTAAGAAAATCTCATTCATATTTCGTGGGGAAAATCTTTAAGAAAAACATATACCTCTACGATAGTGGAAGCATGACAGTTATTGAATGGGCGACCACTCGCCGGAAATGTGAACCCCTCCTTCACAATGCTCCAACCAGAGGCAGCATTTGTTGAGCTAGTGTTCAAGTTAGATGTACTATTTTCCATCTTCGGTCCTCCCTTGCTGTTACTCAAGTTACCGGCATGCTCCGAGGATAAATTGCGGTTCCTATTTCAACACGGATCTGTTTAATATTATTCGATATTTTTTTTGTAGTGCTATTAAGATTAGCAGTTCAATCTTACTCCTGATTTAATGTAATGTCATCTGATGACTCCGAGGATGGCACAGCGGAGCTGAGCAAGTTGCTTAAAAAGGCCCTGAAGGGGGAATCAAAAGAGACGAGAAGTATGGAGACTAGCATTACAGAGGCTGCTACCTTCCATTTATGTTGCTTGCTCAAGCTGCAGATGGTGGGCATCGTCTTCTGCAGCGATTCTGCATGGGCGCAAAGTAGTAACATTCAGCATTGCTTGGATTACAGTCAAATCCATATGCGAAAGAGACAGCAAGACACTCCACTCCACTGATTTAGTTACTTGGAAATACACTCTGTGTAACAGACATTGCAGCTGCGCAGTTCGAAGTAGTCCTAGCAATCTAGCATACACTTTTGCAGGGGGCACACCATAGTTTGACCACGAAACATTTAGGAAACCTTCACAAAGCAGACGACTGCATCTTTTCTAAAACAGGCAGACGATTGCATCTGGTAAGGACGGAATCACAAGATGATGGTTACGAATCCATGCTCTATCCAACCGAATCAAGCGCTCAGAATACCAGAAGCAGAAAAGAATCAAAGAACCAGGAGCAAAACCCAGCCACTGAGGAGGATCGATTCACATAATCGCACGAACTGCTATCAAGGTTGACCGGATGAAGTGAAGTGACTTGGGAGTTGGGATGGCGTGGAAAGGACTCACCGGAGACAGCGGCGTGATCTAGGACCTGCCCGTCCCGATTGGAGTAGCTGAGTTCAACCCACTCGCATCTGGCTCTGGCCGCCCCCGCGGCGCCGGCCAGTAGCCACCTCATCACGGCGATGCCCTCGTCATTTTCTATTGTTGCAAGACTTTATTTTTTTGAATTTTTTTGTTGCAGACTTGAATTCGCCGCTTCCACTTTCCGGGCGTTGACCGCCGCCAAGGAGGCCATGGGCGAATTTTTTTATTAATAACGGATTTTAAAAAGGATTTAATATTACTAACAGCCGGGCAAAAAAATTTGCAAAAGTAACAGAGCCAATCGCTCGTTCAAAGGGCGATTATCGAAAAATCGCCCGTTGGACGGCTGATAGGAAGCCACGTGGCGGGCGGTAGCCTAATCGCCCGTCCGGCGGGCGAAGTTTTAAAAATCCCCCGACCGCCGGGCGATAAGGGCGCGGCCTCCCATCCCGCGCCGCGTGTGGGGCCGTCGCCCGTTGGGCGGGCGACAAGGGAAAAATCAGCCGTCCAACGGGCGACTTTTCCTCGAGTCCCGCGCCGGCGCGGCGCTCCCGCCTGGCCTCCTCCCTATTTAACCATGAACCGGCTGAAATGAAAAAAATAAACCGAAAAAAAAACAGAAGGGAGGGAGGGAGAGGGAGAAGAGGAGAAGGAAAGGGAGGGAGGGAGAAGAGAAGGAAAGGGTGAAGGAGGGGAGGGGAGAAGAGAAGAGGAAAGGGAGGAGAAGAGAAGGAAGAAAAAATTTTAGGTAAATTTTTTGTGTTGTTTTACAAATTTTTGTATGTAAAAAATATTATATAATTTATGTTATAGATTAGAGTAAATAGAATATTAGTTAAATCATATAGTAGTGTAGTACTAGATCTAGTTTATGTTAGTTATAGTATTAAATTAAAATCATATAGTAGTGTAGTACTACATGTAGTTTATTGAAATAGATTTAGTTTTTTTACGGTAGATCTAGTTTATTAAACTAGATTTAGTTTGTTACGAGTAGATTTAGTTTGTTACGATAGATCTAGTTTTCTATGATACATCTAGTTTATTACGGTAGATCTAGTTTATTAAAATAAATTAAGTTTGTTACGGTAGTTTAGTATAGCGTAGTTTTTTATGGTTGATTTTTATAATTCAAATATTAACAATTTACTTAGTATATTTATTAAAAAAATATTTGAATATATGTAATTATTTTATAGTAATAAAATAATTATGATGATGCTAGGTATGTCGGAGAAATTAGTGTTTCAGATTTTTTATGGTGAAGGAGATATTGTTGAAGGTCCACAAGGGGTAGATCTTTCCGGGTTTCCGTCTATATTTAGGGGAATATCAAGACCAAATGAGAGGACAATTAGGGGAGTTAAGGAGTGGTTGATGCGATTGTTTCAAATTGATTCGGGCAATGCACGTTACATTTGAAGGGTCTTATTAGTCGTGCAAGACAAGGTTTTTTGGAGAGTTAATCGATCCGAATGGTACAACAATTTGGAGGAAGTATGTAGAGAAGGCACGACAGTGTGGTTGGCCTTTGATTCTTCTTGCTCAAGCAGAATATAAAGAAGTGATTGTTACTGATGAAGGTGGTCATGAAGAGGAAGAGGAAGGTGGTCATGAATTGGAGGAGACAGAGGAATATGTTGAAGATGTAGTGGAGAATTTGCCAACAGGAGAAGCGGACGAAGGAGAGCGCTTTGAGCATGTAGTTTAGGAGATGGCGAGAGAGGATATGGAGCATGAAAATGTTCCCGAAATAGACTCCTCCGATGATGAGGGTGAAATCCCTATACCGGCAGAGTGGAATAATGTTAACTTTGCTAATCTATCGATATCGGAGGGATACTCGGTGCCATGGGAGTACCACGAGAATGAGGTAACCGAGAGAGCCGGTACAAAGATAAAGATGATGTTCGAGATGCCGTGAAGTATTGGTCCCTTTCGGTGAAGAGATCATTCGTGGTTGCAAGATCTACGAAGACGTTGTATGATGTGAAATGTGTATTATCATCTTGTCCGTTTCGGTGCACGCTTATGAGGAGAAGTGGAGTAAAATATGGAATTGTTCTATAGTGAAAGATCATACGTGTGAGTTAGCGGAATTGGAGAAATGCAACGAGTGCACTCACGTCGAGTTTATTGCCAATTATATGTATGCTAGAATTGTGGACAACCTTAATTTTGAACCAAAATCTATTGTGAATACTATAGAGGAGGATTTCAAATACACAATCGGTTATTCAAAGGCTTGGAAAGCCAAGCGGAAGGTGATAGAGAAGAGGTTCGGTTCGTATGAAGCATCTTATCACAACCTTCCTAAATTGCTTCACGCAATCAGCCAAAGGAATATTGGTACATATTATGACATAAAGGCGGTAGAGAATCCAAGTATGCCAGGAAGCAAATACTCCAACGCGCATTTTTCGTGTTGGGGCAATGCATAAACGCATTCGGACAACTGCAGACCTATCCTCTCGTATCGATGGTACTTTCTTAACTGGAAAGTACAAAGGTCGGATTTTGACCGCAATTGGTGTCGATGGGAACAACCAAGTGTTGCCAATAGCTTTTGCTTTTGTTGAGAGCGAGAACACGGATAGTTGGTACTGGTTTCTTGATAGGGTTAAGCTTGCGGTTGTTCAAGATCGTCCGAATGTCCGTGTCATACATGATCGACATCCTGGTTTATTAAGAGCGATAATGGATATGAAACATGGTTGTCACGAGCGTGGTCTTCCAGCACGCCGGTCGGATATTCAATCTCGGTGGTGTATGAGACATTTGGGTGCAAACTTTTACGGGCGGTTCAAGAACAAACAACCGATGAACCTATTCAAAAGGTTATGTTCTCGGAACCAACAAAGGAAATTTAATGCTATGTGGCAGCGTTTGGATGAATTAACTAGTAAACACACCGATGAGAGATCCGGTACGGTGAATCCTAATCCCGATGATACTCCGGTGCCTTTGTGTGCACTACCAACGGATGGCTCTAGGAACATTGTTCGTAGGGCCGGCTCATCTATCCGTTGTTTCTCGGATTGGATTGAGAATGAGCCTAAAGAGAAGTGGGCACTTCTATATGACACCGATGGTGCAAGATTCGGAATCATGACAACAAACTTAGCTGAGGTGTATAATTGGGTGATACGTGGATTACGAGGCCTGCCCCTCGTTGCTATTGTTGAAGGTATTTTACATGGCATATGCAGATATTTTCGGGAACGGTATGCTGCAGCTAGTAATGCTATGGCTGATGCACGTTTGGTGTACTCAACCTTCATCGCAAAGTACATGGACAATAAAATTAAACGAGCAAGTTTGCATCGTGCAAGACCTATGGGAACTACGAGAGAATCGATTTGAAATTCTTTGTAGAGACAGGAGCCGTCGCGGAGGCAATCGTGAGAGGACGGTGCAAGAGTGCATTCTCCGTAATGAAGAATGTAAGTGTTCATGCATGAAACCTAAGCTGTTGCACGAGGCCATGTTCACATGTTATTGCAGCATGCTCTCTTACAAACTTTGTTCCAAAGCGTTACGTGTCACCATATTTCTTCAAAGAGAATGTCATGACGACATGGAATGCTGAGATATATGGTTTTGCTATTCTTGGCACTTTCACGGATAATCCAGGACCGAACTTTCTCTATGGTCCCGACAAGGATAGGTTGAAGCAGAAACGTGGACGTCGCAAGACGCGTCGTATTCGAAATGATATGGATGAGTCCGAAGCGGGAAGACCCGAAAAAGATGTAGCAAGTGTAATGACTCGGTCATACTTACAAGAACTGCACGAAGAACAATGGTGACGGTGTGGCTGAAGCGAGGCCCCTCCGGGAGTGCACATGATGGACGACGTCCTCGTCCACGGCGTTCACGAGCTTCCCATGACGGCATTGCTCGTTGATATCTCTTTTATTTGTTGTAATTGAATTTCCTAATTTAAAAGAACGATATATGTATTTTGTTAATATGTATGCTATTTGTTGTAATTGAACTAATTATGTGTACCTTATAATTAGAGTGTTTGAATGTGTGATCAATATATGCATGAAGGTGGATCCGCACGCAGTGTTCACTTGGATGCCCTTTGCTGCTTCGGTTGTGGTCATACGAGCGTTTCGATATCGGCGGACCGGTGATAGACTTACACGCATACGGATCTGGTTTCTACGGTGACGGTGACGAGGATGGCCCTACGATGGGTACGATGTGGTGCGGACGTCGGGTAAGCATTATTTGTTACATGAAGTACATTTCTAACTTGTTATACTCCCTTTGATTTATTCTCTTTTGTTGCTAATGAAATTTATCTTTCATGTAGCCCACTTGGGCTGGGCTAACGTACAGGTGCACAAGGCGTACCCCGAGTACGTCATGGAATTCGACAGGATCGACTACGAGGAGTATCTTCGTTGGTTCGTGCGTCGCACACGTACGAGGGTTACTCACACCCCACGCGAGCGAGAGAGGCACATCCCGTCCTTAAGAGACTCCTACCCCACTCACGAGAGATCGGAGCACGTCGTTGGCGGTAAGATGAAAAACAAATAATTATAAAATATCCGAGTTATACTATGGTATTTATACTATTTTTTTAATATATGTGACATTTACGGAGTTGACATCATCAACGACATAGCCGTGGAGTCCGGATCGATGCTCACCCGCATCGAGCGAGGATTCAGCTCACCACACACGAGCTTGCGACGTCATTAAAGAGGATCTACGACAAATCGGTGGAAGCAATCAAGCTCAGCTCTCGTACGTCGGCGTGTAGAACGGACACCGACGTAGTCTGCCGCATATGCACTCTATCGCACGCCCAACAACTACAGAGAGTACAAGACCACCTCCTGTTCAGGTGTTCGTCTACGTAAGTATATAATGATTACTTTTTAAAATCGATGATATCTAAACAATAGTTCACGTGTTAATTTTGAAATTTATTACAGCTCCACAGAACACTACTTGGCCACCTGTAGAAGGGACAGTAGGATCTTCACGCGAGCCACAAATGACAACGAGGTAATATATGCTTTTATTTTGTAATTACATGTATCTACTTCATTATTTTC
This sequence comes from Chloris gayana, assembly GCA_031894775.1. Lineage (NCBI taxonomy): Eukaryota > Viridiplantae > Streptophyta > Magnoliopsida > Poales > Poaceae > Chloris > Chloris gayana. Next base: position 14,799 of record JAUNZO010002095.1, read on the forward strand.
AATACATACTATCGAAATAATAGTTCACATGGTAACTTCAAAATTTAATACGGTTCCACGAGCACTACTTGGCCACCTCCGGAAGGCACGACGAGGCTCTTCACGTAGACCACAAATGACACCGGGTAATATATGTATTTATGTTTGTAATAACATGTATCATACAAATGTATTTATGTTTTTTTTGCCTAAATACAATTATATTTTTAGGATCTCCCATCGGTGACTTCGAGGACGATGGGATCTTTACACGGTCGGATGCTTACGGTCGGCGATCGCCTTCACCGCGCGTTCGACTTCGGCGATAGTCTTCCTGCATCACGGTTCGGTGATGCACCACTACCGACACAGACTCTCACAGCCCTCACAAGACGTGCACGTCACACCTATTGCTCCACCTCCTCGACCTGGTCGTCGGATAGTACCTCCGTCTCCTCTCACGTACTCGCGGATCACGTGAGAGCGCGACGTAAGGTACCTCGACCTGGCACGGTTAGAGGGGTTGCGCCTAAGCGTGGTAGGCATTAGACACTTTACGTATCTCCATTATGTTGACTATATGTATTCGACATGTATTTTTATTTTATTATGTATTAAAATCGTATGTGTACTTTATATTAATCATTTTTATGTTTATCTTTATATATATTAATTTACTAAGCGTAAATATTTTAAATAAAATTTTTGTAACAAAATATAAAAATTATCGTCTCTAATCGCCCTTTGGATGGGCGATTTATAAAATCGCTCTGTTGGACGGGCTATTTATAAAATCGCTCGTTGGAAGGGCGATTTATATAAAAATTGCCCATCCAAAGGGCGATTTTTAAAGTCGCCAACAGAGAGGCGATTTTAAGCGAAATCGCCTGTTCAACGGGCGATTAGTCCTAATCGCCCATTCGAAGGGCGATTGGCCTGTTAGATTTGTAAATTTTTTTACCCGGCTGTTAGTAATATTAAATCATTTTTAAAATCCGTTATTAATAAAAAAATTTCGGCCATGGGCTCTACGTTTAGGTGGGGCATTTTAGCCCATT
>JAUNZO010002097.1:0-290199 GCA_031894775.1 Chloris gayana
CATCTCCACTTGTCGATCCCCACTTCCTTTTTCCCTTTCGCACAATCCTTCCTCCTCCTTGGACGTGCCCTGCCCTAGCTACATACTCTACTCCTGCAAAGAAGTTCCTCGATTCCAGCCACGCACCATGCCATCCATGACGGTGCAGTCCGCCGCCATCCGCCGGCTCCGTCGCGAGCACGAGGCTGCCCGGATGAAGACAGCCCTCGCGCCGGCAGGAGGCGTCGCCAAGAAACCTGCTGCTGCTGATGAGCCGCTTATCGTTGTTGCTGCCGAGATCAAGAAGAACCCATCATCACCAGTCAACTTCTGCGTGGGCACGAAGGTGCGCGTGCGCACGCCGACGAGGCTCCTGCGCCCGGGCCGTTACCTCGTCTTCTGGCTCCACGCTGTCGTCGTCGACGCCGGCGACGAGGAAGACGGCCACATCAAAGTCGTCTACTGCGACTGCGACTACCAGCACCCGGACAGCGACCCGTTCGGCGTCGTGCGCGTCCTCAAGAAGGACGTCAAGAACATGGTGCAGCGCTCTTCCGCCGGCACCGGCTCTTCCGACGTCACCACCAGCCACTCCGCCGCTGCCAACTCATCATCGTCACAGGGAAGACGCCGGCCAACCACCGGCGGGAAGACGCCGTCGGTGCTGAAGAAGATTGAGGAGGCCATGCATCTCATCGAGTACGAGGACAGCCTGGATTCCATCAGCTGGTAGTTAAGTTCTGCAAGTAGGCTGTGTAGAGATTATTGTGATCGATCACTGCCTGCATCAATTGCCCAGCTCTGGATCGAGCACGCCTCTGTGATCCTTATGCCAGGTTGTATTGTCATGTAAACAGTTAGAAACGTTGCACCTATCTCGGGATGGCATACGCGTACGTAATGTAAAATCTTTCCAACTGTTTCCGTAATAATGTTCGCTAGCTTATGCAACAGAATAATATCGAATAAGAAGCTCACGTATATATGCAAACTAGTACACTGTACTTACCTAGCTGCCACCGGCATACACTGTACTTACCTAGCTTCCACCGGCGAGAGATCGAGCAGGAACAACCCTCAATAATCTGTCATGGCTGTCGTGTCCAAAGAACGAACGTTCTGATGAAATCCATGCTTTCAATGTATTTTTTTTAAAAAAAATATGCGAATCGACGATGATCTGAGTCCAAATCGTTAATGTATCAACAAAATTTGGTTAGTAGACAGGCCGATCATTTTCCTCCTCTCGTGTTCACTGTTCAGATGACGAAACTGACAGGATCCCGTAAAACAGAGTCGCTACCGCCGCTAGCTACGGGTACTTGTTCGGAGTCCGAAAGCGCGCCTCCGATTCCGAACTGGAACTCGGCAAGAACTTCGGCTGTTGGACTCGTACTCGGATTTTCACGCATATGTATCGGACGCCGGCTCACACCCCGTACGTTCTCGATCCAGATTGCCCTGTCTCTCTTTCGCGCAAGCAATTCTGCTTGGACGACGTGCCCTTGTTGAGAGTTCGGATCCTTGGGCTGCCGCGCACCGTGCCCACCGCGACGGCGCAGTCCGCCGCCATGCGCAAGCTCCGCCGCGACCTCGAGGCCCGCTGGATGAGAGCAGCCCTCGCGCCGGCCGGAGGCGTCGTCGCCAAGAGACCGTCTGCGCCGCCGCTCTCCTCATCAGCACCGGCGCCGGCGTCGTCGCTCGCCACGCCCACGCCCACGCCGCGTTTCAGCAAGGGCGCGCACGTGCGCGTGCGCACGCGGGTGGGGACCATGCCCACGGGGCAGGGCCTGGTGCTGTGGCTCAGCGCCGTCGTCGTGGACGACAAGGACGACGGCTGCCTCGGCGTGGTCTACACGCACTACAAGAACCCGCGCAGCAGCGGCGGCGACCCCTTCTGCCCGGTGCGGGTCCCCAAGCGCGACGTCAGGAACATGCCCCCGTCGCCGCGCGCCGCCGTGATCGACACCGCCGTCAGCCACTCTGCCCGCCCGCCGTCACAGGGTACGGGCGCCGCTCCTCTACGTCGTCCCACCGTCGCCGGGAAGAAGCCGTCGTTGCTGAAGAAGATGGAAGGGGAGATGCGGCGCAAGTCCGACGCCATCCTGGCCTCGTGCCGGTACTTGGGTTAATTCTTGATTGGGCGTACAGATGGTGACGACCGCTCTGGTCATCTGACTTCCCACTTCCAGCGGTACTTCTTTCTTCTTAGATCTCCGTGGATCTCCGGGAAGAAGCTGCCAAGTTGCTTGGAGCAGGTTGCGAGCTGCCAAGTTGGCGTTGCGCGCATAAAAGGAAAATTGCCAAGGCACGGATGATGCAAGCATGGATCCTCGACCCGGCAGTAGCCGCGCAGCTGCACCAGCTGGTTTCGGTGCAGAAACCGGCCGATGGTGACCACCTCGGCCATGAATTTCCGTGATTCCCTGCCTCGACCCTCGCGACACCTTCTTCACCGCGACCTCCATCTTGGACTCCAGAACGCCCCTGTACACCCGAGCAGTCGATCGTCGTGGAACCCGTCGGTGGCGTGCACCAGGTCCTCGTATGAGAAGCTGCGTCGCACCATCAGGGTCTCCAACTCTTCCTTGACTTGCGCGTATATATGTGCGCCGCTTCCGTATGAACACGACAGCGACGGCTGCCAAGACGAAGACGAGCACTACTGCTGCAGACGCTACAATCTCCAGTTCCAGCGTCTTGGACCGCGGCGTGGGGAACGTTACCGGCAGGGTGGAAATGTTGAGCGCGGGGCGGCGGCGCCGTTCATCTTGAAGCTCCAGCCGAGCACGTAGTTTGGGGACAAAAGGATGCTGCCGATCGTTGACGTCGATGCCGACGTGGTTGTCACTCATGTCGTCGAACTCGACAGCGAACAGGTGGTTGCTGGCGTCTCCGTTGTTGGTGGAGTTGGCGGGGCGGTACCTCGTATTCTGGCTCCACGCTGTCGTCGTCGACGCCGGCAAGGAGGAAGACGGCCACATCAAAGTCGTCTACTGCGACTGCGACTACGAGCACCCGGACAGCGACCCGTTCGGCGTCGTGTGCGTCCTCAAGAAGGACGTCAAGAACATGGTGCAGCTCGCTCCGCCGCTGGCTCTTCCGACGTCACTGCCAGCCACTCCGCCGCTGCCAACTCATGATCGTCACAGGGACAGGGCGATTCCGCTACCCTACGGCGGCCAACCACCGGCGGGAAGACGCCGTCGGTGCTGAAGAAGATTGAGGACGCCATGCATCTGATCGAGTCCGAGGACAGCCTGGACTCCATCAGCTGGTAGTTGGGTTCTGGAAGTAGGCTGGCTGGTGGTGACGTGTGATTCACGTGTGATCACTGGCTGTAACAATTTGCCTGGGCTACGGGGCTCCTTGATTAACTGCCGTCTTTGGGTGGTTAATTAGCCAGGTTGTATTGTCATGTAATATTATTCCTTATATACGTATGTTGAACTTCTGTATGTACCACTGTCTTTGGTCATCGTATGTTTTTGAACGGCGGATTATATTGTAAAATCTTTTGTGTTACAATTGTGGATATGATACGGTGGATAAAATAGTCACTCTCAATGTATGGTTTCATCTCACGATTTCATAGATAAGTTGTAGCATTAAATTAACATGTATTTGTTGCAGTGGGATTGGTCAAAATATGTTATGATGAAACTTTTTATTCTCAATAGGGGTTTCATTAGAGTTTCATACCTATGAAACAGTGCCAAATGAGTTTCATAGGGATGAAACTCATTTCATCACTTTCATATTAATTACCTTGCCATGTCACCACTTTAGCTGACGTGGCATCTTATTTAATGCTTATGAAACTCCCACTGAGAATGGCCTAAGATACTTCATACTACAAACCTTTTGTAACAATAAAAAAAATATAGGAGCTAAAGCATATGGAAGCTTGGTTCAATTTCTAGTAATAGTGTAGTGTCCCAAATATAATTCGTCTTATTAATTGTTCGCAGAATGTTCGTCCTCGGATTTTCCAGGATAAATAAATTTGGCCGACGCCCCTTACTCACGTCCAGTTCTGGATACGACTGTTCATTCTCTTTCCGTCTTTCGTACAATTCTTGATTGAACGTTCGTGCACCCTTTGTGATCTCTGATACCGGTTCGTCACCCTGCTCTCGGCGGCCGGCCGGGCACCATGGGCCATGGCCGCCGGATGAAGGCGGCCGTCGCACTGGCAGGAGGCGTCGCCGCCTGCACACGCCTCGCGGGCAGTGATGTCCATGCGCCGCCGTCGCCGTTTGCCGCTCCTCTCTCTTAAACTTGAACAAGGGCGCGCCGGTAGGGACGATGCGCACGGGGCAGGGCCTAGTGTTGTTGGTGTGGCTCAGCGCCCTCGTGCCGGGAAGAAGCCATCGTTGCCGAAGAAGATGGAGGAGGAGATGCGGTGCAGGTCCCATCCGATCGACGTCATCCGATCTGGCGGTAGTTTTTGTGTTGGGCGTAGAGATTGTGACCTGTTCATCATACTGGGCATACATCTGACTTGCAACGGCGGTGTATCTCCTCCCTGCTGGATGCAATGCAATAATGCTTCTCTGATAGCGGTGTTTTTGGTCCTCCAGATTCGTCAGCTTAGGTACTCCCTCCGTCCAAGAATATAAGGATTTGTTGACTTTTTCCTACACCCTGAGTAAATAAGGTATGTTGAACTTCTGCATGTACTTCTCCTACACCCTGAGTAAATAAGGTAGACAAGGTGAAGCATTCATCTACGTTCATGATCTTTTCCAGCTTTTTCTAAAAATAAGTATTTGCTACTCATGATTTTTCATAAGCGAATATTTTTCTCCTTTTCTACTATATGCAGTCCAATCATGATTGAATAGTTGCTTCTCTCACGAGTAATGTTGAACCTCTATGTGAAGAATGATACATAGGATTGATGCTACAAACCTGCGAATGCAATACAACATGGACGAGCACATAATAAGCTATTTTTACTACACCCTCATCAATTTGACTTATTTACAAAATAGATACATAAAGGAAATTTCAGTTATCAGGAAAGAAACGTGGCATATGTGAAAGTCGCCTAGAGGGGGGTGAATAGGCGATAATCCTGAAAATCACTTAATTTAAGAAATTAAATACGCAGGAAAGATTTGTCCGACTCAAATGTCCGACTATAGTAGGATAAGTCCGACTATGGACTAATATCCGACTAGAGTAGGACAAGTCCGACTCCCTCGTGCGGAAAGGGGAACGGGAGTCAAGATGGACAAATCCGCGGAATTTAAGCAACAAGAAAGCAGCTAGTAACACAAGAAAGCTAGGGCTACAAGTAGACAAACAAGCAAGCCACCTATGCAAGTTAATCTAGGAATTTAAGCAAGAACACCCTAGAGCTATAGCACATCAATTTGCAAGAAATAAAGGGAGACACAAAGACACACGATTTTTCACCGAAGTTCAGCTCCACCAAGAAGCCTACGTCTCCGTTGAGGAGTCCACCAAGGACCGGGTTGCTCTCAACCCTAAACCTCGTCAAACCGCCACAAAGACCGGTTTAAATCCACTAAATCAAAGCTCCACGAAGGGAGGGGCAATACAAACGACCCGAGTCTCAACCACAAGCTTGGGAGCTCGCCGGGTAACGCCTAACCGTCTAGGGGATGAATCCCCAAGAGTAACAAACACAACAAGTACCGGCGATGGAAAGAATCAAGTGCTCTTGAGATGGAGATGAAGCTCAACGATTTTCTCCTCAATCTTCTCACAAATCCACCAAGGATTGGAGTGGGGAATCAAACTTGAAGAAGAGGAGAGCTTGAGTGAGGTTGGGAGTGTTTTTGAGAGAGTGGGAGATGCCAACCGGCCAAAAGTGGACGAGGTCCACTTTTATAGCCGGGGCATCCAAAAGAGCCGTTGGCTCGGATCCGACTCGGATAAATCCGAGTGAGTCGGATAAATCCGACTGCTAGGGTTTCGATAGAATGGTTTTCGTTCCGGAGTCCGAGTCGTAAATCCGACATAACTCGGATATGTCCGAGTATATTGGAGAGTCGGATATGTCCGACGGAGTCGGACTGTCCGACTCCTAGGGTTTCAATTTCGTGCCACGGTTCCGGAGTCCGACTCTCTGTCCGACCGAGTCGGATAAGTCCGAGTCTATGTGGAATTTCCTTTGGCTAGCTCTCTGGAGTCCGAGTCCAATATCCGAGTGAGTCGGATATGTCCGACTCCATATGATATTTTGTGTTTAGAATGAGTTTTGAGCACTTTCATTTTTCACACCTCACACTTGTGTGTCCCTCTTGATAGTACGGTGTTTCCTATACTCAAGACATAAATAAAAGGCTTCATAGCTTGATCTTGAGCATGAGTGGTCCATTTTTCAAATCTTGCACGTATGAGCGAGTACGACCACTTCCTTTTTGTGTTTCTTTGCTCTCAATTGAATTTTAGATATGCACTGCGCACAAGCTCATTTAGAATATTAGTCCTTTTTAATTGTATTGACGTCAATCACTCAAAACCATAATTAGGGGCCTAGATGCACTTTCAATATGTAGATATTTTTTTTTGTGTAAGACTGAATGTCCAAAAAAATCATCGTTAAATATTATGTATATGCAGTGAATCATCAGGTATGCTGCAGTTGAAAACACTTCGTTCCAACCTTCATTCACAGCTGAGTAATGTTGGTGACAATATACTACACAAGGGTGCCGATATCTCATCTCATCACAATGGAAAAGTGGATTTTAACTTCTCTATAAAAATTCCTTCATCATTAGTGTTTCTCTGTAGTTAAGTTGAGTAAATTCTAAAGCATCTAACCAAAGTATTTTGTGACAAAATGCTTTTATTTCTTGGCAGAAAAAAATGTATTCAGCTATCCAGTTTCACTTCAATCCGTACAGCAAGAGAGTCAAATTTTTTTCTAAAACGTTTTAACTTTGTTTGCCTAATAATATGTTTAGACTCTAGATATTACATCCAACCAATAATATGTAAATATTTTTTAATAAAATATTGTACCTTATTATATTATTTCAATTTATATTCACTGTTCTATTTTCCCTTGAATTTAATTACCGTACTGAAAAAAATTTATTTGCTTAAAACTATGTGATTCATCTAACAAAAAAGTACTTTACTCAATTTGTAACATTGAAAGATACTTACCATTTATCATTTCCGTAGCCTAGGTTGAGTTGTCCAAATATTTCAAAAGTTATAACAATAACTTTTAGGTTCACTGTTGGATAATCAACCTAGAAATTTTTTGCTCCATTTGGAAATTACGTTATAAGGGGAAATAGGGCTGGAAGGTAAAATAAAATCGTTTGTAACAGACCTGCAAAGTTGCAAATGCAATAAAAATGAAGAAGGTGGTTACAGGGTCAAATGAAATTCTACAACTATACCGTGTAAACAAATCAAATATAAAATGCTACAGAATTGCCGGTACAGATGGTGCTAAAAAGCAACCGGAAATTCCTTGCAAAAAAAAGCAGCTGGAAATGTGACCATAATAGTGTCCATGCAACTAAATTTTAATCCACGTGTGAAACAAAAGCTGGTCCGTCCTTCCAAACCAAATACACTCAGGGATGTTAGCATGCAACATGTTTTCCACGTGCACTCGAGTTGCAGTATCTTGACGAACAAATACGCTCCGACCGTGCAAGACTGGCCGGTGGTCGACCGTACTTACTCAGGTTCAAGCAGACAAGTCAACAGCGGGTCCTAGTCAAGTCAATCTTTTTTTTGCGAATACTATTTTTTGTAAAAATGTGAGTATATGGTACAGGGCATATGTAAAGTTTGAACAAGGGGCGGCGAGCTGCGAGGAGGCAGGCGCGGCAAGCTACGAAGGAGGCCGCAAGATAAACTTGGCCAACGCCCCAGTTATGGACAAACTGTTCATTCTCTTTCGTACAATTCGATCTCTGATACACTGGTTCCTCGACACCATGCCCACCGTGGCGGGTGCTGCAGTCCCGCCGGAGGACGAAGGCGACCGTCGCGCTGGCGGGAGGCGTCGCCCACAGGAACCGCCGCCATCGGCACGCCGTGCGGGCAACGCGTCCCCGTTCGCTATATCCAAATCGTTTGCTGGTATCATCAAGAGCTCGTTCATTCGAGGCGTGGTAGGCGCACGCGTCGTGCAACATGGCCATGGACAACAATATGTTCCGGTGAAACCGTTCAATTCACAATCAATCGATCGATATCGGTATATGCATGGTCAAACATGCATGTTCGTAGCCCGGCAAGCTAATTAACCAATATTCCAATTCCCTCTCTATAGATGATACTACAATGAACCACCGTGGCGCTGAGACATCGCTCATCTGATCCACCGGTCGATGACAGCTCCTCCAGTTCATTTAAGAGCTAATTAAAGATCGTGCACGTGGATGAAACTATTTTTCCCCCTCCTTTTCCCACAGATAGAGTGGTCTGCCTTGGCGTGTGGCCGTATCCATGCATTGAATAAGAACTAGGGCAAGTCTAGCTACTATTACTACCAGTAACATTACCTACCGATAAACCCGGCCGGAGTAACTTGGCGGATCCCCCTCTACTCTACTAGTAGGAGAAAATCCATTTTAGAGCGTCTGCATTCTTCCTCCGCTTATAGCTACGACGCGAGGACCGCCCGGCGACGGACGACGACGAGGTGGTGCCATCCGCGCCTACAACGACTGTTACCAGGCCCGTCGCCACGCGCACGACAGCCGAGGTGTCCTCCGGCGGCCACCCGCAGTCGTAGACGACGTCGACGAAGCCGTGGCTCGCCGCCTCGACGGAGACGACCTCGGCGCCGAGCGCGAACTCGCGGACGGTGCCGGAGGGCGCGGTCACCGGCGTGCGGACGAGCACCCGCGCGCCGACCCTCACGGCGGCGGCGCTTCCATGCCGCGGGCGATGGCGCGTGTCGCGGCCGTGTTGTTTCGCGTGGCGACGGAACGCAGGCTCGGGGGCCGTCGGCGTGGAAGACCTTGCCGCGGCGGCGGCGGCCATCCTGAACCTTCGCATGGCGGTAGACGGCACTGTCATTGCGGTGGCAGCAGGGCAGCGAATCGAAGCCGAGATCGATCGAGGAGTTCTCACCTGATCGCTCTTGCGTTGGATTGCTTGAGGAGACTCGCCCTTTATACCCATTCTGCCGGTATAATAAGTGGTAAATACAGATATGGCATACCGTGCTACTGACTTGAAAAGTAAATGTGACTGAAAAGGTCTGGGGGCAAAGCAGGAGCTGACGGGGTAAATGTCACCGGATAAATCAGGCAGCAGCTGCGATAATTCCGGCGGCAGAAGTGGTGTCGGAAGATGGAACCTTCACTGTTGAGGCCCCGTTCGTTTCCTGCCCTCTAAAAATTATACCCATTACATCAAAGAGAATCTTACTATTTAGTAGTACTTTTATTAATTTAATGACAAAACCTATGTCACGACCCCCTCTAATTTGCGAGACGAATCTAATGATCCTAATTAATCTATGTTTTGCTACAGTGATGCTACAGTAAACATCTTCTAATAATATCATAATTACCCTCGTTGGATTCGTCTCGTGAATTAGATAGGGGGTCTGCAATTAGTTTCGAGATTAGACTTTATTTAGTACTCCAAAATAATAAAATTCTCTTTGATTTGACCCCTCTAAAAATTATATACCTGAAAACGAACACACCCTAGGGAGACGAAGCTGCCACACTAGCACTCTGGCAGTGCCAGTCGACCCTCCCGCAGGTGCAGGCTCGATCGGTTATTAATGGTGCAGCATCAACAGTGTGAGTGTGACCACCCCCAGCGGCGCTGCCCAGTTTGTCGGAAGCCTCATCATGTAGGCGCAGAAGCACAAGTTGATATGCCCAGTTTTGTCTGAAACCGCATGGCGGGGATGACACCCTGCTGCTTTCAAGTGGTGTTGGAACAGTGACCAACGTTGTCCAGTTTCAGTTTGTCTCAAGCCTCATGTACGCCATGGCCATGCGCGCGGCACTCGATCGAGTTGCAGTAGAGCTCGAGTATCCTTCGATCGACTTGCATATGCATGTACGCCACACGGCACTTGTTGCAGTAGGTCCACCTGGGCAAAGGATGTCGGGTCGGACTTACCTCAGGGTCAGGGACAAGGAAGTCAGGTCAACTAGTAGAAGCTTGGGCAGGCGCTGCAGCTTGGCGAGCCGAGCAACGTTGCGCGTATATAGGAGAGTCTCGCCGCGTTCCTGGCACCAATTGCGGCCGGGCACCTTCAACTTGCCCATGCCGGCTGAGCAGATGGTGCCCACCAGCGTCGGCAAAGGCTCACGGCTCGGAACGCTAGACAGCTAGAGCACGCCGACGAGGTGCTGCTGCCAGCCGGCCGCCGGCGTGCCTCTGCCCGCACGATGATTATCTGGTCCGTGGCCACGCACTCTATGGCCCAAGCCGTGTTCGCTCGGCGCTGAGCTGGAACTCGGACGGTGCCCGACGGCCCTCGGTCCCTCACGACGGCCGAAGCGGAGGAGCGGGGAAGCAGCCGTGGGTGTTCCGCCTGACCATGATGGAACGTCGTGGGCGCAGCAGCAGGCTCGGTAGCCGAGGAGGACCTCGCGGCGGCCAGCTCGAACCTTCGCATGGCGGGGGATGGCGGCACTGTCATGGTGGGACAGTTGAGACAGTAAAAGGTTTGTCCCCTGCGCTGATTAAAGGCTCGGACTTAAAGGAATATCCGCCGCGATCACTTTGGCTAAATACTGTAGATATACCAGACCGTACCGATGCAAATCGACGCTGCAGCCGCGGCATTCAATATCCGCTGGCTCCGCAACGCCCCTTCGCCTCGTGAAAGTTCGGATGGTGACGCACATGATACTTGGTGTTCTCGTCACCATGGTTCACATAAATGATTATCCCGGTTAACTAGGAAACCGGTCCAGGCCAATCAGGCGGTTCGACCGGTTAGCCAGGGTAAACCGAAGCTACGTACTGTAGCAGTTCAGTTAACCAACGATGTTTTCGATTAACCGGACCGGTTTTTGATTCAAAAACCGGTTGGCCGGTTCGGTTTTGTGAACCCTGCTTGTCGCCGAGGAGCCATTTGTGGACCCCGACGAGGTCGCGAAGGATGAACTCCGCATGCATCGGAGACCTCACCTCCGTGAGGGCGTTCATCATGCAGGTAACAAGAGTGCAGTGTTGGAGGATGGCATCACGCGGTCTGAGCCATTTCGCCTAGGCCTTGAGTCAGCGCGGGTTTGCTCGAGGCTCAGGGTGAGGCGCTTGGCAATGGGGAGGTATTAGGCCCCGATCGTGGCGAGGCTTGCTGGACGCGGTGGCGGAAGGATTCGTAACGAACCAAATGGTTGTTGAATCGGAAGGTGGCAGGGCGGGGGATCTTGGTGAGCAAGATGGGGACGTGGTCGGAGGCCGACGAGTCCCAGCTGGCAGGGAGAAGCTGGGAAGGGCAGTGCCAAAGGCGTTGTTGATGAGGAACCTGTCGAGCTTTGCTAGGATGGGGAGGCACCGGCGGTTGCACCAAGTGAAGCGTCGGTCCGGGAGCGGGAGCTCTTCGAGCGCTAGGTGCCAGATGGAGTCATTGAAATCGCCGACAAAGATGTGGTCGAAGTTCGTGTTCGAGTGCTCGCTAAGGTCCCGGATGAGATTGAAATCGCCATGGAGGACCCAAGGGATGGAGACATCGATGTGTGCAGCTTCGTCCTCTAGCTCGGCTAAGAAGGCCTCGGCGGTCGGTAGGGGCACACGGGCCGTAGACATTGGTGATTTGGAGCCGGAGGTTGGAGCTCCTCGCCGCAAGGCAGGCGGTGAGCGTGTGTTCGGATTGACGGGAGCTGGTGCACTCCAGGAGCGCCGGATCCCAGGCGGTTAGCAGACCGCCGGAAGCACCGTGTGAGGGGGCGAAGAGGCAATCCATCGCGAGGCGTGACGGGAGGCATGTGTGCTGACCATAATGGAGGCTTAGAACTACAAGGGAAATCACTTGGGTACTCATCATAAGATTCAACCATTGCAAATCAATCATGATTGAGGCATGCCACACAAGGAAGCCGGCATATAGTTACTGAAAATGAACATGGTAATGTCTTTTCTCAATCAAATATTAAGATACTATGGCAAACTACTTTTTAAGATTCAAAGTATATGGCAAATACTATCCAATCTCTTAAGATAAGGATCTTGAATTTGATTAAAAACAATAATTTCTGACATAACGGAAATACAAACTACTTTTTCTGGTCAGTGTAGTCATGGGCACTCTTAAACGACCTCATCAGGTTTAAGTGGATGAACATTTACACTTGGGATCAGAAGTCATCAATTCAGGCATAAAATGTTATTGGATCAGTCAAATAACAACACAAGTCATCAGTACAGGCATTAAAACAATAGTCTTGGGTTCATTATCAAACAAGGCACAAACGATTCCATTGTTTTCCTCAATCGAAATTGCTCCTCAATTCAAATGAGCAGTCCATTGTTGCGCATATCATCGTCTCCTTAGCATCCTGCTCGCGTTGCTAGCCGGCAATCGCCACCTGGAGGGCAGACGACGTTCACCGTCGATCCAAGGTCCGGCCCGGCCACCGCTCTGAAATCGACTCCGGGCGGCGGGAGCTTCGCGAACAGGAACTCCTTAATATTTTCCAGGGTTCCCGCGTCGTAAGGATTGGGCGCGTGACGGTCCTTGCGACTCTCATAGCTCGTCTGCACAAAAATCGAGGGTGAGTGCGTTGGCTTTGTTATTGGTCATGAGAACAGGTAGTATGCTGCTTGCACAACCAGCTTTTCTACAAGTACCAGTAGTTCAATTCAATTTGATCACCGTGCAAGTACAAAATGAAGAAAAGCTATGACTGAAGGCTCTTCTTTTCTAGAGTCTTATATCCAGGTGAGATACATATGAGTAAAATGTACTGTAACAATCAAGGTTTTAAATAGCAAGCTAAGTCTTTTATGGAAGCTATTTCATTTTGCAGCTTTGTAAAAAAAATCAGTTAATTACGCACAATATCATGGAATCTAGGAGAACATTTTGTCCATACCCGTTACTTCATAGTAATTTGATTAATCAATATACTCATGGTCATGGTCATAATTAGCGTTCATATTCATTCAACATTCAAACAGCTTAACAATGGTTAAGTGGTTCACTAAATTATTCATTGAAGTAAAGAACATAAACAAGAAGCAGACATGGATTCTAGTAGTAGAGGAAATGATTAATACTTGTCTTGATCTGAATTCACACCTGCTAAAAACATTTTGCAGCTATGCCCAACAAATATCGGTGTTTAGCAGAGCTAAAGAGTCCTTAGCGGGAATAGCCGTACAATTGGTAATATCATAAAATAAAAAAAGCTATAACAGGCTATTTAAAACATTGGTAATGGAAGTTACATGCAATACATGCGCATACCTTGTTGTTGGCTATAAGGAATGCATTGAAGGCTAGAAGCCACGCAAGCAAACTGACAACCAAGAAGCAGAGTGCCGCAAAAGCATACGTGCCAGGAAAATAGACCAGGCCACGAAAAAACCCTTCTCGATAGAATCCAAGTTGGCTCTTATTCTTAATATCGTGAATGGAAACATGAATGTGTATAATACCAGTGCAAAGAACAAAAACAGCAAGTAGAGCTTGTAGTTTCTCTGCAGATGTATGGAAAATTGCCAGGCATTAGTTTCTTCCGTGGCCATTAATTAAAGTAGTTGTCTCAATGGTATCATTGCGTACCAGTCCTATGCACTGGCTTATCCAGCTGCAGTGGTGGTCGAACTTTTCGACGCAGTTGTCGCAGATGGTGCAGTGAGAGCTTCTGGGCGGGCGAGAGATGTTGCAGACCCGGCAAAACCTGAGCCTTGTTTCATCACCATTGACGCTTGCGAAGCGACGGAGTGTTCTTGGTGCTGTGGTCGCTCCGGCTTCTTCTAAAGGCGAAACCTGGTTTCTTGATATAATTCCAGGATCTCTCATTGCCGTTAATAGGAGAGTAGCAGCCGCCTGTATGATGAAAAAATGGACAGAGTGCTAGCATTACTTGGTGGCGCTAGCTGATTATCACTATCTGCTACGGTAATTCAACATTCTAGTAACATATAGAGTAACAAGGGCTGTGTTGAAATTTGGATTATACTTACAGTTGTTGCTAGGATCAGGGAGATCACTGCGATCAGAGTTGGATGTGTGGATGATGACCCTGCCACAATGTAGGTCAAGAAAAACCATTCAGAAAGAGAACCTGCCATTGCTGTCAGGATGAGCCCAATGGGGTTAGGTCCGCAAATCACACGACCATCAAAGAAAAACACCTGCGAAAAATATCAGCCGTTGGCATTAATTATTACAAAATGCGAAATCAAACATAGTCTTCTCCAACATACTGAAACTGCAAAAGAATCCACAATTAGGCGTGGTTGATGTTTACGCACACCGGAGAATCATACCTGTACTATTCCTGTGAGTATGAAGGATTTTCATGAAAATTGGTGGTCAACAGGGGTCTTTTCCACTAATCTAATGTTTTGTTGTGCTGGCGTGGTGCCTTTGGAAGACCAGAAATAAAATGGTGATGGAGAAGAAATAGATGTGTCAACTGATCAAATTTTATACAAAATCTTCTTTGCCTTGCAGAATGTGAAATTAAGCATCGCTTCTAACTGTTGGGTGGAGGTTGAATGGTGTGTGGAGCTTAGAAGGAATATTGGATCTAGACAGATGAATGAGTGGCAACAATTGCTTTGCTTGAGCTTCTAAAGGAGGTACAGCTAAATGAGCAACCAGATCAGATTAAATGGGTTCTGGACAGCACTGGGGTGTGTACTCTACTAGGTCGATGTATAGACATCTAAGCTTTTGGGGTGTGAAAGCTACAAGGATGCAGAATATTTGGAACAATAGGTTGGCTTTGAAACTGAAAATTTTTATGTGGCTTGCTATGCACAATAAATTACAAACAGGGGGTGCAAACAAAGAAAATGAGGTGGAAGGGGAATAAAAAACTGTATTCTTTGTGGAGTCCCTGAAACCACTGACCATGTTCTTCTTGATTGCTTAATTAAAAACTCGTTTCGTTTGGGCATGTATTAAAGAATCGATGGGGTGGGATAGATGTCCTGTGAGTATGAAGGATTTTCATGAAAATTGGGGGTCAATAGGGGTCTTTTCCACTAATGTAATGAATTTTTGTTTTGCTGTGCTGTCGTGGTGCCTTTGGAAGACCAGAAATGAAATGGTGATGGAGAAGAAATTAGATATGTGAACTGATCAAATTTTATACAAAATATTCCTTGCCTTACAGAAAGGGCGAGTGCTGGTCAAGCAAAAGGGCCAGGAACTGACCAAATTGAGCGTGGATGATGTTTACGCACACTCGAGAACAACATGCATGTACACTATTCCTCGGATCAAATCATCTGCGAAACTAAAAGGCGAGATGCAGCGGTATAGAGAGTGATGCTTACATTTTTCCCTGGCCAGGCGTGGTGCACCCTTGCCGGCGGTGGCGGCGAAACCGGCGGCTCTGGCGGCGGGTAGCGCCTGGAGCAGGCTTGCTTGAGCGATCCAAGACTGGTCCAACTCTGTCCCGGGTCAAGGATGGCGGAAACAGACCTGATCGGGTTGCAAGTTGCAGAGGAGGAAGAAGAACCGGCAGTTGCCGTGCCGGCCCCATGGTGGTGGATCTGTTGCTCTGGATCGGAGGAGTGCGCCATGGGTTGCTCTCTCTCTCTCTATGGTCTTGCGGGGGAAGAGATGTGGGAAGAGCGGGGGATGATGGCGAGCGATTGAAGCAAACTGCCCTGGCGCCGGCGAGGAGGATGATGGCGAGCGAGGAATTGCTTTTGCGAGCAAACTGCCGAGGCGCCGCGCGATAGAGAGCAGTTATATGAGATTTCCGAAATGGACTCGTCCCAAATATAATGCGGCCCAAGCGAGCCCACGAGCGCGAACCGCCGCGCGAGAAAAAATGTAACGTGGCGGTCAAGTTGTTTCCGAAAGCGCGCACGTCCCTATTCCGATCCGACCTGGAGTTGGACTCGCACGTATAAATCTGTCCGACGCCCCCTACTCATCTCCACTTGCATTTCGCACAATCCTTCCTCCTTCTTGACGTGCCCTGCCCTAGCTACATACTCCTGCAAAGAGGTTACTGGATTCCAGCCACGCACCATGCCGTCCATGACGGTGCAGTCCGCCGCCATCCGCCGGCTCCGTCGCGAGCACGAGGCCGCCCGGATGAAGACAGCCCTCGCGCCGGCAGGAGGCGTCGCCAAGAAACCTGCTGCTGCTGATGAGCCGCTTGTTGCTGCTGCCGAGATCAAGAAGAACCTGTCGCCCACGAGCTTCTGCGTGGGCACCAAGGTGCGCGTGCGCACGCCGACGAGGCTGCTGCGCCCGGGCCGTTACCTCGTCTTCTGGCTCCACGCTGTCGTCGTCGACGCCGGCGACGAGGAGGAAGACGGACACATCAAAGTCATCTACTGCGACTGCGACTACGAGCACCCGGACAGCGACCCCACGGGCGTCGTGCGCGTCCTCAAGAAGGACGTCAAGAACATGGTGCACCGCGCCGCCGGCACCGGCTCTTCCGACGTCACCACCAGCCACTCCGCCGCTGCCAACTCATCATCGTCACAGGGAAGACGCCGGCCAACCACCGGCGGGAAGACGCCGTCGGTGCTGAAGAAGATTGAGGAGGCCATGCATCTGCTGATCGAGTCCGAGGATAGCCTGGACTCCAACAGCTGGTAGTTGGTTTTGGATGTAGGTTTGCCGGGGCTATGCCGCTCCTTGATTAACTGCCGTCTTTGGGTAGTACTCCTCTTCATATGTATGTTGAACTTCTTTTTTTGAATGAAAGTATGTTGAACTTCTACATGTGTACTACTGTCTCTGGCCATCTCTCGTATGTTTTGAATGGCGGATTGTAAAATCTTTTGTGCCACAATTGTAATAAGGTTCTCATACAAAAAGCTTTTGCAACAACAACAAAAAAAAGAATAGGAGCTAACGTATTATGATTTGCATGGCTCAGTTTCTCTAGTGATAGTGTGGTGTGCCAAATATAATTCGTCTTATTAATTGTTCGCAGAATGTTCATACTCGAATTCTCCACGATAAATAAGTTGGCCGACGCCCCTTCTCGATCCCCACGTACATGCAGTTTACTGGTTCCTCGCCCTCGGCGGCCGGCCGGGCACCATGCCCACCGTGGCGGTGCAGTCCCGCCGGATGAAGGTGGCCGTCGCGTTGGCAGGAGCGAGGCGTAGCCTAGAAACCGTCGCCGCCTGCACGCTTCGCGGTCAGTGACGTCCACGCGCCGCCGTCGCCTTCGCCACATCCATACCGTTTGCCAGTATCAAGAGCGCTCCTTCTCTTGAACTTGAACAAGGGTGCGCCGGTGGGGACGATGCGCACGGGGCAGGGCCGAGTGTTGTGGCTCGGCGCCCTGCCGCGATCGTTGCTGAAGAGATGTGGAGGAGGAGATGCGGTGCAGATCCGACGTCATCCGATCCTGAGACCCTCCTGGCGGTAGTTTTTGTGTCGGGGCGTAGAGATTGTGACGTGTTCATCAAACTGGGCATACATCTGACTTCCAGCGGTGTTTCTTCTCCCTGGATGCAATGCAATGCTTCTCTGATAGAGGAAGGACGATGCAACTCATGGCGGGGAACGCTACTACCCAACAAGGACCGAGAGAATAGGAAGGCGATCGACCACAATTACGAAGAGCTAGCAGATAGAGTGATCCTTGGCGTGTGTGTCCGTCTAGTGTCGAACTGACACACGTGGTATCCATGCATTATTGCTTACGAACTAGCTAGCTACTACTAGTAACATTACGACCTACTGATAAACCCGGAGTGAACATCATCGCGGAACCCCCTCCACTAGTAGGAGAAAATCCATTTCAGAGCGTCTGCATTCTTCCTCCTATTGCTACGACGCGAGGACCGCCCAGCCACGGACGACGGCGAGGTGGTACCACCCGCCGGCACCTCGTCCACGATTGTTGTTATCTGGCCCGTCGCCACGCGCACGATCGCCGAGGCGTCCTCCGGCGGCCACCCGCAGTCGTAGATGACGTCGACGAAGCCGTGGCTCGCCGCCTCGACGGAGACGACCTCGGCGCCGAGCGCGAACTCGCGGACGGTGCCCGACGGCGCGGTCACCGGCGTGCGGACGAGCACCCGCGCGCCGACCCTCGCCTGCGGCGGGCGGTGGCGCCTACTGCAGTGCGTGTTGTTGCGATGATGGAGCGTTGTGGCCGGCGCAGGCTCGTCGGCGGTCGTCGACCTTGCGGCGGCGGCGGCCATCTTGAACCTTCGCATGGCGGCGGTCGGCACGGTAATGGTGGGCATTATTGTGGCGGCGGAGAATGGAAGGCGCGATCGAGTTTAGTACATGACAATGGCCGCGCGCTCGGTCTCTTTATAGCGGGTCTCTGGTAACAGTGCATGCGGCGGGAAGCTTTTGGGCGAAGCCAACGCGAATAGGACATGCGCGCCGCACGGGAACCGAGGTACTTCTGGCTGCAAAAGGTAAAGGCACCCTGCTGCCACATTGCCAGTAGCCGGGTCCCTGCCGCAGGTGCAAGGCTCTGGGAGTCTGGGACAAATGGACAATTCTCACAATCCCAATCCCGATCCCGATCGACACATCACTTGGAAGCACAACAGCCCCTCTCCCAGTTTCGGTCAGTTGTCTGCAACGCCTCACGCGGCACTACTGGAGTTGCAGGAGTAGTATGCTGCTAATAGCATGCATATATGTACGCCACGCCGCACTCGAGTTGCAGTATCTCGAGGGATAAATATGCTCCGACTGGCCAGTGGTCGACCCTACTTAGGCCCTGTTCGTTTCCTGTCCTCTAAAATTTAGCACTGTCACATCAAAGAGAATCTTACTATTTAGTAGTACTTTTATTAATTTAATAACAAAACCTATGTCACGACCTCCCTCTAATTTACGAGACGAATCTAATGATCCTAATTAATCTATGTTTTGCTACAATGATACTGTCGGTGTGTGAGCACACCTCTAAATGGGGGCCTGTCAAGGCTCCCTCCGGATAGGCTCGGGGAAGAACGGATTTGCTCGCGCGTTAGCGTAGATGATTCAAGCGTGTAAGAACACGGAGGAGTTATCCAGGTTCGGGCCGCAACCGGTGCGTAATACCCTACGTCCCGCTGGTGTGTATATTCGGATGTTCCCCTCTTTACACTCGGAGTCTCCCCTCCTTTTATAGGATAAGGAGAAGAGCACCGTACAAGTACCGGGGGTACCCGGACATCCGGTGGGGGTCCGGCCCTTCCTGAGATATCCCGACACGATCCCGACTAAATCCGTTGCGGTCTCTTCTCCTCGGTTCGTGCTTCGAATCTCTTCCATCCTATTGGACGAGAGCCCTCCCGGCACCGTAGCCGCGCGGCTTCCCGAGACGCGGCGCACGTCCTGTCGGGCTGCGGCGTCTTCACGAGCACTCGAGTGCCGCATTAACTCCGGGTGGTTGGGGCGTCGGAGGAAACTACCGGGAAGCTTCGTCCTCCCGACGCTCCCGCTCCTCCGGTCTTCATGGGCCTCGTGGGCTTCGTGGATCTTGTGGACTTCCTCATCCGCGGGCGCCGTCTTCGTCCATGGGCTGGAAACGGCCCATGCCCGGTTAGGGGACCCCCGATCCCCCTACACCGATAGGAGCCCCGGCCCCGGCCGCCGACCCGCGAGGTCGGAGCAGGGATTGGGGCCACCCGTAAGCGCCCGGTGCCGTTTGGGTTGCTCCGGGGTGTGGCTCTCAAGGAACGGAGCCGCTTGGGCTGCCGGGGCACGACCGCCCCGAGGCGTCGCGTCGCTTCGGTTCGCGTGCGGTGGGCCTGCCCGGTGTCCGCGCTCAAGTAGGGGGATGGCCGGTTGCCCAAAGCACGTCTTCCACTTCGCCCCTCGCCTTCCGTCTTCTCAACTTCTTTCTTGCTGCCGCGCTCCCCTTCGCCTTCTTCTCCGCCGATCCGTGCCGCCGCTTTCGTCGCTGTCGTCCCTCGCCGCCAAGATGGCCCGCGGAAGGTCCCCCGCCGCGGTAGTTCGCGCGCGCGCTCGCCGTCGGCGGATGCACCGCCAACGGTGCGGTTGCCCGACGCTCGGGTCGACATGTCGCGTCTTTCGCCTTTCTGCCGGTGGACGGTGATAGGGCCGTTCGTGTTGGAGGGCCCTTGCCGCCGTCGACCGGAGGATTGGAGATCCTCCACTTCCTATCCTTCGTCGTCGCCGACGCCGTTCCCCCGCCTTCTCCGACTTCTTCCCGGAGGTGCTCCGGGCGTACGGGATCCGCAGGGCGCACCTCACGCCGAATGCGGCTGCGGCGCCGGCCGTGTTTGCCCATCTATGCGAAGGATTTGTGGGGGTGCAGCCGTGCTTCCCCATATTCCAACGCTATTTCAAGATGACGCTTACCAACGCCTCGGAGGTGATCGGATGCGTCCGGCTGACCGTCCGGCCCGACAGCGGGTACATAGAGTACTCGCCTAGCAGCAAGGTGGAGGCGTGGAAGAGGGCCCTGGTTCGTGGTGTCGTATGAGAAGGACTTCCGCCGCCTCCGCATCCCACCGGTCCCGGCCCAACACTTGGCCGTCCGGGACGCCGTGCCCCACCTTCCCGAGGGCATGATGCCGGTGGTCGACCGGATCGCGGCGCTCACCGCGGCCGGCCCGACTTCACGCGGGGTGGTGCACGACTTCCTCGAGCGCAACATCGCGCCCCTTCGCCGGAGATCGGTCCCGTCGTGGCTGTACCGGGACTTCAACTTCGCCGGCCGCACTCGTACGGGGCGGGCTCGGACCTGCCCGAGGCCGCGAAGCGGTTCGCCTACTCCACGCCGACCGGGAAGAAGTGGGCCGCCTCCTTCGCATACCCGGAGGGTGCCGAGCCCCTTCATCGGCCGGCGAACAAGCGCGCCGTCCTCGACAGCATGCCCCGACCGGGGCCACTCGGGTTTCTTGACGCGGTCCCGGCTCCCACTCCCGGTCTCCGGTACCCGAGTCACGCCTTCCTCCGACCCGGTGCGACGGCCACCCCGAGGGTGCCTCCGAAGCTCCGGGTGGTAGCCCCGGCGCTGCGAGGCCTGCTCCGAGTGCGCGAGACAAAGGCAAGGGGAAAAGGTCTCCGTCGCCCCCTCCTCCGATTCCTCCGGGCCCGCCCGCTTTCCACGGAAGCGGGCCCGGCGAGCTTCGCCGGCGCCGGTGACGGGGCCGCTCCACCGGAGAAGTCCCCTGCAGCCGCACCGGCGCAAGCGACCGGGTGGACGCGCGACGTGTAGGAAGCTTTCCTCTCTTTTTGCTTAAGCTGCGTGCTTGGTATGCTGCGTTTCGTCTCACCGTAGGCCGATGGCTGCGAAATGTGTTCGATTTGCTTTGTTTGTAGGAGTGTCCGGATCGAGCTGGACCCGGACCTGGTCCCTTTGAACCCCAAGGCCGCCGGTGCCCCCGCGCCTAACCCGGACGTCGATCCCGTTGCCGCTGCGGCTCCGGCGGCCGGAGCGGAGGACGGCGTGGGAGGGGCGATGGGTGCCCCGAAGGGGTGGCTGCGGGTGTCACCGAGGAGGAGGTTGTAGACGGTCCCGCGGAGGTGGCCGCAGGTGCCGCCGGGGAGGAGGCCGCGGACACTCCCGAGGAGGTGGCTGCGGGTGTCACCGAAGAGGAGGCCGCGGGTGCCCCCGCCGGAGAGGAGGCCGCGGGTGCTTCGCCGGAGTTGACCTTGGCCGGGTGTCACCTCCTCCGGCTGGGAACGCGCCGGTGCTTTCCCAATCGGCACCGCCGTGCGTCCGCCACGGTCTTCCGCTCCACGGCCGGCGCCGCGCCGCCAGCCCTATAGTGGTGGAGTGGAATGACTCCCCTCCGCGCGTCCGGTCGGAGCCGGGAGCGGTGGCCGGCGGAGACACTTCGTCGACCGCTGCCGCCGGTAGGGGTCGTGGGCGCGCCGGACGCGGCCGGAGCGCGTCACCTTCAAGTCGCTCGGGCGGCATGGGGCGCCACAAGATTGGCGATGTGCTCGGGGAGGTCACCCGGTCGCTCCTTGCCATGAAGGCGGCCGTGGAGGAGACGGATGCGTCCCCGAACGACCGCGAGGCCGCGTTGACCGAGCGCGAGGCGGAGGTGGCGGAGGCCCGGCGGGCCCCGGAGACGGCGGTGAAGCCGGCCCGGCGAGCAGCATCGGCCGTCGTATGGAGGAAGTCCAGCACGAGCTGGACCAAGCTGCCGGCATCGGCGACCGGGCCGCCGAGAAGCCGCGTGACGCGAGGCGAAGCTCCGTGCCCCCATCACCCGCGAGGATGAAAGCATCAACCGCCTCCGTGGCGTCCTGGAGCGGGAGCGTGCCGTGCAGCTCCGCGGTGCACAGCTGGAGGAGGCGGAGGCCGACATGGTGCTCCGCGAGGCGGCCGTGACACGTCGCGAGGCGACCGTGGCGGCTCGCGAGGAGGAGCCGAAGGAGCGCGCCGCCGCGCTTGCCCTTCGGGAGGCGGCGCCGGGCGAGCGGGAGCGGGCCGTCGGAGCGGCCGAGGCGAAGGTGCAGCGCTTGAGTGACTCCGTGGCCTCCCGGAGGCGGCGCTTAGGCAACGCGAGGGCGCCCTCGCTACCCGGGAGGGGCAGGTCCGGCTTCGTGAGGACGAGGCCGCCGTTCGAGGGAAGCCTTGGAGACGGAGGCGGCCCGTCTCGCTCGGGCCGAGGAGCAGGTCCGCGGCATCGCCGGCGGGTTGGCGCACCGCGTCCGCGAGGAGACTCTCGCAGAGGCCCGAAGGCCTTCGCCGTCGAGCTTAAAGCGATGGAGAAGAGCCGGGACGAGTACCGCCGGCGCGTCGAGCGGTTGGAGGCCCGCTTGAAGAAGTCGGGTCGCGGTCCCGCTACCGCAGCCGGGGGCGACGACCTTTCACGGCAGCTCGCCGAGGCGCGGACTCGGCTCGAGGATTCCGAGGTTCGAGCGCATGGAGCCGAGCGAGCGGGTGACGGAGCTGGTCTCCGCGGCGCGGACGCAGGCGGAGATCGCCGCCGAGGTGCACCGGCGGTCTCGTCGGCGCCGTTCGAGGTGGGCCTCGCCCCGTCTTCCCGAGCCCCTTGACCGCGGCGTGGCTGGGTATGCATTCGCCATGCGGGCGGTGGTTGACTCCCCGAGCGGCCCGAACACCCGGGTGGCGGAGGTCCTGGAGGAGGAGGGGCGGCAAACCATAGCCGCGGCCCCGGAGGAGGTGCCGGCGAACTCGCCGGTGCCGGTGCTCGGGTTCCCGCTCCTAGCCGTGGTGAACGGCGACGTCCCTCGCGGGTGAGCACGCCGCGGCCAAGGCGCAGTGCACGCGCCGTTGCTCGTGCCTTTGCCGAAAGCTTCAAGCGGGGCTAAGTGCCCGCTTCCTCCACCTCGCGCGTGGCTTGCTCTGGCGCCTCGTGCCTTTTTGTTTTTATTGAACCTGTTCTTCCGTGCGCAAGTCGAAGTTTAAGTTCAAACTTGTCGTTGTTAATGAAAAGCTTAAACCCGTTGTTCCTTCCGTTTCGTGCGATTGTCCGCGTGCGTCGTGTAGTCGTAGGCCGTTTGGTAATTCGTAGTTGCGCTTAGAGCGCGATTCGCGGCGCCCGAGCCTCAACCGGACAAAATGCCTTCCGGCTTCCGAATAAGTCATGGACCTTCCTTGCTCGTCGAGGAAAGCAAGGTCTTAAACATTGACGACGGCGATCCTCGCGAGAAGTAGGAAAAGAAGCGACCGGGCGCTGTTTTTCATTTAAAACATGTCGAGCACAAGTGCCGTGGCGACCGTGGCCGTGGCGATGAGACTTCCGGTACTACCCGGGACCATTGGCTACGGAATATTCTAAGGGTAGAATTTCTTTAGGTGCTCAATGTTCCAAGCGCTTGGTTCCGGGAACCCGTCCTCCGACTCCAAACGAACGGATCCCGGCGGGTGACGGCAGTGACGAGGAAGGGCCCTTCCCACATGAGAGTTAGCTGATCCTTGCCTTCACGCGTCTCGAGCCCGTCGGAGGACAAGGTCTCCCGTTTGCAACTCCCGGGCGCACGCGCCGCCGGTGGTAGCGGCGCAAGCCCCGGAGGTACCTCGCGCTTCGCAAGTAGTACTCGCCATCTTGCCTCCTCGAGGAGGTCAATGTCGTCGTGCCACCGGGTGCTTTGGTCGGCTTCGTCAAATGCGGCGACTCGGGGCTATTGAACCGGATCTCCGTGGGTAGCACCGCCTCCGCACCGTACACGAGGAAAAAAGGCGTTTCGCCCGTGGTTCGACTCGCCGTGGTGCGCAGGGACCAGAGCACGGATTGGATCTCGCTTACCCACTTGGAGCCTTTCTTCTTCAACGGGTCAAATGATCTTGTTTTCAAACCCTTGAGGATTTCTCCATTGGCGCGTTCGACTTGGCCGTTGCTTTGTGGGTGGGCTCTTGAGGCAAAGCGGATCCGGGTGCCGAGGGATTAACAGTATGCTGCGAATGCGTGGCTCGTGAACCGGGTCCCGTTGTCCGTAATAATCCGCTGCGGCACCCCGAATCTTGCAATGACATTCTTCATGAATCCGACCGCCGAGTTTTGGTCTATCTTTGTCACCGCCTCCGCTTCCACCCACTTCGTGAATTTGTCGATGGCCACATATAGCCACCCGTACCCACCCGGGCAGCTCGGAAATGGCCCTACAATGTCCAGACCCCAAACCGCGAACGGCCAGGATAAGGGAATTGTTTGAAGGGCTTGAGCGGGCAGGTGCGTCCGCTTGGCGTGAAACCGGCATGCCTTGCATTGTTGCACTAGCCTCGGTGGCGTCCCGGAGGGCCGTCGGCCGCAGTAACCCCGCCGAAAGGCTTTCCCGACCGGCGTGCGGGGAGCGTGGTGGCTGCCGCACTCGCCCTCGTGGATCTCAACGAGTATGTCGTTGCCTTCTTCCGTCTTCACGCACTTCGACAGAACGCCATTGGCACTGCGCTTGTACAGCCTCGCCATCGACAATGGCGTATCGCTTGGCTTGGCGGGCTAGGCGTTCCGCGTCCGTGTCGTCTTCCGGAAGGATGTTGTCACGCAGTACCCGAGGATGTCGTCCATCCAGCGAGGCGTCCCGCGGCTCGCCGGCAAGCGCTTCTTCGCTATTCTCGTGTGTGCCGCAGATCCCGCGGGTGCGCCCGCGCTTTGTTGTTGTCGTCCGGAGCTCGGTCGGCGTCGAGGCCGAAGGGGATGTCAAGATCTCCATGAACGTCCCGGGTGGGATTGGAGCTCGAGTGGAGGCCACCCGGGATAGCTCGTCGGCAATGTGATTGTCGCCCCTAGGTACGTGAAGCACCTCGAGGCCGTTGAACTTCTTTTCCATCCGCCCGACCGCCGCGAGGTATGCAGCCATCTCGCGGGTCGTTGCACCGGTACTCCTTGGATACCTGGTTGACGACGAGTTGCGAATCCCCTT
Source organism: Chloris gayana (assembly GCA_031894775.1). Classification (NCBI taxonomy): domain Eukaryota; kingdom Viridiplantae; phylum Streptophyta; class Magnoliopsida; order Poales; family Poaceae; genus Chloris; species Chloris gayana. The sequence goes on from JAUNZO010002097.1 coordinate 25,388, forward strand.
GGCGAGGAGGCGCGTGACCCCGAGGTCGGCCGCGATCCGCAAACCCGCCAGGAGAGCTTCGTACTCGCCATATTGTTGGTGCACCGGAAGTATAGCTGGACCACGTAGCGCAGCTCGTCGCCGGTTGGTGACAGCAGCAAGCACCCCGCTCCGGCACCGTTGAGGGTGAGGGAACCGTCGAAGAACATCGTCCGGTGGTCGCCGGCGCGTCGCATCGCTGCACCCGGTGCTAAGCTCTTCCCGCTCAATCTCTCGGGGTGGGCGTCCACTCGGCGATGAACTCGCCTAGAGCCCGGCTCTTGATGATGTGTGTGCCGAGGAAGGACAAGTCGAACTCCCCGCCTCCACGGCCCACTTGGCCACTCGCCCGGTCGCTTCCTCGTTGCGCAAGATGGTTTCCAGCCGGTGCCGTAATTACCACCCGGACGGGATGGCCTTGGAAGTAGTGCCGTAACTTCCGGGATGCGACAAGTACCGTGTAGAGCATCTTCCGTACCGTGGGTACCGTGTTTTGGCATCCCGCGAACTTCGCCGATGAAGTACACCGGGCGTTGAATGTGCCGCGTGCGGGACTCGGATTCTCGGGCTCGCTCTCGCTCGTCGTGGGAGGCGGGGCCGGAGCCCCCGGGTGATGCGGTGGTGACGCGGTGCCGACGTCGGGGGTAGCTGGAGCGGATCCCGCCCCGCCCATAATGCGAGACGTGGTCGGAGCCGGAGCCCCCGGGTGGGGTGGGATCAACGCGTCCATCCTTGCTTTTCCGGTCGTGGTCCCCGCTTCGCCCAAATCATACGACGAGGTCGGAGCCGGAGCCCTCGGGTGAAGCCGGGGAGCCACACCGTCTGCAGGAGTCGTTGTGCCGGGGACCGCCCGGTGCCCCACCCGGCAGGCCGGAGTGGCCGTGTCGCGTGCCATGTTGTGAGTGAGAGCGTCCGTAGCCCTCGGGTGCTCCAGCGCTCGCGAGCCGGGTGCAGCGGAGCCCCGGGTCTGTTTGGTCCGCCGCCTTCGAGCCGTCGAGGCACCCGCGCTTGCTGGTTCGCCGAGAACCGCGAGGCGCCCGCTCCAATCGCTCGACTACCGAGCCGCACCGACCACCTGCGGGTTGGCCGCTATATACGGGAGCGAGTGGTTCACCCGGTTCCGGGCGACTAGAATGGGCGCAGAGGACAGGTAGCGCTTGAGGTCTTGCAAGGCTTCATCGGCTTCCCGGGTCTACTCGAATTTGTCCGTCCTCTTCATCGCCTTGAACAGCGGGAGAGCGCGTTCGCCTAGGCGCGAAATGAATCGGCCAAGGGCCGCCATGCTCCCGGCCGGGCGTTGCACGTCCTTGAGCCGCCTTGGGGGCGGATTTCTTCGATGGCCCGGATTTTCTCGGGGTTTGCTTCGATCCCGCGGTGCGAGACCAGGAAGCCGAGTAGCTTCCCTGCCGGTACGCCGAAGACGCACTTCTCCGGGTTGAGCTTCACCCGGTTGCGGCGCAGATTGGAGAAGGTCTCCTCTAAGTCGAACAGAGAGACGGCGCCTTGCGGCTCTTGATGACCAAGTCGTCGACATACGCCTCCACGTTCCTCCCGATTTGCGAGTCCAGGGTTAAGCGCATGGCTCGTTGGAACGTGGGGCCTGCGTTTTGAGACCGAAAGGCATGCTTACGTAGCAAAAGCTCCCTGCGGGAGTCATAAAGCAGTCTTCTCCTCATCCTCCCTAGCCATACAGATTTGGTGGTACCCGGAGTACGCATCCAACATGCAAAGCAGGTCGCAGCCTGCGGTGGAGTCTACTACGGAATCTATCCGGGCAACGAAACGGGTCCTTCGGGCAAGCCTTGTTCAGGTCGGTGTAGTCCACGCACATCCGCATCTTGCCGTTATTCTTGGGCACGACCACCGGGTTGGCGAGCCACGTCGGGTGCGTGACTTCCCGGATGAACTTGGCCTCCAGTAGCCTCTTGACTTCGGCCCGGATGAAGTCCTCGCGCTCAGGGGCTTGGCGCCTCGCCCGCCGCTTCACGGGTCTTGCGGCGGGGTCGACCTTGAGTTGGTGCTCAATCACCCTCCCGGGTATGCCCGGCATGTCCGAAGGATGCCGGGCAAAGATGTCGCTATTTGCTCGGAGGAAGGTGATGAGCGCGAGTTCCTATTTCGGGTCGAGGTCGCCACCGATGGTGGTGGTCTTGTCCTCCGAGCCCCCGAGTGAGATCTTCTTGGTAGACACCTCCCCGGAGCCGAAAGCTTTGCCCGCTTGGGGCCGGATTGCGCAGCGGGCTTCTCCGGGGTGTCGCGCGCTCTTTTCATGCCGGTGTCCTCCTCTACCGCCATTTCGGCCGCCAAGATGTCCTCGAGGCAAGCCATTGCCATGACAGCATCCGCCCTCTCCACGTTGACGCCCTTCGGACCCGGCATCTCCCAATGATGGCGTTGTAGGGGAGGCCGATGTCCGCGACGTCGAAGAGGAGCTTCTCCGTGCGGAAGTTGTCCCGGGTGCCGAAGGTGATCGGGAGCTCAATCCTGCCCAAGGGGCGGGAGCTACCCGGGAGCACGCCGACGAAAGGGCGCGAGGGTTGCAGCTCGGCACGCGCCCACCGGCAGAGTCGTAGACTTTCGGGGTGATAAGGTTGAGGCTCGCGCCTCCGTCGATGAGGGTGCGCCCCACCTTCTTGTTGCGGATGGTGGGCGACACGACCGCAGGGATCTTCCCCTTGGTGTTGTCGGGGCCCACCATGTCGCCCTTGTCGAAGGTGATGGGAACGTCCGCCCACTTCGAGCGGGGAGCCGCGGCCTTGCCCTCGGTGATTGCGAGGACCTCGCGGCGGAAACGCTTGGCCTCGCCTTTGGACGTGAAGCTCGAGGAGCCCTCGCCGATCACGGCGATGGAGTCGTCCGCGCTCCGGTACGCCTCGACCTCCTCTTTCTCCTCCTCCTTCTCTTTCTCGGCCTTCTCGGCCGCCCGCCGCTCGTCGCGCCGCTTGATGCTCGCCCGGATGTAGCGACACTCCGACCGGTCGTGGTCGTTGGTGCGGTGGAAGTAGCACGCGAAAGTACCCGGGGATTTAGCCGGCGATTTGCCGGTACCCGCGGGAGGTGGGCGTCGCGCCCCCGGCGGACGGGCCTCCGGCCGCGGCCACTTCTTCCGCCCTCGCGCTTGCGCGCGAGGTTCTTCTTCTCGCTTCTTGGAGGGGGTGCCTCCGGACTTGGGAGAGGAGGTACCCGGGTTGGACTTCGCCGGCGGGTCGTGCCACGCTTGGGGTTCCCGGCGACGGGCGCACTTGTCGGCCAACCGGAAGAGGTCCGTGACCGTCTCCGGCCGGTGCACGCCCGGCTCGCCCGGGATATCCTTGTCTCGGACGCCATGGCAGAAGGCGGAGAGCACCCGGGAGGGGTCGATGCGCGGGATGGTGTTGCGGACTTGACCGAAGCGCTGCATGAACGCTCGCAGCGTCTCGTCCGGCTTCGGACAATGCGGTCCAGGTCGATCCGGCTTCCCGGCGCTTCGCCGTCCCTCGGAAGTTGGCCACGAACTCCCGGCACAAGCTCTTCCAGGAGCCGATAGACTCGGCGCCGGGTTCATGAACCATGACCGAGCGGAGTCCTTGAGGGCCAGGTGGAAGTAGTTGGCCATGATGTCCTCCGAACCACCGGCGGCTTTGACGGCGGTGGAGTAGATCTGCAGGAACTCATCGGGGCGAGCGGTGCCGTCGTACCTTCTCGGAAGGTCCGGGCGGAACTTGCCGGGCCACGTGACGCTGCGCGAGCGCTTTGAGAGGGCCGCGCAGCCCCGAGAAACGAGGGGTCGAACTCCTTTCTCTTACGCTTAGGGTGGCGCTCGGGGACGTCTCCGCCTCCGCGCCGTCATGGTTGTGGGCAGAGGTGCGCTCACGCTCGCGTCCCCGCTCGCGCGAGCGCTCAATGCCGACGCGTGCGTCTTCCCCTCACGGCGGCGCTCGTTGAGGTCGGTGCGCAGGTCGCGGTGCCCTCGCGCTCGCGGAGAATGGACGGAGAGCGAAGCCGCCGGCGGGCGCGTGTCCTTGACGCGGTTGGCGCGACGGTTGCTGTCGGTTAGCGGCCGCTGCGGTTGGTGCGACGGCCCCGCCCGGCGCTTGGCTCGCGCCGTATCCGGGAGCTTACCTACTCCGGTGAGCCACTCCTTTGCTCGCTCTCCCCGCCAGCCCCGCCGGCGGGTTGTTGAGCATGGTCTTCACGGCGGTCGGGGGTCGTCCCCCTCTTCTTCCTGGAAGAGGCGACGCACGGTGGCGCGCTCGGACGCGGGCGGTGTGACGGCTCGGGCGCGGCGGTCGGCGCCGCGCTGGTCCTCTGCCGCACGCTCGGCCGCCGAGACGCCGGGACGGTTGTCGTGGGCAGAGCGGCCCGCGCGACGACGGTCGCGGCGACGGCGCCCGGTGGACGCCTCGGCTGGAGACGCTATCTTCCGTCCGCGGCGTGTCCGAGGATCTCTCGCATGGTTGCGTGGGAGTTCCGCAGCGCGAAGCGAAATCTACGCGTCTCCCCCTACCGGCGCGCCAAATGTCGGTGTGTGAGCATACCTCTAAATGGGGGCCTCGTCAAGGCTCCCTCCGGATAGGCTCGGGGAAGAACGGATTTGCTCGCGCGTTAGCGTAGATGATTCAAGCGTGTAAGAACACGGAGGAGTTATCCGAGGTTCGGGCCGCAACCGGTGCGTAATACCCTACGTCCCGCTGGTGTGTATATTTGGATGTTCCCCTCTTTACACCGGAGTCTCCCTCCTTTTATAGGATAAGGAGAAGAGCACCGTACAAGTACCGGGGGTACCCGGACACCCGGTGGGGTCCGGCCCTTCCCGAGATATCCCGACACGATCCCGACTAAATCCGTTGCGGTCTCTTCTCCTCGGTTCGTGCTTCGAATCTCTTCCATCCTATTGGACGAGAGCCCTCCGGCACCGTAGCCGCGCGGCTTCCCGAGACGCGGCGCACGGGGAAGACGCGCGCACGTCCTGTCGGGCTGCGGCGTCTCCACGGACACTCGAGTGCCGCATTAACTCCGGGTGGTTGGGACGTCGGAGGAAACTACCGGGAAGCTTCGTCCTCCCCGACGCTCCCGCTCCTCCGGTCTTCATGGCCCTCGTGGGCTTCGTGGATCTTGTGGACTTCCTCATCCGCGGGCGCCGTCTTCGTCCATGGGCTGGAAACGGCCCATGCCCGGTTAGGGGGACCCCCGATCCCCCTACACCGACGGATGCTACAGATAAACATCTTCTAATAACACCATAATTACCCTCGTAAATTAGATAGGGGGTCTGCAATTAGTTTCGAGATTAGACTTTATTTAGTACTCCAAAATGATAAAATTCTCTTTGATTTGACCCCTCTAAAAATTATATACCTGAAAACGAACAGGCCTTACTTCAGGTTCAAGTAGTCAAGTCAACAGAGGGTCCTAGTCAAGTCAACTCTTTTTTTTGTGGGGAATACTAATTTTGCCATGGACGTTTTGACAACAAACCTCGCTTATCATCCTATCTGCAGTGAAAGCTTCGCTCACTCCATGTAACCGACTTTAATTCCACAGACGATACTACTAGACAGCAACGACGTGCGCGGCAACCATCTCCTGACAGGTGACACAAAAGTAGTAGTGTTTAGTACCTCAGCAAAAGGGCTGCGCCACAGGACTAGTACGAAACTGAAGGTGAAGGAACTTGCCGGCCCGGCACTCCGGCCAGCAGCGACGCCCCTACCGCGTCTTCCGGCAAGCCGCTCGCCCGGCCCAAGCTGCAGCTAGCGCGGCCGGTCAGTAACTCGTCTTCAACCTGCGCATGCATGGCGGCGGACAGCACGGTCATGGTGCCCAGCGTCCGCAAAGGCGCGCGACATCAGAAGAACACGGTCGCGGCCGTGCTCTGCGTGACGATGGAGCGTACTACTAGCACGCATATACGCGGGCGGCACACAAGAGTAGTTGCAGTAGCTCTACGTTCAAATACGCTCCGTCTGGCTGAAGCAACAAGTCAAGTCAACATCTGAGGAGTCAAGTCAACGCAGCTGGGGAGTCCAGTCCATTTGCAGCACAAGCCTGTTGCATCTGTAGCGAAAGCTTCGTTCGTTCGATACCCATCCATCCGTGGACCGCAACGACGACGTGCGCGGCAACAATCTCCCGAAAAGTGACGCACCGGCCGGCCTCGTCGAGCAAATTAAGTTCGTATTACGAGCTCCAAAATGTGGCAATAATAATGAGCACAGCTGGCTCCAGAAACGAGCTAGTGTCCGTACTAGCAGGTGCCTCACACTAGTATGCCTGACACGAGGACGACACACCTGGCCTGCCCGATCACACGACGATGGCAGACGCAGCGGCGGGTTCGCGTCCACGGTTCCTTTACGGAGACACTCCCCCTCTCCCGACTCCCGTGCAGAGCGGAAATAAATTGTGTGCGGACGGTTCGCAAAGTGCTTCTGTGCGGCCCCTATGTCGATGGCTGCCGCGTGGTGATCAAACGGAAGGGAGAGACAGGCTCAGATGGCGTCGCTCCAACTCAAGGCACGGTATCAGGCCATCAACTCGGCTCCAAACCACGTCGAGATGAGCTGCCGAGCGAGCCGATCAAAGCCGGTGGAAACAAAAAAAAATCTGCAGCCAAATTAAATCTACGATCCACGTCTAAGCAACTAAGCGGATGCTCCTCCCCCAATGGCGGCGACGGCGTGCCTTACCTCCCAGAGGCTGCAGCGCAGTCCATGATTTGGGGTGCCTTCACCATCTTTTTCTTCGCAAGATGACGCTGGTTCCTGCTGGCCATTGGCAACGACGACGCATACTTGCCTCCTACCTAATTCAGGCATCAAGGCAGGTAGCTTATCTTAGTGTTTATGGTAAAATTCGAGTGATCGGAGTTGTTTGTGATAAGATGGAGTAGGATGGAATTATTTTGATTTTAAGTTGACAACTTTGGATTCCGGGCGTACTGTGTATACTTGCTAATATTTTTTTTGTATTGATGTTTGTATTTCTTGCTGATTTAAAGCTTCTGAGTTATTGGTCAACATGCTGCATCTTCAGCTACTAACCATGCGTCAAAATGCTCTCACGGACAATCTCATGGTTGCAATGCAGATTTCAATGTCTTCGTCTCTATAATGCGTCTCATCTTTCAAATTCTCTGGCAGCGAGTGATTTCGGCTCTCAACTGCATAATCTCGTCGACCGCATCCTGCTTTTGATCGCTAGGTTAAACGGCAGCAGCAGCACCTGGAGCGTGATTTAGATATGTTTACCTGAGTGCCGACATAATCTCACCTGCTCTCACTTCAGATGAGCGACTGTTTTCCATGGTTCCCAGGTAAAAGCAGCCATAGCATTTGCTGCTTTTAGGTTACTTTGCTTTCGGCGGTGCATGTTAAGCCGAGCCGTCGAGCCAACGCCGTGTCTCAGAGCCACATCCAATCAGCGCGTCTGCCTGGTACTCATGTTCGCTCGCGTCCGATCTCCACGCGGCAGCCATCTACATAACGGTGCAAGCGGCGCGGGCCTACCCGCAACGCCGCTGGGCCGACCCGCGCCGCAATCCTGCTAACTAGCCCGCCAAGAGGCCCGCTAACTGGAGCGGGACTACGCGGCGCGGGATGCGGCCGCCCGCAACGCCGCTAGCCGCGCCGCCAACACTAGCGCGCGACGCACGAGCACGACGCGCGGCGACCTGCGGCTTCCTCCACTCCTGGAACGACTCGGGCATCACGGGGCCGGGGCAGCGTCGTCGACTCATCGCCATCTCCCTCACCTGGAAGGGCCTCGCCGGCCAGATTCCTCCTCCCTCGGACCGCCCGAAGCCACGCGTCCCGGTGCCGCCTGCCTGCTGCCCATCCGGCCTCTCGGCCTCGTCTCCATCCGTCGCCGGGCGCCATGGTGACCGCGAAGCAAGATATTTCATCTGGCAGAAGGCCGACAGCGCGCGCCTGCCGCCATGGAAAGGCAGGTACTTGATCTCCCCGGCGAGCGCCATCTCCACGGCCACCACGCCGCCGAACGGCGCGTACTCCTCCGCCTGCAGCTCCCCGGTCGTCTCCACGCGGTACTCCGCCGCGTGCTTTAGCTTGAGCTCGTGCTTTGGCTTGAGCTCGTCCCCTCCGTCGGGCGAGACGGATGGCTCCTCCGTTGCTGCTACCGAACCGGCGGCCGGCGATGCGATGGACGCGGCAAGACGTGCTGTTGTGCGTGGCGGCGAAGGCGCGGGCAGCCGCGTAAGCCGCGAATGGATTTGCGGCGTTACGCGGGCAGCCGCATAAGCCGCGAAAGAATTTGCGGCTGCTGCGGGATGCGGGGCGGGCAGCCGCATCCCGCGCCGCTTACATCGCGACATCTACATAGGGGCCGCACGGAAGTACTTTGCGAACCGTCCGTACGCAATTTATTTCCCACTCGAGTCTCCGAAGCATGCAATGGTGCATTTGCAAGAGTGATTCTATATAAAAGCAGTCGTGCAGGCTCAGGCGGGGCCGTAGTAGCGTATGGTCGATCAGCCGAGCACCGGTCATTAACTTACCCGGTCGAGGGTTACTGCATGACCGGTAATATAAACCACCCATCGATCATTCAATAGAGCGTCGTTGGCGCGTGTGTGGTCACACAGGAGCGAGTAAGAAATGTTCTCTCAAAATTGCAGCACCAATATGCAATCGCGGGCATTCCAAGGAAGAGTGAGGCAAAAGGGTTAGCAATCCCGGGCAGCTATAGGGCCCCAAAAATCGTACTGTGTACTATACGTTTCAAGTCGACGCCTGCAACCTCACAGCATTAAAACATCCTTGCGTCGGCTATATCTCCATGAATCCAAGTGTTGTGCCTCTCTCTGCTGCAGTACTCCTGCGGCCCTCCCTTTGCCGGATGCTCCATTATTCAGTACTTTCTTTTTTTGATTAACCATTTATTCAATACTACTACTAGGACACTACCTTTTGTGCTGAACCGAAACACGTCTGCACTCCCAGCTACCATATTGTACCTTTTTTCTTAGACACACCCATATTACTGCACCACCTTTGCTGCCACCAGTATGCATGACGCCCACATTCCCGTCCACGAATAAACATCCACTAGCCGGCCGGCCGGAGTGCATGCGGCCCGGGAAACAAAATGTATTGTCGTCCCACGCTGCTGGAATTTCATTATCTTGAAGCACACAGAAGCAGCTGACACAAGTATTAACCAGAGAGGATGAACCCAGCTAGGGCACTACGTACACTGAACTACGGACGAACCACGGCACCGAATGCGCATGCAGGGACCCACTCCACGGCTAGTAAGAGAAAAAGAATTTTCGAGCGTTCATCAGCCCCTTGCTCCTACTGCTACGACGCCGCCGACGACGCCAAGCCGCCGCCGGCACGCCTACAACGGTCGTTACCTGGTCCGCGGCCACCCGCACGACCGCCGACGCGTCCTCCGGCGGCCACCCGCAGTCGTAGACGACGTCGAGGAAGCCGCGTTCTGCGTGGTCGACGGAGACGACCACGGCGCCGAGCGTGAACTCGCGGACGGTGCCCGACGGCGCGGTCACCGGCGTGCGGACGAGCACCCGCGCGCCGACGACCCTCGCGGCGGCCGAAGCGGAGGAGGACCGGGGAAGCAGCCGTGGGCGGTGGCGCCTGCTGCCGCGCGTGTCGCCGCCCTGTTCCGCCTGACGATGCAGCAGCGCGGCAGGCTCCGTGGCCGAGGAGGACGTCGCGGCGGCGGCGGCCAGCTTGAACCTTCGCATGGCGGGGGAAGGCACCGTCATGGTGGGCATTGTGGCGGTGCCGCACTGTCTTGCATTGCATTGCCTGCGGAGGCTGCTTTATAGCCAGTCCGCCGGGTCCGGTGAGCGGCGGAAGCGGCCGGGCAGCGGCAATGGGCCGGGGCGGAACCAAAGTTAATATGCGCAGCAGCAGGAGCGGCAATAATTCCGATTGGACCCCGCTCGGCGTTGGAAACTCCTCTGCAGCTGTATTATTGGTTCGAAACTCCTGTAGTAAATATAACAACGACGTGTCGCAGCAAGCACCTCCGGAGACCATGCATGTCGCCTCCTGCCTGGTACAGTAGCAGGAAACGCAGCATGTGTACGGGTTCCACACTCTGCCTATACTGTACCGTGCATTTTGCTGTGTGTACGTACAGTACTAGTAAAAGGTTTGCCCTCTGCGCAAATTAATGGCTCGCACTTAAGCCGGCGTGTGGGTGCTACCCAGCTCCGTCCTCGATCACGCCGGCCGGTACGGTGGTGTCTCGCTCGGCGCCGTACGTCGTCCTGCAGGCTCTGGCTGCTGTAAACTAGAGGCATGATGCATTGTGTGCAGCTCGTCCGGTTCATTTACAGGAACAAATTAACAGAAGCTATAGGACCCAGACTGCTGCCGCGTGGATCGGAGCTAGCAGTCATGCATCCGACTTATATGCGTGAATTGTTTTTCTTGCAGCCAGGTGACGGCAATTTGATCCATTCATCGACTAGGTACAAATGAAGATAATCTAGGCGGAGCCAACGGCAGACATTCCTTGAAGCTTCTATCGGAGACGATGGTGCAGAGGGGAACGGAGGAAGTTGGTGTCGGAGGCGGCGGCAATAGTCCCTGACTCCCGGTAGTCATGGAGCCGCCCGGTAGCGGTAGGGAGCTGCGAGCGGTCGAGCTGGCATCGTTGGGAGCCGAAAGTTATATTGCCGCTGTCGAGGCGGCAAAAAGCCACAGCAGGTTGGAGAGTTTACGGCCGGGGCGGGCCGCGCCGAATTTCTTATTTGTACATGCAGTAATAACAACTTGGAGAACACATCGAAGGGGGATCGGATATACTGTTCCTACTGTGAGAAAATCCATTTCCCAGCGCTTACACTACTCATTTTCCTCCGACGCGAGGGCTGCACGGAGGAGATCATCGGGGGTTGTGTTGTGGGTTCATCACGATATGACCTGCTCTACCGCCACGCGCACCGCAGCCGAGGGGTCGTCGCCACCTGCAGTCGTACACTACCTCGAGGTAGCCGTCGCCGTCTACGGCGCTGAGCGTGAACTCATATCGTGGACGAGCCCTGAGGGCGCGGTCACCGGCGTGCGCACGAGCACCCGCGCGCCGGTCCACGTCGCGGCGGCCGGTCATGTTCCCGTCCGCCGCAGACGAGGCAGCCGATGACGGCGTCGGCGGCGCGTGGACCTCGTCTGCCGTAGTTGTACCGGCTCGGCGGCGCTTGCACGCCTTGCCGGCTAATTAAGGAGACGACGAAGGAAGAACGGCATGCGCCGTGTGCCGTTGCTGGGCGAAGGAGCGGAGGGGACCCGGCTGCCGCCGCGGCGGCTAGCTTAAACCTGCGCATGGCTGCGGACGGCACCGTCATGGTGGGCATGGTGGCCGGCTGTGAAGGCCAGAAGAAGGTTGTGAGGACTGAGATGTGAGGCGCTGCACACACACAGGCACACTGTTAAGCCGGTCTGGTTCCGTGTAGCAAGTTAGCAACAGGGCGGATTGGAGGGCAGGGCAGGTTGCGCTCCGTGGCGTGCAAAGGGGGCTGTCGGACACACGGGGGACTGCCTGCTCTGCTGAATAAGAAAAAGAGATAATACTGAATAAAACATATGTAAGACCATCGCCTCCAAGCGGTGCATACAAATTTGGCCACGTAGACACAATGGCATGTGGGTGAAGGAGCAGCTGATGATGTCGTCACCGGCACGCTGGTGTCGTCCTCCTTTCGAGCAACGACCGGAACATCGAGATGACGGCACACGAAAGTCGCCATAGCTGGTGCCGTGCTAGCTCCAGGCGGTGGAGACTAGGGGCAGTGCCGGCACCTGAGGGAGGTGGAGAGGGGAGGCTGGGGACTGGAGCCGGCTATAGGTGGAGATGTCGGCGCTCGCTAGCATGGCCGACGACGACCTGCATGAGCGGAAGAGGGGAGGTTAGCGGCGGTGCATAAAAGGGACAAGCGGCCGTAAGTCTTGAGGGTGAAACTTGGGATAACATGCAAAATAGCAGCCTAAGGCTCTGTTTGGATACAAAGTATTTTTGGAGTTTTGTAAGAATACTACAGTTTTGCAAAATACTTTGGTTTTAGGAGGTATGGAGGTGTTTGGATGTAACAGGTTTTATAGTTTTAAAAACCATGGTATTGGTAAAAGTGCAACTATTTTAGAGTTAGAAACTTCACTCCCGACCTCTTTTTTCTAAATCATATGGTTTTGCTTGATAATGGCTTCTAAAGCCATGGTTTCTTAATATTTGGTTTTGAGAAACAATAACACCCAAACAGGGCCTAAGTAGAGACACTGCCATGCCACACTGATTTAATTCAACTTTTTGTATTAGCTCATAAAATAAAGACCGATTAAAAGGCATCCACTTGAGTTCCTTCCCTCTTGATTCGAAAATTTTAGCAGTCGTATGATTTTTATACCGACGTGTTTTCACCGTTAGATCATTTTATTGTGGAAAATGCAATGCAATGGTTAGCGTTGGTTCTAAGCTGCTCTGCCTGCGGCAAGGTTGGCGTAGGCGTTACGCACGATGTGGCATGCGAGCTCCCTTGCGCGTGGGCTCGAATCTCCACTGGCCGACCATGCTCCCCGCGTTGAATTGACGCATACTAGTGACAGTCCACACAGGAATTTGAGTGCAGTCCTTGTTGCTCGCAGTTGCTACACGACTGCACGAGTGAAATAGTTTGTAGCTGTATTTTGGTTCAAAGGCCGCCGATATGAGCGCCATAAACGTGACAATGATGATTTTAAATCCGTAAAAGCCAAGTTTTGTTTGACCAGAATAATTCGTTGCGAACTCGCGATGTTTAACTTTCCAAAAAGAATGTGCACTAACTACGCTAGAAGGAGGGTTTGAACCTCCGACCTTGTGGTTAACAGCCACACGCTCTAACCAACTGAGCTATTCCAGCAGATGTTGGCTCGGTTACGGCTGATGATATTAATAGCTCATAAGTAGGAAACCAAAAAGGGAATGCAAAATCTGGCGCCACAAAAAATAAAATCATCATATAAAGCGTGTGTGGTAGGCTACATTTGAGCATTGCCATTACACTTTTTTTTCAACATACCGTAAGCATTAGGATTTGAAAGAAACGTATCATCAAACGAGTTACAGTAGTAAATAAAAACCACATGGGGAGGCTGACAAGTTCTGCAGTTTGGGCATCCAGTAATACTTGGCGTATAACGTTGAAAACCTAAAAGTGTATCGAGATCACAAGTGAAGCAAACAATCAGACATAGGGTGCCCGCTGAATGGATCAAGTAAAATCCCACTTCACATTTTTTTTGAAGTATAGGTAATAACAAAATTAATAGTATAGGGGTATCCATGTAAAACAAGTAAATTCCACTTCACAGTAAAGGAAATCACAAAAAAGCATTGCTTTTCGTTCCTCTCTTTTATCTATACTAGTTGATAACCCCGCGCGTTGCAGCGGGGCTAAAAGATATTATTAACTTTAAAATTATAATATTGAAATAATTGTGTTAATCTCTAATATTTATTCTTTATCTAATGGTTGAAATTAATTACGATAACGTAGCGCAACATGGATTGAGAGAAATAGTTAGTGGGTTGCATCTTTTATATGTAAGTAGATATGTAATTGTATTATTCATCAGGCTGTTTGTGACATTACTGGTGTAAATACTTTTGATCTGCCGTGGCCGGATCGTGCCTAACCGTGCTAAGCCGGCTCATGCCGTGCCGGTTTGGGTGGCCCGGATGTTCAGAGAAATCCTATACGGAGAGATTGCTTGACGGAGGGGGCGACAAATCGATGCGTGTTTGAGATTCGTGTGCCTCCAGTCGGGCAGTCATGATGATGCCTACGCGAGCAAGAAGAGGGCGAGGTGGCAAGGGCGAGCCGGTGGTGGAGCGTGGCGGCGGTGCGGGTGGCGCGACAAGACAATGAGGGTGTCGCCGTGTCGCGGGAGGTCGAAAGTCGCCTAGAGGGGTGAACAGAGCGATAATCCCTGAAAATCATTTAATTTAACAATTTAGTAACACATGAAGGATTGTCCGACTATAATCTAATGCTATTCAGGCTAGGTGCAAGCACCTAGACAAGAAAGAAAACAACAACAAAAAAGACACTAGCTAGCAAGCCTCCTACATAGGTGGATCTACAAAAAGGAGAGCTACAACATGCAAGGTAAAACTAACCAAGCAAGCATATACGCATGAATTAAACAACAAGCAAGAGAGACAAAGAGACAACGATTTTTCACCGAAGTTCAATTTCACCAAGGAACCTACGTCTCCGTTAAGGGATCCACAAAAGGACCGGGTCTCTTTCAATCCGAAACCTCTCCAAACAGCCACCAAGGCAAATGTTAAAATCCACTAACAAACTCCATGAAGGGAGGAGCAAATACATCAACTCGAGTCCCAACCACAAGCTTAGGAGCTCTCCGGATGACGCGTAATCGTATAGGCAGTGAATCCCCAAGAGTAACAAACACACAAGCGTCGACGCTGAGGATAAACCAAGTGCTCTTGTGAAGAGGATGTAGCTCAATCAAATCTCCTCGATATTCTCTCAAACCCACCAAGGATTGGAGTATGAACCAAGAGAGGATGAGGGGAGTGCTCAGGTGAGTTGGGAATCTATTTTCGAGTTATGGGAGGATGAGGGAAGTTTTTTCATAATCTAAATTAGTACAACATATATGGTGAAATTTATGTTATTAAAAAAATCTTTGAAACATATGCAAGTGGGATCTAGTTTTGTTCGTTTCATCGTGTAGAATATAATGGTGAAAACGGAATTCAAATCGGACAATGTATGTACTTTAAAAAATTTACCTTGATGATGTGAGCTGACATTATCTGAAAGTGATATTTTGGAGAGAGAGAGTACATGTTCTAATCACGCTAAATAGAATGGCGTGATTATGGTCAACCTTAGTCTACGCTGAAATCCGACGTGACGTTCGACGCCGACGTGGACACAATCACGCCACCATATGACGTGACAAAAACGTCTAGATGTTAAAAATTTATTTTGAGACAGTTTTTTTAGAATTTTTTAAAAATTATTATTTTAAAAATAAATTCCGTGCAAGCGCCGCTGCCCCGGCTTGATTGAGCTCCGCTCGCCTGACCCAGTTTTGGGTCTCCTTTGGAGACAGCAAATTCTGGGTGGCATCCCTTAGGGCTGCACGGCCACCCATCCGAGCCTTTGGGTCTCCGATTTAGGTTTGGGCCGTTGGAGATAGCCATACGAAGAAAACTCCACCCGACTTGAGAAACAGATACAAGTTCCCAGCAAGGCGGCACCACATCGGCACCGCAGGCACCGGCGGAGCCAGGCAGCTAGCAGCCCGCGCACGGCCGCACGCGCGGCCAGAACGGGCACAAGCCTTCTGCCTCCTCCTCCCGGTGAGAGGTCAGTTCTCTTCCCCAGTTCTCAAATCCAACTCCTTCCTTTTGTAGTTGAAGCAGGATGTAGCGGGGATGGTTCGATCCCTGCGCTGGGGACGTGGGCGGGGACGGTCTGACAAAGAGATTTCATCCCAATGGGGAGGAGATAGGCGGGATCGATCGGCCTCGCGTACGCGAGGATCTGCCTCCTCTCAGCGCACCCCCGTCCTCTCTCACTGGCGCGTGGGCCAGGATACTGTTTTTCTTCCTCCTCCCGACGTTTGACAGCGCTCCATTAGCCGTCGTCGATCTCCGTCATCAGTGCCGTAGAATCCTGCGATTGAGCCCCGGAGATAGGGGTCTCCGCTAACGTTTGGTACTGCCCTACCTCGCCCTTTTGCTCAGTTCACCTCTGAGTGCGGTGCTGCCTCATTTCCCTGCAACTACAAACGAGGAGCAGAAGAACGAGTTGAACTATTTAAGTGATTTTTTCAGGAGCATTTAAGTTTTTTTTTCTTCATCATATATAGGACTTTTGTGCCCTTTACTGTTGTCGTTCACACTACTGTGGGCTCACAAATAAAGTTGACCTTTTTTTATTGAGAAGAGGTCTAAAATGGACTTTGGAAGGGCTTATCCAAGTGTGAAAAATGTGATTTGTATCAAATTTTGTATTTGCAAAACAAAGCCTATTGCTTATTCATTTGTGTTTCGTACAACATTTCATAGGCTGTGAATTCCATGTTAAAATGAATTAGTTTATTTTCCTGAAATTTTTATGTATTGACATTTATTATATTTAATTAAAGAACTCTGAAGCCAAACTAGTAAAAATTTGGTAGGTACCCAAACTTCGCCCTGGCTAAAAAGTTATTGCACCGTGTTTCATAGGATGTGAGTACATCAATTGTTTCCTACTTTCCTGTCCCATGATGGACTTTTCTACCCAGAAATGTGATTCTTACTAGAAAATCAAATAGCATGGATGCATGTTATTTGATCTACCAAATATATTTGTAACTCATGATATGCCCATTGCCTGACTTTAAAAAGTGCGAGTTATAACTACTGGCAGAATTTCTAATAAGACTGGTAGAATGGTTAGGATATTTTACTGTAGAATTTCCATGCTTCATGTTTGATCTCAGGAACTTACAGTTTTTGTTTTTGAGTGCAGATGATAGACATGGTTACTGCAGTTGAAGAGCTTAGTGGGCTAACTTCAAAGGAACTTGGTGATATGCTGAGGGAATCAGACAACTTTGTTTTGCAGTCCAAAACAGAAGATGGAGGTTCAAAGCAGGTATTCAGTGTTTACATATGTTTTGATGCTTTTTTTTTCACTGACACTTGTCCGGTGTAGGTGGACATGGAGAAACTCGTATCCTTGCTTCCTCTTCATCTCCTTGCTGTATGCTTGGAGCTTGGGCAAAGCTCAGATTTGACATATGTGCTTCGTGGCATGCGCTTTTTGCATAGTTTGTCTGATCTAGCAACTCGTCATAATAGACTGGAGCAGGTTACTTCTTTCATTATGTTGCACTAGTTTCACATATTATTATATCATCCTTATCTTTTATCTTTCTTCTTCTTTATGATTTTCTGTGATAACTTTGTTATATCCTGTAATGATATTTAGCCTGTGGATCAGTGGATGACATCACAACATTTTGCTATCATATTCTTGTTGTTTTAGCCAAATTATGAGCACTTAGCCTGACGCATATTTATTTTCTTATAGCTTCTTCTGGACGATGTGAAATTATCTGAACAAGTCATGGACCTTATATTCTTCCTTCTTACTATTCTTGCACATCAGAAGAAGGTTTCAACCAGCTCAATCAAAATATTTATTCAGTCCTATGTGCTGATCCCCTATACATGATGATTTGACACTAATGCTGGTAACGGTATCATTTTTAATCAGGAAAATCGTGTTGGTGCTGCTCCACTTGTACATGCGTCACTTGTAGCAGCAAGTCTTCATCTGTTGACAAGTTACTTTTCTTCCCAGTGGCATGAACTTGTCCATATTCTGCTTGCACATCCAAAGGTAAACGTATGCTTCATAGGGCCATTCCTCATTCCTCAATAGTTTGTGCTGTATTTTGCTTGTCTCTAGAACATTTGTCCACTCTTTTCTTAAGCAAAATCAATTTTATTCGCCGAAGTTATTTTTCTTTTATTTTGGTTCTTGTCTTCTTGACATGTGCAGCATGATCAAGTGTTATTATTGATGTTCCATTCGAAATTCATTTCTACTATCTCTGTGTGATGTTTTGCGGTTCTGTCAGATTGTATTCACCATACTGTTTGTAAATCCTAAACTTGCAGGATTAGCAAGTTGAGCAGTTGAGACTACTTTGCTTCATTGGAATTATTCTGCTCTGCTGCTTGTAGAATATATGCCAACAGAACCTATAGCTCGCACTATCTCATTGTTCATAATAGCAATGTTTTTAGAACTTGCTTTTCTGGCTGGGCTATATCACATGGTACTATAGGATGGCATTTGGGGCTTTTTTTTCTGTTTATGTGAAATATAGTTTATGCTATTATTTTATGCTGGGGTAGTGCCCAAAATATGTTCTTTATGTTCAATTATACTGGTTAGAATGTGCTTATTCTTGCATTTATGTTCAGTTATAATATGTTCTTTATTTTTTTCTGAGTATTTGTCTTTTTTGTAGCACTTTGTGCACATCCTGATTAACAACAGCATTCTGTAGTTGCATGCTATCCAGCATTATTCGAATCTGATCGTAAAAGATATCTTATTCAGTCTAATGATCTTTATACTGACATCTGCATGGTCAGGTTGACATCTTCATGGATGTGGCTTTCGATAGTTTGCATGAAGATGTGAGACTGTTGAGTCTCAGGCTATCATCAATGGGCCTTGGTACCTTTCATGCTAGTTTGTTGGAATGTCGACTCACTCACTTTATCTGCCAACAGTGTGAAGCATCATTGCAGTTTCTTTTATTTCTGAGCCAACAGAAGTTGTTTCGGGATCGTATTTTAAGAAACAAGGTCTTGTCTATCCTTTGTGGCGTCATTTCATTATGCTATTTAGGAACCAAGAATAGTGTGTTCCTTTTCTTTTATGACTTGGGATGAGATCAGTAGTTGTTAATGCATATTGATTTTGTCCTCTATATCAGTGATATTATAGTTTGCATGTCACCATATTGCTAGTTCTTTCTGAGCTTATAAGTTGCATGAAATAGGTTAAAGGGAAACTGTGTTACCTTGTGTATATGAAACAATATGTACATGTTTTTGGTAAATGCTGCATTTTCTGCATTTATATTGAGGAAAAAGAAAATAGCAGTAAACTCAAACATGTGTGCTTGGGTACTGCTCCATGTTACATGTTGCTCTTGGAAGCTGACGTCTTGAAATTTAACTACCTGCAGGAACTCTCTAGAAATGGAGGCATATTGTCACTTTCACGCACTATATTAAAATTAACTGTTCCTGAATGTTTGAAGGAATCAACAGATATCGTTGCCTCCATTTCCAGACTGAAGGCAAAGATTCTTTCTATTGTAAGTAACCCGTGGGCTCATCGTGCATGATGTGGTTATTCAATTAGTGTACTGCATACTTAGTTTCTATTAGATTATTTACTAATTAAAGTTTTGATACAAAACAATTTTCTAGCTGTTGCAACTATGTGAAGCTGAAAGTGTCTCTTACCTTGATGAAGTTGCCACTTCCCCAAAAAGCATGCAACTGGGGCATACCTTGGCTCTAGAGGTTAGTTAACCTATGTCAATTCCGATTCCCAGAAAAATGTTACTCTGGTTCTGCTGTTACTGGGAATTACAATCAATTACTCAAAAAATTAGTATGCATGATTATTTCAGGTTCTTGATTTGCTGAAGACTGCATTTGGAAAAAAACAAAAACTTAATGCTGATTCTCATGATAAGAATTACCCCATGGGCACTGTGCTTATTAGTGCACTGCGTCTTGTTGATGTGTTTTCTGATGATTCAAACTTCAGATCTTCCTTTATGACAAACACGGTAATTTTTTTTGCTGAGTGACTTATTTTGTCACCTTTTCCAGATCTTGCTTTTTCTTTATCAACTGAATGAACTGTTTTTGAAGCTTACTATTACCTAGAACCCAAGGTAATATATTATCTTGTTCTTTTTTTATCTCTTTTGCAGGTTCCCTTTTTGACCCAGATTCTAGCAATTCCTCACGATGAGTTCATTTTGAGTTGGTGCTCTGTCAATCTAGCTGCCATTGAAGAAGATGCTAATTTAGATTATGACCCATTTAGTGCAGCTGAGGTGGCACTGTTAGCTTCTAATGATATGTTGACTGAAGCTAAAGCTAACTATTCATGCCACTTTCGCATTGGCAGCATGCCTTCTATAGTATACGCACAGACAAGAACATCATGTGTTGTGAAGATAATAGCAAATTTACATGTTTTTGTTCCGCACATTTGTGAAGGTTAGACAATTCTCACTTGTTATGAATAATTATGCTAATTTGAGAACATTAAAAAAATTCTGTTCTCATGTCCACAGAGCAAGAAAGAGACCTTTTTCTTCTGAAATTTCAAAAGTACCTGGTGTCAGAGGATCCTAAACCATCAGTGAATCGCCAAGCTTCTGCTGATCTTAAGGCCACTACAGTCTGTAGAAACTTGGGTAAAGATAGCTGTGATATTTTGGTCATATGTTGTGTTTAATTACATTGTATGTCTAACCTCTTCTCTTTTGATTGTGCAGGATCTTTGTCCGAATATGCTAAATCATTGATTCCTAACTTGTTAAATGAGGAAGATGTGCAATTACTAAGGTATTTCTATGTTTTCACTATGTGTGATGAAGCATTTTTTTTGTTGTATACCTGAATATTTGTGTGCAGCATATGATTTAGTTTAATTTTCCTTTTGGCAGTGATTTTTCTGGAAAGCTGCAATCGTGGTGTAAATCACAAGTTGAACTGGGAACTATTCAGGTTTGTTTTCAACACGCAATAAGCAGGAATTAGAGAGCCATCAACAATACTAAAGCATTAAGTTTTCTTTCTTTGCTCATAATTGTTGATTCCTTGGATTCTTGCATTCAGTGGTATTTATAGCAGTCAGATGATTCTTTTGTCAATGTCTGTTCAACTGATGAATGTTTTAGATGAAAGACCCATAGGGTCCTGCTTTAATTGAAAACAAACAGTTTGTTTTGCTGGGGTTACCGGCGTACAAATTTTAGCGCATACATCCACCAAACAAGACTCTGCTCGCAGGCACCATTCTCAGTCAGACGATTACAAAATACAAAGCATGCTTCCTAACACCATCGTTCACCCTACTCCTTCTCTTGGGGCCAGCTTCAGGTTGATTCTTTGCGCTAGGTCAGACGCACAGTCCGTGATCTTTGCCCTCGCTTCCCCATTGCTGAGAATACTCCATTTCTGCAATAGTACAATCAACTTTGGCATTAGAGATTCAGGGTTAGCTATAATAATCTCTCTGAAAATATAGTCATTTCTGGTTAGCCATGTTGCCCAGCATGTTGCTGCCATGATCATGGCTATTAGCCACTGGTCCCTTCCTTCTACCTTTCCAAAATGCCTCAATATTGGCATTTGAAATGTTTTTTTGGGATTGTTTGCCATCCTAAATACTCTCTAAGTTCACACCACAGCCATCTTGCTACCGCACACTCAAACAGGATGTGTGATGGTGATTCCACCTGACCACACATTTCCATTTCTTCGAGCCTTTCCATCCTAAAAGAACTGTAGTATTCTTCTACATGCCTCTTTATTTCCTCTTGGTCTGTCAGTGTTTTGTCTTCATCTTCTAACTGTGTGATTTCGCACTTTCTTCTCCTGCCATTAACTACCTTGTGAAAGAAACCTGTGTTTGAGTCACCTTTCAGCAGCCATGTCTCTCCACCTCTTCTTTGCCACTTTATTTCTTCATGAGTAAATCTGTTCCTATTTCACCTCTAGGTTATATGTGTCTTGCCATTCTTCATTAAGGCCAACTGTGTCTGCTTTTCTATCCATTTCTTTCAGTCTATCTATTAAAATCTGTTTCTCCTTTTTTATAGCACTGTCTCTATTTTTACCCCATCCTTTACAGAATTTTCTAATTTCTGATACACATTGCTTCCAGTAATCTAAAATATAGTCAGTCTCTCTGGCTGGCCATTTTTCTAAGAGTTAGTAATCTAAAATATTGTCAGTCTCTCTTGGGTTAGCCAATCCATTTCAAGCCTGAAAATGTAACTTCTCTCTATATTATTTACTCCTGAATCAACAATAATCGGTGTGTGATCAGATCCCACTCTTGATCTAGCTGATATTCTTGGATACTTGTCTTCCCAGTCCATGGTAATAAACACGCTATCCAGATTACACATGGTTGGATTTTGCTGTTTATGTGTCCACGTATATGGGGTGTGTATGGTGAGCAATTTGTTCACCAAACTTTGCCACACCAAATATTTTGGCATGCCAGTCTTTTCGGCTAGTGTTTGGTTGCCTACCACAACTATGGTTTGCCACATGAGTACCCTACATGTCATAGACGCATATTCTTGCCAATGTTTGGTGAACAAATTGCTCACCATACTTTTTGGCAAACTTTGGCAAACATGTGTGGCAACATTTGGCTATCAACCAAACAAGCCCATGTAACCCCCCCCCTTCTTTGTGTACCTCTCTTATCCCAGAGTCACTTATGAATACATTGACAGTTTCCATCCATGGCACATTTACAACTGATGAATGTCTCATCATGGAATATTTCAGGTGGTCCAAAATGTTACTTCATCAGAAATCAAGGAAGACATGCATCCTGTGCAACAGCCCTTGGCAACACAGGCGAGCGCTCAGGACTCCGGTATGAGTATCCTTCCAAAGGTAAATACATAGTTGACTAGATCAGCTAAACTTACTAGCCTCTGGCTTCATATTGTACCAGTCTCTAATCAGAAGTTGATGCAAAAAGATTGAGCAGAGTATGGAATTGTCTATGCCAACACCCTTGATAAAGCAAGAGGAAACTACTAAGGATGAGACTCCAAGAAATGGTGCTGCTACGGATGGTGGTCTTCTGCAGAATGCAGTTGGTCAAGACCTAGTTCATCTTGGTGTTGCGAGAACAAGTGCTGGCTATGTGGCTGCTTCAAATTCTATTAGTACAGGGAACCAGCACATCAAAATGGATCTCGATCCAGCATCCAGCAGTGTGGAGCATTTCAAAACACCAGAACTCACAAAAGAAAGTGGTCTCCATGATGATGAGAAAGGAGAGGCTAATATGTATGATGAGAGACAACCTAAAAGAAGGAAGCGAACCATTATGAATGACGAACAGATTAATGAAATAGAGAAGGCTCTAGTAGATGAACCTGAGATGCACAAGAACACACCTTTGTTGCAGATATGGTCAGAGAAGTTGAGTTTGCAGGTATATGCCCTTCCACTTGGGTATTCCCTTGTTAGGTCTAACTACTGTTCTTGCATGTCTCACGCAAGCATATGATTTTTACTTTTGTAGGGTTCGGAGATTACACCAACACAACTTAAAAACTGGTACGACCGATCTTATCTACTTATTTGTTCCTTCAGAAAGAGCTTTTTATTTATAATAACTCTTTTTTATTTTGAGTATAGGTTGAACAATAGGAAAGCCAAGCTTGCTCGTATTGCAAAAGAACGAGTAGCGCCATATGAGGGTGAGATTGCTGATAAGCCATCTACGCCGGCTACTCCTCATCTTGGGGACTCCTCTGAAAGTGCCAGCGAGGATACCTATTTGCCACCAGCAAGGGTAATGACTGCATTAGGGATATCCAAAGGCAGCAGACTGGTTAGCCCTGACAGCAGTGAGCTAAGCCGGCCTCTCACAAGATCGCTCTCACTCGAGCCTGGCCGTATTGTTTTGCTGATGGATAGTGATGGGATAGAAGTTGGCAGGGGGAAGATCTCCCTGCTCGAGGGCAGGGCGCAAGAGAAGAGTCTGGTGGAGAGCCGTTTCTGTTTTGTTGATGTCACCGAGCTTAAGGTTGAGAAATGGAGGGAACTTCCCTACCCGACGGCGGTGTCCGGAAGGACGTTCCAAGAGGCAGAATCAAGGAACGGTGGTGTGATGAGGGTAGCTTGGGATGTGTCCAGGCTATCAGGTGTGGTTTAGTAAGTAAAGAAACTCTGTTTAGGGTAGGCAGGACATCGAAAAAGATGAGAACCAAAAAAGTTCCTGACCATGGGTCTTCCGAGATGACCATGGTCTTTGGAGCGATTTTAGAGCCAAGTCAGATGGAACTCCTGTCTCTAACTATCATTATGTAGTACAAATGTATATCTCAGATGTTTCCACGCTTGTGGTGTACGGATGCGTGGATCTCTGATAGTAAATCGGCTGGCAAGTGCTAAGATATACGAATTATCTTGTGTTTTGACAAGATGCACGGCCTGTTGTGTGCGGCGCTCGTGCTTCACATTAGGCAGCATCTGGCCGTCTACCCCGTGCGAGAATGTCACTTAATTTGAGACAAATTTTTCAAATCATAAAAACGTTAGCTATTTGAGAACAGAGATCAGAGTAGGGAACAAATTTAAATTCTTGGTTACACTTGGTGTAGTCTGTGACACTGCATTACCGGAAATTACTAATCGAAGCGATGTGCAAACTGGGTCTTGCGAGAAGCTCTGGCCGACAAAGTTTTCGTGCATTGCCTCCTTGCAAATCCGCCGTGTCGGGAGCACGAACCACGCTCTCTCAGTCCCCGGCAGCGTTCCTCGTCACGAGTTCCTTCCGCGTTCCTTTTCATCCACGGAGATCGAAGAAGAAAGAAATACCGCTGGAAGTGGGAAGTCAGAGGACCAGAGCGGTCGTCACCATCTGTACCGGCAGGAGGCCAGGATGGCGCCGGACTTGCGCCGCATCTCCCCCTCCATCTTCTTCAGCAACGACGGCTTCTTCCCGGCGACGGTGGGACGACGTAGAGGAGCGGCGCCCGTACCCTGTGACGGCGGGCGGGCAGAGTGGCTGACGGCGGTGTCGACCAGGGCGGCGCGCGGCGACGGGGGCATGTTCCTGACGTCGCGCTTGGGGACCCGCACCGGGCAGAAGGGGTCGCTGCCGCTGCTAAGCGGGTTCTTGTAGTGCGTGTAGACCACGCCGAGGCAGCCGTCGTCCTCCTCGTCCGCGGCGGAGACGACGACGGCGCTGAGCCACAGCACCAGGCCCTGCCCCGTGCGCATGGTCCCCACCCGCGTGCGCACGCGCACGTGCGCGCTCTTGCTGAAACGCGGCGTGGGCGTGGGCGTGGGCGTGGCGAGCGACGACGTCGGCGCCGGTGCTGATGAGGAGAGCGGCGGCGCAGACGGTCTCTTGGCGACGACGCCTCCGGCCGGCGCGAGGGCTGCTCTCATCCGGCGGGCCTCGAGGTCGCGGCGGAGCGTGCGCATGGCGGCGGACTGCGCCGTCGCGCTGGGCATGGTGCGCGGCCGCCCAAGGATCCGAACTCTCAACAAGGACACGTCGTCCAAGCAGAATTGCTTGCGCGAAAGAGAGACAGAGCAATCTGGATCGAGAACGTACGGGATGTGAGCCGGCGTCGGATACATATGCGTGAAAATCCGAGTACGAGTCCAACAGCCGAAGTTGTTGCCGAGGTCCAGTTCGGAATCGGATCGGAGGCGCGCTGTCGGACTCCGAACAAGTACCCGTAGCTAGCGGCGGTAGCGACTCTGTTTTACGGGATCCTGTCAGTTTCGTCATCTGAACACGAGACGAGAGGAGGAAAACGATGATTCGGCCTGTCTAACAAGCAAATGTTGCTGATACATTAACGATTTGGACTCAGACCATCGTCGATTCGCATAATTTTTTTAAAAAAAGAAATACATTGAAAGCATGGTTTTCATCAGAACGTTCGTTCTTTGGACACGACAGCCATGACAGATTATTGAGGGTTGTTCCTGCTCGATCTCTCGCCGGTGGAAGCTAGGTAAGTACAGTGTATGCCGGTGGCAGCTAGGTAAGTACAGTGTATATATACGTTCGCTTCTTATTCGATATTATTCTGTTGCATAAGCTAGCGAACATTATTACGGAAACAGTTGGAAAGATTTTACATTACGTACGCGTATGCCATCCCGAGATAGGTGCAACGTTTCTAACTGTTTACATGACAATACAACCTGGCATAAGGATCACAGAGGCGTGCTCGATCCAGAGCTGGGCAATTGATGCAGCCAGTGATCGATCAAAATAATCTCTACACAGCCTACTTGCAGAACTTAACTACCAGCTGATGGAATCCAGGCTGTCCTCGTACTCGATGAGATGCATGGCCTCCTCAATCTTCTTCAGCACCGACGGCGTCTTCCCGCCGGTGGTTGGCCGGCGTCTTCCCTGTGACGATGATGAGTTGGCAGCGGCGGAGGGGCTGACGTCGGAAGAGCCGGTGCCGGCGGAAGAGCGCTGCACCATGTTCTTGACGTCCTTCTTGAGGACGCGCACGACGCCCGTGGGGTCGCTGGCCGGGTGCTCGTAGTCGCAGTCGCAGTAGACGACTTTGATGTGGCCGTCTTCCTCGTCGCCGGCGTCGACGACGACAGCGTGGAGCCAGAAGACGAGGTAACGGCCCGGGCGCAGCAGCCTCGTCGGCGTGCGCACGCGCACCTTGGTGCCCACGCAGAAGTTGACTGGTGATGATGGGTTCTTCTTGATCTCGGCAGCAACGACAAGCGGCTCATCAGCAGCAGCAGGTTTTTGGCGACGCCTCCTGCCGGCGCGAGGGCTGTCTTCATCCGGGCAGCCTCGTGCTCGCGACGGAGCCGGCGGATGGCGGCGGACTGCACCGTCATGGAGGGCATCGATGACGGAGGGGAGGGCACGTCCAAGAAGGAGGGGATTGTGCGAAAGGGAGAAAGCAAGTGGAGAGATGAGCAGGGGCCGTCGGACAGATTTATACGTGCCAGTCCAAGTCCGGGTCGGATCGGAATAGGACGCGCGCGCTTTCGGAAACAACTTGACCGCCACGTTACTTTTTTTTCTCGCGCGGCGGTTGGCGCTCGTGGGCCGCATTTGGGACGAGTCCATAGGCGCTTTCGGAAATTCCATCTCATAACTGCTCTCTATCGCGCGGCGCCTCTCGGCAGTTTGCTCGCAAAAGCAATTCCTCGCTCGCCATCATCCTCCTCGCCGGTGCCCGGGCAGTTTGCTTCAATCGCTCGCCATCACCCCCCGCTCTTCCCACATCTCTTTCCCCGCAAGACCATAGAGAGAGAGAGAGAGAGCAGCCCATGGCGCACTCCTCCGACCCAGAGCAACAGATCCACCACCATGGGGCCGGCGCGGGAACTGCCGGTTCTTCTTCCTCCTCTGCAACTTGCAACCCGATCACCGCTGTTTCCGCCATCCTTGACCCGGGACACAGTTGGACCAGTCTTGGATCGCTCAAGCAAGCCTGCTCCAGGCGCTACCCGCCGCCAGAGCCGCCGGTTTCGCCGCCACCGCCGGCAAGGGTGCACCACGCCTGGCCAGGGAAAAATGTAAGCATCCTGTATCTCGCCTTTTAGTTTTGCTGAGAATCTGATCCGAGGAATAGTGTACATGCATGTTGTTCTCGAGTGTGCGTAAACATCATCCACGCTCAATTTTGTCAGTTCCTGACCCTTTTGCTTGACCGGCACTCGCCCTTTCTGTAAGGCAAAGAAGATTTTGCATAAAATTTGGTCAGTTGACGCATCTAATTTCTTCTCCATCACCATTTTATTCCTGATCTTCCAAAGGCACCACGACAACACAGCAAAACAAAAATTCATTAAATTAGTGGAAAAGACCCCTGTTGACCCCCAATTTTCATGAAAATCCTTCATGCTCACAGGACATCTATCCCACCCCATCGATTCTTTAATACACGCCCAAACGAAACGAGTTTTTAATTAAGCAATCAAGAAGAACATGATCAATGGTTTCAGTGACTCCACAAAGAATACAGCTTTTTATTCCCCTTCCACCTCATTTTCTTTGTTTGCGCCCCCTGTTTGTAATTTATTGTGCATAGCAAGCCACATAAAAATTTTCAGTTTCAAAGCCAACCTATTGTTCCAAATATTCTGCATCCTTGTAGCTTTCACACCCCAAAAGTTTAGATGTCTATACATCGACCTAGTAGAGTACACACCCCAGTGCTGTCCAGAACCCATTTAATCTGATCTGGCTGCTCATTTAGCTGTACCTCCTTTAGAAGCTCAAGCAAAGCAATTGTTGCCACTCATTCATCTGTCTAGATCCAATATTCCTTCTAAGCTCCACACACCATTCAACCTCCACCCAACAGTTAGAAGCGATGCTTAATTTCACATTCTGTAAGGCAAAGAAGATTTTGTATAAAATTTGATCAGTTGACACATCTATTTCTTCTCCATCACCATTTTATTTCTGGTCTTCCAAAGGCACCACGCCAGCACAGCAAAACATTAGATTAGTGGAAAAGACCCCTGTTGACCACCAATTTTCATGAAAATCCTTCATACTCACAGGAATAGTACATGTATGATTCTCCGGTGTGCGTAAACATCAACCACGCCTGATTGTGGATTCTTTTTTAGTTTCAGTATGTTGGAGAAGGCGATGTTTGATTTCACATTTTGTAATAAAGCCAACGGTTGATACTTTTCGCAGGTGTTTTTCTTTGATGGTCGTGTGATCTGCGGACCTAACCCCACTGGGCTCATCCTGACAGCAATGATAGGTTCTCTTTCTGAATGGTTTTTCTTGACCTACATTGTGGCAAGGTCGTCATCCACACATCCAACGCTGATCGCAGTGATCTCCCTGATCCTAGCGACAACTGTAAGTATAATCCAAATTTCATCACAGCCCTTGTTACTCTACATGTTACTAGAATGTTGAATTACCGTAGCAGATAGGGATGATTAGCCATAGTGATGATCAGCGCCACCAAGTAATGCTAGCACTCTGTCCATTTTTTTCATCATACAGGCGACTGCTACTCTCCTATTAACGGCAATGAGAGACCCTGGAATTATATCAAGAAACCAGGTTTTGCCTTTAGAACAAGCCGGAGCGACCACAACACCAAGAACACTCCGTCGCTTCGCAAGCGTCAATGGTGTCGAAACAAGGCTCAGATTTTGTCGGGTCTGCAACATTTCTCGCCCGCCCAGAAGCTCTCACTGTGCTATCTGCGACAACTGCGTCGAAAAGTTCGACCACCACTGCAGCTGGATAAGCCAGTGCATAGGACTGGTACGTAATGATACCATTGAGACAACTACTTTAATTAATGGCCACGGAAGAAACTAATGCGTGGCAATTTTCGATACTTCTGCAGAGAAACTACAGGCTTTACTTTCTGTTTTTGTTCTCTGCATTGGTATTATACACATTCATGTTTCCCTTCACGATAATAATAATAAGAGGCAACTTGGTTTCTATCGAGAAGGGATTTTTCCCTGGACTGGTCTATTTTCCTGGCACGTATGCTTTTGCGGCACTCTGCTTCTTGGTTGTGTGTTTGCTTGCGTGGCTTCTAGCTTTCAATGCATTCCTTATAGCCAACAACAAGGTATGTACATGTGACTTCCATTACCAATGTTTTAAATAGCCTGTTATAGTTTTTTTTCTTTTATGATATTACCAATTGTTCGGCTATTCCCGCTAAGGACTCTTTAGCTTTGCTAAACAACGCTATTGGGAAAAATGTTTTTAGCATGGGTGAATTCAGATCAAGGCAAGTATTCATTATTTCCTCTACTACTAGAATCCATGTCTGCCTGTTGTGTATGTTCTTCACTTCAATGAATGATTTAATGAACCACTTAATCATTGTTGAGCTGTTGATTGTTTAATGTTGAATGCATATGAATGTTGATTATGATCCTAACCAGGATTATATTGATTAATTGAAATACCATGAAGTAACGGACATAGGCAAAATGTTCTCATAGATTCCATGATATTGCGCGTAATTAACTGATTTTTTTACAAAGCTGCAAAATGAAATAGCTTCCATAAATGACTTAGCTTGCTATTTAAAACGTTGATTGTTACATTTTACTCACCGGTTATCTGACCTGGATATCAAGACTCTAGCAAATTAAGACGAGCCTTCAGTCATAGAGCTTTTCTTCATTTTTGTACTTGCAGCGTGATTAAATTTTATTGAACTAGTGGTACTTACTTGTAGAAAAGCTGGTTGTGCAGGCAACACACTACCTGTTTTCATGACCAATGACAAAGCCAATGCACTCACCCTCAACTTTTGTGCAGACGGGCTATGAGAGTCGCAAGGGACGTCACACGCCCAATCCTTACGACGAAGGAATCCTGGAAAATATTAAGGAGTTCCTGTTCGCCAAGCTCCCGCCGCCTGGAGTTGATTTCAGAGCGGTGGCGGGGTCAGACCATGGATCGACGGCGGACGTCGTCTGCCCTCCAGGTGGCGCTTGCCGGCTAGCAACGCGAGCAGGATGCTAACGAGGCAATGATATGCACAACAATGGACTGCTCATTTGAATTTAGGAGTATTTTCGCTTGTGGAAGACGATGGAATCGTCTGTGCCTAGTTTGATAATGAACCCAGGACTTCTTTTATGTCTGAATTGATGACCTGTGATGTTATTTGACTGGTTCCAGACCTTTTTATGCCTGAATTGATGACTTGTGATGTTAGTATTTCACTTACTTTCTCCTATACTGAACCTGCCAAATTTTGAAATGACAGGGATGACCCGACATTTCCATAGCTAGCTGAGCTCTACCCTATATGCAGGAACAAGAAACAGGACACCAGACTCGTTGGGTGTGTTCGTTTCATGGGTCTAAATTTTAGAATTGTCACATCAAAAGAATCTTACTATTTAGGAGTATTAAATAAAGTTTAATTATAAAATAAATTACAGGCTCCTAGACTAATTTACGAGACGAATCTAATAAGGTTAATTAAGTTATGATTAGAAGACAGTTATCTGTAGCATCACTTTAGCAAAACCTAAATTAATTAAGCTCATTAGATTCATCTCGAAAATTAGCACCAATCTGTCAATAGGGTTTTATCATTAAATTGATCGAATATTCATAAATAGTAAGATTCTCTTCGATGTGACAGATGCTAAATTTTAGAGGCAGGAAAGGGCCGTTGTACTGAAGAGTGGTGGTGGTGATGGTGGTACTACACGTGTACCCCGTGCTCCAGATAACACCACTGCTAGACCTCAAATCGCGCGTCACTCGTGCTGCCCGAGCTGACACCGTTCACTTCACGTTCAGCGCTGGCTCGGAGCGCTTCTGCTACCTGCCCTCACCGCTCTGTCTTGGCTCTCTGAAGAATACAGAAGAATGGCTCTCGATAACATTTTGCCCCGGCACGCAACTGGCTTCCCTCCTTGCAGACAGGAATCTGGGAGATGCCTGCAGCAGGCGAATCTGAGGGTGTGTTCGTTTCCAGGTATATAATTTTTAGAGAGGTCAAATCAAAGAGAATTTTATTATTTTGGAGTACTAAATAAAGTCTAATCTCGAAACTAATTTCAGACCTCCCTATCTAATTCACGAGACGAATCCAACGAGGGTAATTATGATGTTATTAGAAGATGTTTACTGTAGCAAAACATAGATTAATTAGGATCATTAGATTCGTCTCGCAAATTAGAGGGGATCGTGACATAGGTTTTGTCATTAAATTAATAAAAGTACTACTAAATAGTAAGATTCTCTTTGATGTGATGGGTATAATTTTTAGAGGGCAGGAAACGAACAGGGCCTGAATCTGAACTTGGCGTCGCGTGTTGCTTCTTGCCGCCCAATCATCGGCCTCCGCATCCCTCGTCTTGTCACCCTATCCATTCATCCAGCGCTGCACTTGTCCCGACTTGGCTACTCTATGGTGTGTGAGAATGCACAAGTTGGTGATGCCGTTCCATGGTTAAGACTAGCTGCACCGGGGTACGCCACCCGGTACTTCAGGATCCGGATGGCATAAAATCCCCTGTACCGGGGTACTCGGATGTCATCCGGCATCCTCCCGGACGGCGCCCGCACGCCACCGCAAGCGTGCGTACGGACGGCACGCTACGACCGACGTGGCGCGGGGCTCGCGCGCCAACCCAACGGATCCGCGCCATCCGAGCGAAGAGAGAGAGAGAGAAAGAGGGAGCAGCGCTAGGGCCGCCGCCGGATTCGCGCCGGCGGAGGAGGCAGGGCCGCGGCGCAAGGACGGTGGCCCACAGCCTGCGGCGCCGACGTGCGTGGGAGGCGGAGGCGGCGAGGTGAGCTCGGATCCGCGCATCCGTGCGGGGAAGGCGGAGGCGGCGAGGCTAGCCCGGATCGCGCAGGGAAGGCGGTGGCCGTGGGCGCCGACGGCGATGGCGCTCGGGCGTGGCGGGCCCGACGGCGGCGCAAGGGGGAAGGAAAGGGGAGAGAGAAGGGGATGGCCGGAAAGGGGAGAGAAGGGGTCGTCGCCGTCCACGCCTCCCGGCCGCCAGCCCCACGCATAGATCCGGCCGGATGAGGGAGGTCCACGCCGGATCCCGTTGGATCCGAGCCCCGGCGGCCGGATCCGCACCCCGGTAGGCGAGCTCGACGGCGCGGGGAAGGCGGGGGAGGAGGCGGTGAAGGCGGGGCCCGTCCAAGAGAGAGGGAGGACGACAGCGGCGCCGTGCGGGAGGCCGACGGCGGCGGCGGCGGTGCGAGAACGGGAGGCGGCGGGGCAGGGCCGGCACGGAGGAGGAGGAGGCGCCGGGAAGGAGCAGGAGGCGTGGGGGAGGCGAGGGAGAGAACCAGGAGAGAAGGAGAGGGGAGGGAGAAGAAGGGAAAAGAAAAAAAGAAAAAAAGAGAAAGAAGGGAAAAAAGAAAAAAAGAAAGGAAGAATTTTTTTAATAAATATTATTCCATTAAAAATTGATTGCTAAACTATTTTAAAATGGAAAGGAGTGAAAAAAGAAAAAAGAGGATGATATATGAAAAGAGATGGTAGTTGGAGATGTTGAATAAAATATTGGTTAGTTGATATAGAGGATGGTTATAAAGTATGAACAGATGCAAGCAAAACTGTATATAGAGGAGGGAATCTTACTCGACTAGGATAGAATATTCCTTTTAAAGGATGAAAATAGAGTACGACGCGTGCGGGTAGTCTAAGGGTGTGTTCGTTTCTTGGGATCTAAATTTTATAGCTGTCACATCAATAAGAATCTTACTATTTATGAGTACTAAATAAAGTTTAATTATAAAATAAATTACAGGCTCATAGGCTAATTTACGAGACGAATCTAATGAGGTTAATTAAGTCGCGATTAGAAGACGGTTACTCGTAGCGCCACTTTAGCAAAATACAAATTAATTAAGCTCATTAGATTCATCTCGAAAATTAGCACCAATATGTCAATAGAGTTTTGTCATTAAATTGATCAAAATATTCATAAATAGTAAGATTCTTTTTGATGTGACGGTTCTAAATTTTAGAGAGCAGGAAACGAACAGGACCTAAATGTCATTCGATGGTTTCTCGACTTTTTGGGGTAATGTTTCCCTTACCAATTCGAGTATGCTATATCTTTCTTTTTATTCCGAAGTGTAAAGATTCATTCGCCTAAAACCTGAGGTGGTTTAAGAGTGCCCATGCCGAAACCGTACCAGAAAAGGTAGGTGTAGGCTGTATTTCCCTCACGTCAGATTTTTTTAATATAAAATTCAAGAAACTTATTTGAAGTGGTTGGCTGATAGTATCTTGATATTTGATTAAGAAAGGGCATTACCACCCTACTATATGTTCATTCTCAGTAACTATGTGTGACGACATGCCTCAATCATAATTGATTTGCAATGGTTGAATCTTATGATGACTACTCAAGCCGGGTTCAAATCCTCTGCATTTATTCACAAACTGCAGAGAAGCTACAGAGATTCGTGAGGAGCACAGTGTTCTAATGCCATAAACAGTGCCGAAGCACTGTGGCTACAGTACATCTTCTCATTTTCATGTGCTTCTATTTTTTAACATGCTACTGTAGCTTTTAATCTGGTGCGTTTATTTTCAATCCGACGGTCAAAAGAGTGGCCTAATGCCAAGTACAGTACCTCTCTGCATTGGTAGTATCCAATGTAGATGATTTCGTTCCACTCAAGCCATTGTCCTTGTAGTTGTAAGCCTCCAATACGGTGTTAGCACTTGCCAAACTCCTATGGATTCACACTAGTAAAGTAGTATGGTGGCGTTGTACGAAAACCCAGCACCAAAGCATTGAATTGATGGCGAAGGTGAAACCACCCGTGGGTCTGCTGGTCAGTGCGCGGCACTCTTTGTCCCCGTGCGCGCGCCTGTGACAAATATGCGTGCACTGCCACTGCCGAGCGCACTCCAACTTCAGTGCCAAGTGCGCAAAAAAAAAAAAAAGAAGCTCTCTCTCTCTCTCTCTCGTTCCTTCCAGTCTCCCACTCCCGGCCCAGCGCAGTGATCGGCCGATCCATGGCCGGAGTGCAGGAAGAGGAGTTCGACGAGGGGGAGGTGTGGGACGTGCTGCAGGATCCGGCAGCAGGCACGGAGGCGCCGCGCACCATCATCTCCACTCCGCCGAGGAACAACGGCCGGGGCAAGAAGGCCGTGTCCGCGGCGAGCAGGCTGGCGTCGGCGCCGGTGGCCATCCCGGTCGCCGGCGGCGGCTCGCTGTCCAGGCGACGCGGCGGCGACGACGAGGACGACGAGGACGCGGGCGAGATGCTGCCGCCGCACGAGTGGCTGGCGCGGAAGATGGAGCGGATGGGCGGCGTGTCGGCGCCGGCGTCGCCGCCGCCGGAGGCGTGCGGCCGGAGGAGCAAGGGGAGGGAGATGAGGAAGGTCAGGGACGCCGTGCTCCCGAAGACGGCCTTCTCCGAGCAGTAGGTAGGTGCGATAGGATCTCATCAAGCACGCATGCCACTCGTACTACGTGGCTCAAGCTAGACGAAGACGGTGTCAATGCAATGCAGAGAGTTCTGCAAGCATGTGAGTGTACAACAAGCTCTCCGTAGCAGTAGCTAGTACCGGCAGTGTATTAGGAGTAGAAAAGTCTGCATTTATCGCATTATCGGTGGCAGGATTAGGTGTGAGCATCGATCGATCGCCTGTTGTTGATCGTGCGTTTTGATGTACTAACATTTTGGTGGATGTGCAAGGGCTAACTAGGTAGAGTAGCTAGCTCTACCTAGAGCTCTCCTTTTGTTGGTTACATCATGTAATGAGGAGTCCGTGTGATGACGTGTGTACCGTGTAACCGCATGACGTGTGTTATATGCATCCCTTGTGCATGTGCACCTTCTCTCTCTGCGTATCTGACCTGATCTTATCTGCTCCTTATTCTCTTGGCTTGGTCTTTTCTGTTCTGTCCGGTTGAGACAATGGTCCATACATATGACTTCACACTTAGTTTTCACTTAACTCTATTTTATAGTGATTTTTTACAGGGCTTCAGCTTACAGTTTCTTGATTGCAGCTCGCTTTCTGTCCTAATATTTCTAAAGTACTATTATCATAATGCGGCTTTATTTTCAGGTGCCTTTATTTTTAAGTGTTTCATAAGGGGTGGTGCAGGGCTAAGGGCATGTACAAAGGTAATAAATGAGTGGGCTCTTGAGCTGATGTGGCAGTGTATTTTTACAAATAGCCCCTCTAACCCTTGAAGAGACGGCTGGGTGGGCTCTTGATGAAGAGACGGTCTCTATCACGTGTTCCGATGTAAGAGACAACTCCGAGCACCGTTGTACAAGTGAAGAGATGACTTATGTCATACAATCATTAATAATATGTATTTATTAAAAGACAGCATGTAGAGTCTCTCCTTTATATGGCTAGAGTTATTTTATGTCTCTTTGTTTCGATACATGTGCCCAAGAGACCATAATAGGCTCTCCTTTTACATGCCCTAAGAAAGACCACCTGGACCATTATTTCCTCTTCTTTCAAAGTGACATGGCCAGGCAGCTAACTCCGGTTTTTAGGAGGCGGTGGCCATTGTGCAAGGCAAAAATGTCAGTTTCTAATCATTGGTTTCATATCCTTATTTCATCTAAAACTCCTGATTTTGGTAGGCAGTTATCATCCTAACCTGTCTAGAATTTTCAGCCCTTAACAGGGCCCAGGCTACAACACTAAAAAACAAGCCACGTGGACCTATTACAAGTGCCAAAAATGGAAAAACAAATATGACATTTAGCCTTTTGTTTTTTGATAAAAAATATATGGCATTTAGCTTCGTGAAGGAAAAATCGAGGAGCTGATTGGGCCAGATACAATGGGCCGCCACACATGGACATGAAGTAGGAGAATCACCGGGTCGCTCACAGGCCATGAGCCCATTTGAGGCCCACGCTTACTCTCCATGTACGGAAGAATTCGGTCGGGTAGGTTTCGCTAGAAAAAAGGTTCCAAAGAATAGGTTTTCAAAAGAATTCCAAATTATTGAGCTAAAAAAAGAATTCCAAATTATGCTAAAAATAGAATTCCAGATTGTTTTTTTCGGGATAATTCCATATTGTTTAGAATACATGTAGATTGAACACTATATGAGAGTACATGTGTTTATAGAGATGTCTAGAGTAAACTAAAAGATATATTTATTCTAGCTGAGGTAACAGGGATCATGAAATCTAGCTCATGAAAAATCACGTAGCTATAGCCTATAGGCTTATAGCAATAAGAACTACGGATAAATTTATATTTTGTGTCATGATGATTTTCAACACACAGGTCGCGCTTCAATGCATAATGATGCTATCGAAAAACGCACAGAAAAGAATGTATGTAAGGAAAAAGGTCTGTATTGTATTTACAGCGTGCAATACAAGAAGACGACTCGTGTGATTTGTTTTATTTTTTCTTTTCTTTGCGAATGCATAATAGAATTGTTTTTTAGTCCAACCAGAACTAAGTGGGCCCTGCGGATAAAATCCCTCAAGAAAGCCTCAATAAATAGCGGCAACACGGCACCCTTCGCGAACCCTACCACGAGTTCCCCCTTCTGGTTGCTTCCGCCGATCGACTTCTCCAGTTCTCCCCACGACCCGATCGATTTGTCCCAGCTGCGTCCTTCGATTGGTGAGCTCCTCGATTTCCTCACCCCAATAGCCGCCGGAATTCCAGAGAGCTTTCGGTTGTTGTTCGTCAATTTGGTTCAGTGATATTGGTCCGATTCGATCTGACCTGTCCCTAATCGTTTTATTCACAGGTTGTGTGAATTTTCATGGCCAAGCTAAGTTCCTTCAAGATGGAACATCCTATAGGTTGGTTTGATTCTTATTTCCTTACTTATGTATTGTCAATTTGATATGAAATTAAGGTCCCTGTTCGTTGCATCGAATTGTTTATATGGTATTGGGCATGTGGTTGGATGGATTATGGTAGATTGGATCGAACTCGTTCTTGTAAGAGTAGAAATCGTGAAACTCTTTTCTTAAATTTCTTGTCAAGAAGTAGATTAATCAACTAATCGCAGAAGTGCTTTCACGAAAATTAGTTTTATACATTTGTGCGATGAGTGGGTCTATAGTCAAGCTACATTATCAACAGAGTTTTCTCTTACCTACTAGATATGTGTTGACTTTTAGCTGCCGCTTGATTGAGGAATTTTGTTTCTATCTTCGGTTTTCTGTTTGATACGTAAAGTTGGGTTTTGGATAAAACTATACCACTCCTGTATTCAGTGAACAATTTTTTGAGGTCCTTTGTTGAGATGTGTGCTCTCATGATGGTATTCTTAATGATCTTTAAAGAAGATTTGCCGTATACCACTTTGTTAATTGATTGTTTGTCACTGCCCTTTCAACCTTATTTGGATAGTGAATAATTCTGCCTGTTGTGCTGTGTATCATATAATTCCAGATTCCAATTTGTCATTGGACGACGTGATGTGTTGCAGTATTTATAGAACCTTAGAATTTAGATCCGTCTCATCCCTTTTTGAGTTAACTCCATTTTTCTTTTAAACTAGGTAGCTTGCTTTGCATACACTTTTTGTTGTGTGATATTCATCTTTTATATGTGGTAACTAAATAATTCATGGATTTTTTAGCCAGTTGTGGCAGCAGTAGCAAAACTACAGCTAGCTATAGTAATTTGGGGGTTATAAACTTTGTAAGACTGGCACATTGACTTAATCGTTCATGTATTCTATTGATTCAACACATCATTGCTTGTCTTTTGCATAGACATTATTTGAAATATTTGTATGTTGGACAGACATCTTAACTTCGTCCTGGACTCAATTTGTCATTTTACGGCTATGGCTCTTGGTTTCGAATTCTTGAGTTTTACAGAGACTTCATCGTGCAATGGTTCTTAATCCTTATTTCTTAAAATTTTACAGACAGGAGGCAAGAAGAATCCTCTAAGATCAGGGATAAGTACCCTGACAGAGTTCCGGTGAGATTTCTTCATGCATGCTCTTTTTCATGTACGTGAATGCATGCAATTGCTCATTTTTTTTAATTAATTTCAGGTGATTGTTGAGAAAGCTGGCAAGAGTGATGTCCCAGACATAGACAAAAAGAAGTAAGTTTTGTAAAATCCTATGCTTTGGCTTGAACCTAATCTCGCATATTTGGTATTGCTATAATGTTTAACTTCTGATCCTTATTATGCAGGTACCTTGTCCCCGCTGACCTCACTGTTGGCCAATTTGTCTATGTGGTTAGGAAGAGGATCAAGCTTAGCCCAGAGAAAGCCATCTTCATCTTTGTGAAGAACACCCTGCCGCCTAATGGTATAAGCAAATCATTCTCAATATGTTTGTTATTGACTACGTTTTCCTTCCTGGTTGTGTCTCTGATCTCAATACTCTCATTTGCAGCCTCTCTTATGTCTGCGATCTATGAGGAGCACAAGGACGAGGACGGTTTCCTCTACATGACTTACAGTGGCGAGAACACGTTTGGGTCTGCATAATGAGCTTGCCCCTGCCACTGTAAATAAAACAAGCAATGATCAGGCTGCCGTCTTTAAGCCTTGTACATACACGTGGTCTCCAGCGTGCTGCTGCCGGGGTGCTTATGGTTTAGTAGGCGACCTTTTAGTTTTTAAGTTTGTGGAATTCAGAGAAGCGTTCTTTAAAACTGATACATTTACATAATTCAAGTATCTTCCGTTGCCATTATGTGTCTTCCTATTGAAATTTGCCTGAACTCATCTTTATGCATTTTTGGTTGGTTCGTTACTTTTTTTTTCCGGTGGATTTGTCCAAATCTGCTTCAGCCAGTCGGCGGAAACTGTAGTTCGCTCCTGAAACTGTCGTTATTCCTTTACATATCTTTTTTTTGAAACATATTCCTTTACATATCGAGTGGTTTGTGGCGCATATATAATTGCACTTTTGGTGAACACGCGGCAAGCTTCGATGCAATTATACGTTATGATGCTGTTATGTAATCATGTGTTTTGGTTTTGGCAATCAGTCAGCACTGCCATCCATGCGACGCGCTCTACCAGCCACGCGCGAAACACAGATGATGCTGTGCAGCGATCTATTCGTCAGTCAAAAGGAATGCAGGATTTGTGCATCCCAAATAGTATCTTGGAAGGCCTCTTTAGAGTCTTAGAGATAACCTCCTTGGCGAGCAATTTAGTCATGGGTGCTCATTTGAAGCTGGGAACATTGGCGGTGAAGCCTAACCGAACTCATGAAAAGCTCTGAAGATCCTGAAGTTGTTGTGGGTGCTTGTTTTGGTCTGTTGCTGTGTTGAGGAACTCGTAAAATTTACTAGTACTTCTTAATTAACATTGGCTCAAACAAACCAATTGAGCTGGCCTTCGTAGGCGTGTTCTGTAGATGGCCTGGGGTAATTGCAGTTGGACAGGGCGCAGGCACCGGGGACCTCTTCTCCCTCGCCAGAATTAACAATCGCCATGGGCGCGGCCATGCCGCGTCTTATCTCTTTCTCGGAACAGTGATACTCGCTAGTAGTACCCGCTTGACCGTTAGGATCTTCTGTGTCAAACACTATGCTGTCATTCTAGAGCAAAGGCTAAGTATCTAATGTTCTAGCAAAAATTATACTCCCTCCGTCCAAAAATGTAAGGATTTGTTGACTTTCGGACTTCATGTTTGACCATTCGTCTTATTCAAAATATTTGTTCAAATACAAAAATAAAGAAATCACACTTAAAATACATGTAGGACTAAATTAAATTATAATAAAATAAATATAAGTTTTATAAATAATTTGAATAAGACGAATGGTCAAACGTGATCATCGAAAGTCAACAAATGCTTACATTTCTAGACGGAGGAAGTACTTGGAACAGGGTTCAAAGAACCGGGGTTAACCGGCCGGTTAACCGGTTAACCGATAAACCGGTCCGGGCGGTTGCACCGGTTGGCCGGTTAACCCCGGTTCAAATTCAAAAAATTTCAAAATTTAAAAAAATTTGTATAAAAAATTTGTTAAAAAACTAGAGAAGAAATAAAGATTTATAGTAAAAGAATAATTTGAAATTGAAGTTGTTTGATATAGAAAAAATTTACGGAATACAAATAAAGGTAAAAAGGCTATAGAACCTTATAACCGGTTGGTTAACCGGTCAAAGCGCTAGTTAACCGCTATAACCGGCCGACTAACCCTCCCTCTCCCAAATTTTCTTGATGTATAATATTTGTT
Organism: Chloris gayana; assembly: GCA_031894775.1. NCBI lineage: Eukaryota > Viridiplantae > Streptophyta > Magnoliopsida > Poales > Poaceae > Chloris > Chloris gayana. The sequence continues at coordinate 65,373 of JAUNZO010002097.1, forward strand.
GAAGACTATGTTTTGGACAACTATAGCCGAGACATGAGTGAAAGTCATATTTTCTATGTATTATGTACAATTAATCTTGTTGTTGTATGAATTTGTGAACAATATGAGTGAGACAACTATATTTGACTTTTTATTGGGCAATATGGTTGTGTTGTGTCCAATGAAGTGGATATAATATGAATTTATGTCTAAAATTATCGTTAATATTTTAGGGCGGTTAATGCATTTTTCCCTATTTTCCTGAATTTTTCTTGATTCTATTGCAATTTGCACTTGTGGCTGAAAACCGGCCAGCTAACCGGACAAACCGGCCGGTTAACCGGAGAAACCGGCCGGTTAACCGGGCTGCGACCGGCGCGACCACAAATCAAATTTCATCCGGCTAACCGGCCGGTTTTCCGGTTCTCGGTTAACCGGTGGACCGGCCCGAGCGGTTCTCACGGTTCAATCGGTTATCTCAACCTTGACTTGGAAGACATACGATTTCAAGGAAGCAATGATCAGTTGAGCACATGATCTAATGTCCAAACCAAGCTGTACCAAAGCTGTTGGTTTGATGCAATTCGTGAGATCAATATTAGAAGCCATCAACACCAATTGTGTCAAAATTGTTAGTTTGATGCAATTTCTTAGATCAATGTGTTAAAAGCCATCAACGGTGGCTATCGAAAACAATTCCTTAGTTCTATCAAAAACAATTCCTTAGTAGCAAGTTTCCGAAATCAATTGATGGAATGTAAATTGCCTTCTAAGTTTGATGATTATAAGTTTTAGCAGTTTTAGGGTCCCTTTGGTAGAGCTTCAGCTCGTGGAAAAACAGATTTCAGCTCCGGATTATAGGTCAAAACAGACTTATTCGGCTTATTTCAGCTTATGTAGCTTATGCGATCAAATCGTTTGGCAAAACAACTTTCAGAAACAAAGTTGTGAGTGTGAGCTGTGAAAAGCTGCTATTTCCAGCTTCACCATCCTAGTACAAAAATGAAAACAGACTCATGACGACTTCTACCCATAATCACTTATCCAAACCAACTCTTTGGTACAGACTTGGACCATAATTCAAAGGTAAAGCTGTTGCATAAGCTGTACAAAGGCATCCTTATTGAACTTACTACTTTTAGCGTGCCGTAGACTATGAGTGCGACGCAGAGGTAGCCGGCACGTCCGTACGATCGAACACGGAGCTGAAGCGGTAGAATATCCTGGGTGTGCGAAGTGAGGCGGGTGCACGATGCAGCGGGAGTGCGGACAAGGCCGGTCCCTGGCCTCGTGCTCGTGCACCATCCGTCTCCGGCCCCGATGCAATATTATGCCTCTGTTTCTGTTTCCCCACAAGTATTCTATCCCGGCCATTCATGTCATGGATTTCTTTTTAGAGAAAATTCCCTCCATACCATTGAAAGAACTCTCAATCCCCTATGTACCATTGAAAAACTTCTCATCCCCTCTATACCATTACTTTATTTTTTCATGCCCCTCCATACCACTATTGTCAAATTATGTTCAAATTGTTAGTAACCGAGTATTCGGAAGAACTTTTTACCCTCCGCCTTCTTCCTCCTCTTTTAACTCACCAAATCCTACAACAATCCCCAACAAATCCAACTGCCCCTCCACTCGCCTCGGAGCTAGCAAGACGGAACCGGCGACCGCTAGAATTGGCGTGGGAGCGGCGGCATCGGCTCTGAGCTCCGGCGAGCTGGTGCTGGAACCCACGTTCACACCTCTCTCACCCCCACGTTTGTTCCACATTTCGCAAAGCGCATTGCGGAGGCAACTAGCTCCACAACACTATCCTCTCGGAGCTAGCGAACAATTGTTTACTCTCGGAGAGAATAAATAGTTTTTTAGTACTAGTAAGCTAGTAGGCAGCTACTGCTACCTCGTCGCCATCGAAGTTGCTGTTGCGTGCACGCATGACACCAGCAATGTTGCCGCGGCTGCTGCTCACCACCGCTCTCGTGTATGTCCTCGCCTGCCGGCGGCGCCGTCGCCGGCCGTTTTCCAAGGAGGAGCTTGTGACGCACATGAAGCCCGCCTCGTTCCGGCGCTACGATGGTGGTGACCAGCACGGCCGGGGCTCCACGACCACCGTCTCCAGCACCGGCTCTCCAGGGCAGGCCGATGTCACCGCTCCCGTGCCGGTTCTAGCGATCGCCGATTAGATGTGAGCTGAGGGGCGGTTGAATTTGTTGGGGATTGTTGTATGATTTGGTGAGCTCGAACAAGGAAGAGACGTCGGGAAGAAGACAGAGGGTAAAAAGGTCTTCCGAACACTCGATTACTAACGGTTTGGACATAATTTGACAATAGTGGTATGGAGGGACGAAAGAAAATAAAGTAGTGGTACGAGAGGGGATGGGAAATTTTTCAATGGTACATAGGAGATTGGAAGTTCTTTGAATGGTATAGAAGGAATTTTTCTTCTTTTACTCCCTCCATTCCTATTTGTAAGTATTTCTAGAATCTCGAGGAAGTAATAGTCAAGAGAGAAAAGATCATATATATCCCTCATTTTACACTACATCATCAATTCTTCACCCACCCACCAACCTATCAAGTTTTGTCCTATTTCTAAGAATGCTTACATTTTGAAACAAAATTTGAATGCTTATATAAAGGAATAGAGGGAGTAAGTTTTAACTCGATGTTCTAACCTATCTTGCTGGCTGCTACCGTCCGTGGCAGCCACACTTCCTCCATAGCACAACCTTGGAGTTGAGTTTCCAGCTGACCGTTCCAGTAACCATCGATCTCACCACGAACTTACATCACATTGTGGTGGTGAGCTTGCTCCTCGCAGTCGCAGTGGCAGTGGCACCGGCCTATTACGACTGTAATGATGGTGAAGCGGCAAGGATAAATCATTGCGACTACGAGGCTTTCTCGCCGAATCAATTCTGCGGCAGCTGTAACTACGTTTATTCCTTTTGCAGCGAGTGTCTTTTAACCCCTTTTCTTGCTACACTACACATCTGGTAATGCAGCCGCTCGCTTCTGACCGCGGCCGGTTGGCGTGTTTAGCCGATCGCATCTGTTGCCGGTGTCGGCGATAGTTCGTGACCACCTTGAATCCGATGCCACGTCGACACGATCACCGCCATCACAGGACACGACGGCATTCATGGGCATGGAGTGGTCCGGTCGCGGCGATGATGGCGACGGAGAGAGAACAGCAGCGTCCCCGTCACAGGTGACTCCCACTTTCGCTGCAACCGACCGGCTCGTGGGCCCGGAGTTAACAGCAGCGGGAGCGGGGCCCACAGGCCACCAAACCAAAGCTGTTCCGTTCGTTCGTTCGTCCTAGGCCGGGGGAGCCGGAGCGGAGGGGAAGGAGGTGTGAAGGATTTCAATACGGAAAAGAAAAGAGGATGAAGAAAAGGCAAAGCGGTGACCCTTCTGATGATCTGATCCGCCCCAAATCCAGACGCCACGCATCCCATGAAAGGAGATCTCATGGAGAATCAGGTCAAGTTCGTTCACAGGCCGGTCTCGTTCAAAGCCGGACGGAGGAGACGCGAGATACTCGTCGTACGCACCAAAAAAAAAAGGCAAAGCGAAAGCGACGCCCGGCTGACAGAGAAAGTAAAGAGAGGCTCACGGTTTCGGCGTGAGCCGCCTCCACCTAATCCAGCGTTGCTCACGGTCCGCTTGCTCTCACCAGAAGCGGATCACTGTGTGCTACCATGGCCAATATAATAGCCAAACGGACTCAAATATTGACAAAAAAAAATTATCTTTGTTAGTGCGTTCATTCTTGGAATGTTATTTGTGGTGATTTGCGAGAGGTTAGTGAAGAATCAACGGGCTCTTCGTCCTCCATCTCGATGCAGAGAAAGAAAAAGGAAGGTAAAAAAAGTAAAAGGAGGAGCAAGCAGGCGGTTGCTGACCAGAATCAGGAGAGCGAAAAATAACCAAAAGAAAAGGAGATACTGCAGGGCATTGCTGGATCCGGCCCAGCCCGCCCCGGCTCGGCTCGGCCCCACTCCATAAAAGCTCGATTTGTCGTACTGCTCAGCACAGCCCATGGTAGTACTAGTATAGTGTAGTGCCTCGAAGTACTCTACTGGTGGTTGTGGGGAGTATTTTGACTCCTTTTACGATGTACTACTGGCGTTTCATGTTTATCCTTATTGTGATAACAAATCCGTTGCGTCATCTCAAAGAAGAAAAAAAATACTCATTGCACTAGTTCTAGAAATATAAGCATTCGTTGACGTTTAGAGATCACGTTTGACCACTCGTCTTATTTAAAAAAATTTGTAAATATAAAAATAAATAAGTCACATTTAAAATATATCTAAAAATAAATTAAATTATTATAAATAAATAAATATTTTACAAATATTTTGAATAAGATAAATAGTCAAATAGAAGGTTTAAAAGTCAACGAATATCTAGGAAGTAGTAGTACTTTATTTTCGGACAATCCAACAATCAGTTGACTCGCACGTCATGTTGCTAGAGCGTCATCCATGTCACCATCGCAGACACCGGTCAGCCTTTCTTTTTCCCTCAACTTTGGGTGTTTTTGTTTTCTGGGTCTAAACTTTATAGCTGTCACATCGAGAAGAATCTTACTATTTAGAAGTACTTAAATAAAGTTTAATTATAAAATAAATTACAGACCCCTAGACTAATTTACTGAGACGAATCTAATGAGGTTAATTAAGTTATGATTAGAAGACGATTCATTGTAGCATCACTTTAGCAAAATATAGATTAATTAAGCTTATTCGATTCATCTCGAAAATTAGCACCAATCTGTCAATAGGGTTTTGTCATTAAATTGATCAAAATATTCTTAAATAATAAGATTCTCTTTGATGTGACAGTCTTAAATTTTAGAGGACAGAAAACGAACGGGGCCTTTGTGCAAGTTCCCTTGACCTGGAGGAGCTTTCAGTCAATTTTTTTGGAGGGGCTAGTATGCCTACGCAGGGCGTGTGTCAGTCTTTGACCTGGGCTAAAATCTTGTGCAGTTCTCTTCTCAGACAAGAGTTAATCCACATTTTCTTGCTAGCTACTTTAGGGTGTGTTCGTTTTTTGAGGTCTAAATTTTAGAGCTGTCACATTAAAAAGGATCTTATTATTTAAAAGTATTAAAAAAGTTTAATTATAAAACAAATTACAGGCCCCTAGACTAATTTACGAGACGAATCTAATGAGGTTAATTAAGTCGTGATTAGAAGAAGGTTACTTGTAGCATCACTTTAGCAAAATATATATTAATTAAGCTCATTAGATTCATCTCGAAAATTAGCACCAATCTGTCAATAGGGTTTTGTCATTAAATTGATCGAAATATTTATAAATAATAAGATTCTCTTTGATGTGATAGTGCTAAATTTTAGAGGGAGGAAACGAACACACCCTTAGCTGACTTCTAAATTACACCGGAAGGAAATGGCTAAGTTGGTACCTCATCCCATTAAAGTTTGATAATATTAGAGCAGCATGTCGAGCTTCAACCCTGGTTAACAGAACCGTTTAAAACCGGCCGGTTATCCCGGTTAACCGGAAAACCGGTCCCGGCCGGTCGAGCGGTTCGACCGGTTAACCAGGACAAACCGAGTTAAGTATCTGTAGCGATTCGGTTAACCGTCGGTTTTTCCGGTTAACCGGACCGGTTTTCGGTTCAAAAACCGGCCGGCCAGTTCGGTTTTTAAACCTTGGCTTCAACACTTGGCGATACCATTTGCTCAATGATCTCAAAGATTTGATCAACCAAAGTCCGCGTTATTTTTTGGTCTCTAATGTGCAGTCCATGTGTCGTGAGAGTTATGTGGTGTAGTGGTCTCATTTCTAGCTTTTTATAGTTTAATATGTGTAGGTACACAATTGGCTCCCCTATATTTTCATCATTACTTGAACTCGGTCGATGTCTCACTCAAACATCCAATAGCAGGTTATCAAAAAAAAAAATCCAATAGCAGTACAAATTCCAACTAAATATTTATTTTGCATTTCAGAGCATTTCTCGACTGATTCCAAAGGCTACGGCAACATCAGTGGACTTTCGTTATATGTAGAGGTTGACACACATTCATACACCTTGTGCAACTTATAGGAAGGTGTAAGAGGGCACATCTTCAACAAATGCATGATATGGACTATTTTACATATAAGAAATTACATCAATTTTATCTTGAGTTTGATTTATCTATAACAAAAGGAGCAATGTTTTACCAGAGCTAAGAACAGATTTTCGATTGACCAAGAATTAAACTAATATTTTTACAGCATTTAAACTAACTAAGATCCATACACATTTACTGAGTATAATTGATGAACACTTAACACAGTGGACCATGCTAAAATCACTGATACGGACAGGCCCGGCCCGGCCCGGCCCATGCCTCGGTCCCCCATCTCTTTCCTTTCTTCTTCCCCACCTCAGCAACGGCCGCACATTTCCCCACTCCACACCACCGCGCCGCACTAGACCGAACTCGGCAGCTGAGTTCGGAACCCAAGAAACCGCGAGAATCCCAGTCTCAGCTCCAAGAACTCTCACTCCCCAACAGGCAATGCCGGTTCAGGACCCCTCCTCCGCGCCCTCCGCCGCAGCCGCCGGCGGCGGAGCGCGGCCGAAGCGCACGTCGTCGGCGCCGATCCGGCCGTCCGACTACGCGCACAGCCCGGCTCACCACTGCGTCGCGCTGCGTGACGCTGCGGGGCTGTCCGCCATCCTAGCGGGTCTCCCCCGCTCGCGCACCCGTCCCGCGTCCTCACCGCCGCCGACGCCGCCCGTGAGGCCCGCCTCGCGTCATCCGTCTCCGCAGCGCTCGACCGCCGCGACGTCCCCGGCGGCGACACAGCACTCCACCTCGCGGTCCGGCTACGCCTCGCCTCCCTTACGTCCGCGCTCGCCGCCGCCGGCGCGGACCCCACCCTCCAGAACCACGCGGGGTGGACCCCACTCCAGGAGGCGCTGTGCCTGGGATGCCGTGACATCGCGGCCTGCCTCCTCCGGGCCCACCGCCTCGCCGCGTGGGCCAAGCTCCGGCGCCGGGCCCCCGCCCTCTCCGCCGCGCTCCGCGGGGTCCAGGACTTCTACCTCGAGGTGGACTTCCACTTCGAGAGCTCCGTCGTGCCGCTCCTCTCGCGCGCCGCGCCGTCGGACACCTACCGCATCTGGAAGCGTGGCGCTGACCTGCGCGCGGACACCACGCTCGCCGGCTTCGACGGCCTCCGCATCCGCCGCGCCGACCACTCGTTCCTCTTCTTCGGCGAGGAGGCCAGCGCCGGCGGCCGCCGCCTGCCCCCAGGCTCTCTGCTCGTGCTCCACCGCGGCAAGCGAGAGGTGCACGACGCGTTCGCGGCGGCGGCGAACGCCGGCGACGAGGACGCCGCCACATCCGACGCGGCGGCCTACCGCCCGGGGCTCAACATCTCCGCCGCGAGACTCGTGCCGAGGACCACGTGGCTTAGGAAGGAGAAGACGGAGAACGTGGGGGAGTGGAAGGCGCGGGTGTTCGATGTCCACAATGTCGTCTTCTCCTTCCGCACCCTCAAGGCTGCGGCCACCGGGCGTACTAAGGATTTCACCTTTGATTTCACCGGAGACGAGGGGGACGAGGACGACGACGAGTTCCTACCGCTGGAGATTCGGGACGACGACGAGGACGGTGACTTCTTGGTCGCGGACATTCCGCCACCAACGGCGCGCCGCAGCTGCTATGTGCCCGGCCGGCGCAGCGTGGCGGGGCCTCCCTCGCAAATGGGGACCCCGCAGAGGCGGAGGAATAGCGTGGACGTGCCCCGACGGCTGCCGCCGTGCGCGTCTGTTGGGCGGGGCGAGGACGGCATTTTTGGCCGGCACGCAGGATCCACCGGGGGAGCAAAGTGGAAGGAGGAGGAGACGGTGAAGACACTGCGACCGTCTGTTTGGCTCACTGAGGATTTCCCGCTCAGCGTCGACGAGTTCCTGCCGCTGCTGGATATCCTGGCCAGCCGTGTTCGCGCTGTGCGCCGCCTCCGTGAGCTCCTCACCACCAAGTTCCCACCAGGGACCTTTCCTGTGAAGGTAACCATCTCTGATTTTGCTCTCCTCAGTCCCCACTCAGTAAAATAGAATTGTGTAAAGTTCATTGAAGTTTCACTGCTTGCCCAATTCTGCTGAGAATTGGTGAAGTTTGGGGATTTTAGCGAACCGACTGTGTCAAATTATTGTAATGGTAAGGAACTAGCTAGGCGCTAGCACAACTGACGAATGAACAGAGTTTCAGGTGATCTTTCTGCTATATTGTCTTCAATCAAGGGAGTTTTATGCATTGTGATTTTGAGATTTTCAGTTGCTACAATGGGTACAATTTAACTCTGATAATAGCAATGAAGTAGGAGATCGAAGCAAAATTGTGGTGTCTATTGGGCTGGAACATGTGGAGAATTGTACAGTACTAGTAGTTTCAACGGTTCTTCACTGTTTAGTGTTACAGGACAGTACTACAAAGCTGAGTAAATGTGAGACAAACATTGAGGAAAATTTTAAGGGAATTTACTCAGTGCAGGTGCTTATCTGCATAGGGCATGGTGGTACAAAGGCAAGTAGGAGTAGTACTTTCTGGTTTGATGAATGCTAAGGGAATCTCTGGGATCAAAGAAGGCAGATAGGAATAGCTGTCTTGGGATGCTAGAAAGTAGAAACTGGTTCACAGGATAGAGCACTTCAAGGTTCTCCGTGGTTCACATTCACAGAAATGGTTTTCATTGGACTGCACACACCATTGCTTGGTGAAATTGCGCACCATTTTGCTTATACAAATACTATTCTTGGAATCAGTTTAGTGCTTGTGACTCAAACCAACCACAACTGATGCCATGTATTTTTGCTGTTCATACAGGTTGCGATCCCCGTTGTTCCGACCGTGAGGGTGGTGATCACGTTCACCAAGTTTGTTCCTCTTATCGAGCCGGAGGAGTTCTTTACGCCAATGTCCAGCCCCAGCCTCCTTGCGAGCCCAGGGCCAGGAAGCATCATGGGTAAACCTGACACCCACAAGAGCTATCTGAAGTGGAGCTCGAAGAGCTCCAGATCAAAACCAGTGAATCTGTCGCAGGTTGCAGACAACACCGACCCCTTCACTGTCCCCAGCGACTACACCTGGGTTAACAGCCTTGGGTCCAAGAACGATAAGAAGTCATCCAAGTCTAAGAAAGGCAAAGGTAAAGAGACCTAGTCACCAATCCATTGGTGTCCAATTAGTGAAAGCTATGAAAAATCCCTCACCCAGAATCTGTAATTACTGCCTCAGATATCTAGATTAGGGCTTGTACTTGTGACGAAAGAGTGATTTTAGCTGCCAAGGACAGGGATTAGATTGTTGAACTAGGTCTGCCATTTCCCTTCACTGATTTGCTCAGCAATGGGTTGTAAAACTGTGTAGTAGCAAAATGCAAGGATTCCTCTGTTACTCTTTTCATATCTGCTGCACATACATCCTCTCCTGTACCTTTCTAGTTTCTGCAAAAAGTTTCAGTATGAAAGAATAAGACATTGGAGAATCGCTGGGAAGAGGTGATATGAACTGTTTCGGTCGAAAGGCCTCCATTGTTGTACCGCTTCATATGGAATTCTAGTGCGCCTCAAAGTACAAAGCTTGCATGAGATTTGACCATGAAAGCAGGGAACGGGGAATGGGATGTTGCTGGGATCGATGAGCCGATGGTTCCTTTTCTAGTGCTGGCTTATGATGGCTACGGGCTGCTGCTAAAGATGTTTGCATGCAATCCCTGTGTTTCGTGTCTGCACTTTGCAGGGCAGAATCATCGGCCTACATGCAGGCTTTACCGTGCATGGCAGGGCACACACATTCCCCTGTGTGAGAATGGCAACGAAAAATTTTCACCTGGAACTTATGCTGGGCTGAGGCCACGGTTTCTCCAGCAATAGAAATTTGGAAAGTTCTATTGAGCATATAGGAAGTGAAACATCGTTTCTGGATCTAAAATTTATAGTTGTCACATAAAAAGAATCTTACTATTTAGAGTACTAAATGAAGTTTAATTATAAAATAAATTACAGGCCTCTAGACTAATTCACGAGACGAATCTAATAAGGTTAATTAAGTCGTGATTAGAAGACCGTTACTGTAGCATCACTTTAGCAAAACATAGATTAATTAAGCTCATTAGATTCATCTCGAAAATTAGCACCAATCTGTCAAAAGATTTTGTCATTAGACTGATCGAAATATTCATAAATAATAAGATTCTCTTTGATGTGACAGTCTTTAAAGGACAGAAACGAAAGGGCCATAATTCCAGTTCTGGGAAGCTTCTTGAGCAACATACCTTGACCAACTCTGGGACCACAACTTGAGGTGAAGAGACGGTAAGTCATATGTGAGGAATAGGAAAATTATATGTTGGGATTTTGCAACTACTTAGCACCGCCTCTGTTTATACGTATTTTGTTATATAATAAAAGACAACATATGCTATAAGAACTAGGTTCGTGTGCGATGCGAACTATGAGAACTTAAATCTGAGTCACATGATCTTAGGATGTGTTTGGTTTAGTTGTGATCTGTGGAAAAAGCTGTTGTGAAATTGTAGGCTGCAAAAAAACTGTTGTGGGCTATCAGCTATGAGAAAGCTAAAAGTCAGTTGGTAAAACAACTGTGACTTTTTGGAAACTTACTAACGGACCCTACTTATCATGTATATATACATATATACACACACACACACATATATATATATATATATATATATATATATATATATATATAGTTATATATACATAAAAATAAACATATTTATAAATATATGTTCACAATTTTTATATTTATTATATATTTTATACGTATAATATATTTAATATTTATCTATTTATGTATATCATACTGTAATATAATATATATATACATGTATATAAATAAATAGATAAATATATATACACGTATATATATACATATGAATAAAAAAATATATCTTATACATATAACACATATATATAAGATACACATATAAATAAATACATATGTATATAGATCTTACACATACAAACATATTGCTAGTATATATACTATATTTATTTATTTATATGTATCTTATACATATAAATAAATATTAAGATATACATTATGCATGTATTCACATATATAAAAGATATATGTCTATAAATAATTATATATAATATAACTAAATACATGTATGTAGATAATTTATTAAACTTGTGAAAGCCAAAATAAAAAAAAACACCTTCATACCTGTTTTCAGAAATGAACTAGCAAAAGCTGCTTTTGTCGATAGCCAACCCTTTTAATTGAGCTACTGACTTTTTTGAAAAGTCAAAGCCAAAAAAGGCATACCCAAACACACCATTAATCCAAGAGAGTAGCAATGCTTATGGCCAGCTCGAAGCTGATTTCTTTTCCTAAGAAAGGCAAACACTACGGAACATCATACAACGGCAGTTATACTCCCAAGGGGAACCGTCGGCTGTTTTGTGGCTGCTGTAGATGCCGTCGGCAGTTTTGTGGCTGCTGTAGGTGCAAATGAGCGTTTCTCTTCTTCTTCTCCCAAGGGGAACCGTCTGCAGTTTTGTGGCTGCTGTAGATGCAAATGAGCGTTCCTCTTCTTCTTAAAGTGAGAGAGCAATCCTCCTGCTCATTTTTCAGGGAGAAAATATGCAAAAGAACAAAATATATGGAATATGATAGATATTTTAGGATAATCTTAGTTGATAACACAGTCTCGAGTGGAGACTGTCATCGTACTGATTATCAAGAAAAAATTTTCAAACACTAGAGGATAATGGTGATAACACTCATCTCCCATCTCATGACACTCCTCTCTTTTTTCATATACTACATCAACAAATTTAATACTCATGATACTACCATTAAGATTGGCCTTACGCAACCTAGGATCCGAAGTTGGTGTCCTGCCGCCAAACTCCAAAGGCTTCCTCAGAACCCAATGGTGATTAGCAGTTTCTGCGTCTGGACCCACCTGCAAGTGACTCGTACCAGAAACCCAACATGTTTGCAGTGTACTAGTACTACTCTAGTACTGAAGATTTTTTGACTGCTTGACCATCAAATCGCTCGAGTACATAAGTGTGCGAGAGAGACACACTCAGGCTTGTTCGTTTCCTACCCTCTAAAATTTAGCATCTGTTACATCGAAGAGAATCTTACTATTTATGAATATTTCGATCAATTTAATAACAAAACCCTATTGACAGATTGGTGCTAATTTTCGAGATGAATCTAATGAAATTAATTAATTTATGTTTTGCTAAAGTGATGCTACAGTAACCATCTTCTAATCATGACTTAATTAACCTCATTAGATTCGTCTTGTAAATTAGCCTAAGAGCCTGTAATTTATTTCATAATTAAATTTTATTTAATACTCCTAAATAGTAAGATTCTTTTTGATATGACGAGTCTAAAATTTAGACCCAGAAAACGAACACACCCTCAATTCAGCAGACACTAGACCGCTACGGTCAACCGGACCTGTCTTGTTTGGAGCTTTGCACGAGAATTCAGCATCTCCGCCAGGATCGGTTCCGCTTTTGAACCTCACGTCTTTTGGACGTAACCTCATGGCACGCAGAAAAGATGATGCGATCGCGATGCCTGTGCAGGCTCGGTTTTCTTCGTGACGCACGAGAAATTTTGGCCCCCTTGCAAGTTGCAACGCAGCAAAAAAAGTGACGCCTGCGTACATATATCGTCAGTCTCCATATATGGTTCCATGAAGTGTAGTGATCTGGAACGCCACACAAGCAAAATCTTCGAGCCAATTTCACAGTTTTTACTCGTGAACCTTCTTGATTGTACCACTGGTAAATAACGTGTGTGGCGCCGGGCACATATAGCACCATTATTCTTTGCTTAGCTTCGCATGCTTTCAGGACGTTTCTGCGAAGCTCATAGTGCACGCACCATGGCTGCCGATGAGGCGGCGGTCGTCGCCGGGAACGTTCTCTGCCGGTGGTCACGGAACGGCGACGTGGGCACAGAGCTCGCTCGCGGACTACTCGCGAGTTCGTGTACAGTGGGGTACCAGCTCCAGCTGGCGTTTAACATGTGGCTAACGCGTCCACGTGGCGCACGGTGGGCGGGCATCTGTGCTCGCGTGGCGCTGCGCGGCTCAGCTGGAACGATAATGGCGCTGGAACGCGGGAGGATGCATGCCTCGGAGCTAGCTAGATGCGACGTTGTGCCTGGCGAGGCGCCGGGGCACCCAACGGTCATGTATGTGCTTTAATTTGCGTGCCGTTTCCATCTAAAAAACGAGTACTATAGTATTTTGTTTGAAGAAATCAGATTTATATCCTTTTTGTCATGGGAAAAATAAATAAAGCTGGCAAGTACTAGCTCATGTATACCGCACACCCTGTCGCCTGGGGCCCGGCGAAGAAGACTCCAAACGATGAGGATGGGCGGGCAATTGTGAGTCACTAGCTATAGTGGAAAGCAGATCGAGAAGCAGACAAAAATTGGTAGAAACGCATCCCCCGAATTTGCGTCAAAAGCTCATGCATGGCTAACAATTGAAACGAGACCCTACAAGAGGAAACTGCGCAACACCTCATAGCGCCGTGGTTAAGAATTTCCGAGCATTCACCTCACACAGCTATCGTCCCTGGACTCTCATCTCTGTGCGCCCATGGCCAGAGGCCCAGAGCCGTCACTACCGGAAATCACGTTTTTGCCGTGTGCACGCGGCACACGGCGAAGAGCCTCTAGCACACGGCGAAGATCTTTGCCGTAGGTGGCCTACGGCGAAAGTCCGACGGCGACTGCGCTCGACGGCGAAGCCACCTTCGCCGTGTGCCGGAGCACGGGCACACGGCGAAGTGTTTGCCGTGTGCCGCATCAAGCACACGGCAAACATAACAGTGCCGTCACGTCGGTTTTGCCGTGTGCCCGCCGACCAGCACACGGCGACCTATTTTATCTTCGCCGTGTGCCCAGGGACGTGGCACACGGCGAAGATCTCAGTACTTCGCCGTGTGCCCGGCGGCGCGGCACACGGCGAATTATCAAGCTTTGCCGTGTGCCACGTCCCAGGGCACACGGCGAAGTCAGATCTTCGCCGTGTGCCACGTCCCTGGGCACACGGCGAGATTTAGTCACTTTGCCGTGTGTTGCATCCGGCACACGGCAAAGTGACCACTACGAATTCCCAGTATGGTCACTTTGCCGTGTGCCAGCCTCCGGCACACGGCAAAACGACCATCTCGTAGCCAAATTTTTTTCTGTTTTTTAGCCCCGGATATCTCATTTAACATTTCAAATAGAACATATATCAAACACAGTAGAAATATATCACATCATCATCAATTCATCGCACATATCACCGCACAACACATATATCGCAAATAAAACACATATCATCCGTTTGTCTCACAATATCACAAATATCGTCACAAACAACACATAACATTCGTAGGCCGTCCAGGAGTACAACAAACCATGATTTCACGGATGTGGGTCGAAGGGTGGTGGCTCGAACGTCGGTGGGCCGAAGGGTGAGGGCTCGAACGGCGGCACTTGTGGGAACAACTGCTGCGGAGGCAACGTAGGTGACATGTTCACCGAGGCATTCGATGCCGCCGATAGGTTCTACAAAAAGTAGAAAAGTTTGCAAACCAGAGAATACTCATTTTAGTTAAGATTGTAAGTTTCTACAATATCTAATTCTCTAGGTTATCTTAGTCTCTAAGTAATTATAAATTGACCAATGTTTCTTGATTACCCGAGGACCCGGCATCGGAATCATATTCTGCAATGCGTTGCCTCACGACCTCGTCCCTAACTCGATGGGCTTCACCATGGCAGATCCAACGGGTGTAGTTCGCCATAAACCCATTATTGCAAATGTGTTGACCCATTTTCAATTGTGTTTGATATGTCTTGTTCTCACACCGGCACATGGGCACATTGCTCTACCCTGTCCTGATTGAAATGCCTTTTTCAAGAATTCATGTACCTTGAAAATGAACTCATCCGTATAGTCACGCTTACCCCGCCATCCCGTGTACATCCAATCACGACTATCCATCCTTTAACATAGCACAATAGGTGTTATAGAAATCATATGCAGCTACGCGATAACCTATCATGCCCTAATAGGTAAAGATAGGTCCTAATCCCACCGAGTATGTGTAGATGGGTAAGCTTCCATGCTCCATCCCTACCCGAGACAAAATTTCGGCAGCACCTCCCGCTGTTCTCCAAATACACGTCCTATCAAGAAGATTGTGTATCCGGAGAACAACAGGGGGTGATGCCGAAACTCTGTCTCGGATAGGGTGGAGCATGGAAACTAACCCCATCTACACATCCACGAGCTGTCCAAAAACGTGGACAATTCGAAACAGATACGGTCGTACATATGCAAACAAATACATATTTTCAACCGTATCTCTTTCGAACGGGATACGCCTAACTAGGTTACGCAACCTAACAACATTATATGAAAAAAGGGGTCCTGTTATCTCACCTTACTACGTAGCGAAGCGATGAGTCAAGGACGGCGCCTCTCTACAAAGCCTCACTGCAGAAAGTAAACAAAAAAATTAGTGTCCAATAAAAATTTTGGCAGCACCTACCCTAAACAATGAGGGTTCAAAACCTGCAAAAAAACAATCGACACGATGGCCGACAACCACAACAAATTCACGATGGCCTACCCTAAACAGCATCGACACGATGGTCGATTCATATTCACAAAGTCTATGTCTTCGATTACCTACAAACCTTTGCTTATCCGTGACGTAGAGGAGGTTCGGCTATGATGGCGTCGGGACGGGGTGGCCGGCAGGCGGCGGGGCAGCACCGCGTCGGGACGGCTGCGTCACGGGGCACGGGCAGGGCGGGCGCGGGGCCACGGGCCGCCTCCTACTCCCGGCGGGTGGCGGGACGGTGACCGGGCCGCAGGGCGTCCTAGGGCGGCGCGCGCCACGGGCCGCCTCCTACGCCGGCCGGATGGCGGGGCCGCGGGGACGGAACGGCGCCGCGGGGGACGGCGAGCGGGCCGGGGCACGGGGTCCGGGGTGGGGCGGCGCCACCACGGACGCGCCGCGGCGACGGGGAGCGCGGCGGGCGGGGCGGCGACCCGAGCACGGGCCGGGGCGGCGGCGCCGGTGCGGCGTGAGCGAGGCGCGAGCAGGCCGGCGCGGGCGCGGGGGCGGCGACACGAGCACGGGGCCGGCCGGCGGCCCGGTGCGGCGCGAGCGGGCGCGGGCAGGCCGGCGCCGGCGCGGGCGGAGCACGGGCAGGCCGGCGCGAGCGCGGCGCGGCGCGGCGAGCGCGGCGCGAGCAGCCGGCGCGGGCGCGAGCGGGCGTGGCAACGGTAGAGTGAGAGAGTGAGAGTGAGAGAGAGAAGGAGAGCCGCGCGTGTAGGAAGACTCGAGTGTTCGCCGTGTGCCAAGATCTACGGCACACGGCAAACAACGTTTCGCCGTGTGCCAAGATCTACGGCACACGGCAAACATTGAGTTCCTTCCTTTTTTTTTTCCACCTCCCGGACAGCGGGCGGGCCCAGGTTTAGGACATCTTTGCCGTGTGCCTAGGGAAGGGCACACGGCAAAGATTGAGGTTCTTTTTTTCTCGTTGGTTTGCCGTGTGCCTAGGGAAGGGCACACGGCAAACATTGAGTTTCTTTTTTTTTTCCCGCCTCCCGGACAGCGGCGGGCCCAGGTTAGGACACGTTTGCCGTGTGCCTAGGGAAGGGCACACGGCAAACGTTGAGGTTTTTTTTCCCACTTGTTTGCCGTGAGCTTTGGCTAGGGCACACGGCAAACAAAGAGTTTCGCCGTGTGCTAACAAGCATGACGCACGGCGAATCTCATTTCCAAAATTAATGTTTTTGTTAAACTCATTTGAAAACCTATATGGCAGTGTAAATTTTGAGCTATTTGGAAGTGCAAATTCATTTGAAAGTAAAAACCTATATGCAACTCCAAATTCATTTCAAAACCTACACGACCTTATCTTATCTATCTCGAATCTATATGGAGGTTTATGGAAAACATTCACGTTCTACACGTCGTTCGTGACCAAATGCGTAAAAACAACTCAACTCTTTATGACATAATCGGTATATGCTAAAATTACATTACAACAATTTTCAGGAATTTCAGACAAAATATGAATTTTGTAGAATTTTAAAAGTATTTCATCCAATGGTCAATGTAATGTTTCGTGAAATAAGATTTTTCAAAATTTCGTTAACACTACCGCATATTATATTAAATTAGTATAAATATTATGAATATCATTTTTTGATGCATTTTTGTCTATTATTTCATGCACTTGCAGTTCAAAATTCACTTATTTCAAATAAATCTTGTAAACAAAATAAATTAGTTAAATATAGAAGAAATGGTGCAAAACAACCCAAATTGAAACATTGTCATTCAAACCATGTACATGAAAAGGGAAAAAAGTTGGAGATGTGAAATACAAAAAAAAAATGTGTGTTTTGCCGTGTGCCAAGACGAGGCACACGGCGAAATGCTCCATTTGCCGTGTGTCGTTGGGTGGACACACGGCAAAATGCTCCATTTGCCGTGTGTCCTTGCCTAGGCACACGGCAAACACGGCATCCTCTAACGGCGGGGAACGGCCGTTGCTTGTTGCTTAGGTCACCGTGTGTCGTGAGGCGGACACACGGTGAAGAGACTTTTTTGCCGTGTGCCGTTTCCGTGGCACACGGCGAAGACGCAGCTGCCGTGTGTTGGTTTGATGCCGTGTGCCACGTCGCCGGGCACACGGCATATGGTCTCTTCGCCGTGTGCCCGTGTTTTGGCACACGGCGAATAGGCTTACACACGGCAGCATGCCGTTTTCCGTAGTGCGTGATGCCCCGCCGCTTATCCGGTCACCACGCGGAATCCAGGGCAACGCCGAGCCGTCGCAAAGTTTGATATTTGTTGCGCAAATTATCATAATTTTATAAGCTCGACGGTAAAACCTGCGCCTTGTTGTGTCTCGGCTCTCGACCCCGGGTCGCTCCCACACAGGAGACACGGGCAGTGCCCAAACTTAGCACCGTGGGGCTTTCCCGTCTCCCCTCCTCCACCTACCGCTGCCCGAGTGAGCTGTCGGCCAAAGCTGCGCGCCGTCACCATGAAGGCGGTGACAGTGGACGGATCTAGGAGTGGCTGTATAGACGCTCGACAAGGAATGGAGGCACGACCGACGGCGGCGCGTTGTTGATCGTGTAGGGCGGGGACGTGCACGTATTTATGATGCGATGAACCGATGTGACAAGACCGGCGCGGTGTGAGGCGGTGCGACGAGGTGTCTAGGACATCGGCGAAGCTAGGTGCAGCTTCCTCGTTGCACTGAGCACCACCTTGAAACATGAATTTCGGTTGAAAACAACCAAAATTTGCCTTATGTGCACAAGGCTTGATAGAAAATGTGCACCACTTTGTTGTTGTTGAAACCTCAAAGGCAAGGTGTGCACCGGGTCTCTCTAGCGCTAGCTTCGTCACCGGTCTAGGATGGGGTTGCTAGCTACTTCGGAGATGTCGAGTCTAGCAAAAATCGAGAGAAATCCTGCATGGTGTCCACCATATCAGCAACAACGATGTCTTGGGCTTCGCTCTCCTTGTTGAAGGTATTTTCAAGGTGTAGATTTCCATCTCCACGGTCTCATGGGGAAAGCCCGGATCCGCCTCGCCGGATTAGATGGTGTTGGCGTATAAACATCATGACCTTCCCGAAGCCACCATCTTGGAGCAACCTCGTAACCTTGCGATATCCTCGTCGTGTTTGTTGTGTGTGTTTATGTCGGGTGTGTTGTTTGTCGTGTGTGTGTGCCATGGTGTTTGTTTGTTTTGTCGGGACCATTACGAGTTCTTATCATGTATTCTTCTTAATATAATGAAGCACAACTCTTCTACGTTTTGGAAAAAAAAATTATAATCTCTAAAAGCTAAGTGCTTGGAAAGAAAAACTGCTACGAAGAGAGAGAGAGAGAGAGAGAGAGAGAGAGAGAGAATAAAATCATGTTTGGTTCAAGAATGGTGATCAAACACAATTGTAAATAGAACATGCTGGTATTGTAATCAAACTATCAAAAACCTTGGTTTCTACTCCGTAATGGAAACATAATAAGCGAAGGGGACAACGAGATGTCGACTTAGGAATGGAACAACAACACAATTGACGTAGATCACCTTAGTGGAACCGGGATATGAACGCCCTCGCATCCGCTCTTGCTCTAGACGGAGGAGGACCTGCACTTTGTGGCCTGGAGAAGGTTGGTAAGGATGGGGCCATGGTATCGTCCAGATTGAGCTCGTGATCTCTTCTTCATTCCTAATCCACGACCATTGACGTCTAGCCACGAGACAATTTAGTAAAGCGGTTCGAAGAGCAGCAATAGTGATCAACAAGCATGCGAGAGTGGGGCGACATGATCGTATCATCGATACTAGGCGGGGAGGAGGGATTCAGATTTACATTACATGGTATCCGATTACGATTACGAACAACCTCCAATCGAACACATATAAACAATTTCACTTACCTTTTGCAATCTGATTATGATACAAATCCCTGAACCAAACACTTTGATATGCCCCATCAGCGGGAAGGAAAAAATGAACTGTATTAAAGTTGAGGTAGCCATTTTATTCGATTTTATAATTGAGGAATCAAAACATATTAACATAACTTTCGCAATAGTTTGAGGAGGCAAATCAAACTTCTTGGAACATGCTTATGGGCCAAAACAACTTCAATAACAGCCCAAGACAAACCCAGCCCAAACACCCCAAAATTCAAACCATCCCGCTGGTATAAATCACCCAGGCTCCTTTCTTGTGCTCAAAAAAACAAAAACCAGGCTCCTTTCCAAAAAGAAATGCCATAATAATCGGTAAAACAAAACGTCCCTCCTAACCCACTCGCCGGGCCCAGCCGTCAGCCTAACGAATTCGTAACGACGCATCCCACGCGGCCCCACAACCCCACTCCTGCCACCATTTTTTATACCCGGCCAAACCTCGTCGCCCCCCTCCTCCAACGTCTCTCTAGCTTGCAGCAATCACAATCGCAATCGCATTCTCACCGCCTCCTTCCCCGGCGATCTAGGGTTTGGCTGGTCAGGCTCCGGCGATGGAGGCGCTCTCGCTCATTGATGTATCTGCTGAGGACGATCTTTTCCTCGGCCTCGCCTCCCCGCCGGCGCTGGCGCAGCCGCCGGACCGCGAACCGCCCCGCGCAGGTGAGCAAACTAGCCACTCGATTCTCTTTCCACCGCCATTTTGGGAGCTGCGTATGGGGGATTTGAGTGTCGAGGGCATTGGTCGGTGCCCCTTATGGTTGCGAATTTCGGGATCTGATGACGGGGCTCCATTTGTAGGTTTTCGGGTGGGCGCCGTGGAGGCGGCTGCTGAGTTGGGTCCCCCGACCATTCTACCGCGGCGGACGGCCGGACTGCGGATCTGGACGGCGTGACAGAGGATCACACAGCACCCGAGCTAGCCGAGTCCCCCAAGCAGCGAAAGGCCAAGACGGGCGTCAACCTCCGGAAGAGCTTGGCTTGGGACAGCGCTTTCTTCACTAGTGAAGGTTGGCATATTTTATCCTGATTCCTAGAATCGTGAATCGGATCTTGCTTTCATGTAATTTTAGCCTTCCAGGTTAGATTTTGGTGTTCTGATTTACGCATAGGGCTCATAAGCTTTAACTGTCTCCCTCTTTGTATCGAAATTGTTGATTGCCGCTTGTTCATATTCACTAGTAGAGGCAGGTTGCTTTATCCCTAGCTGTACCCATATATTAACTAGCCAAATCACTCGTTTCTCTAATAGCTACTGCTTTCTAGAGTTGTATGTCCTGATATATACCTAGAAGAAAGAAGTCTTGGATTTTACATTCCCTGTTTCCAGTTGAAATTATTGCTGTCGTTGCTTATTATAGTAGAACTGCATTTTTTCTGATGCAGATAGCTAATGGCTCTTAACATTTCCGGATGATCTGAGCAGGTGTTTTGGATACCGAGGAGCTGGCCATTGTAAACAGCACCTTTCGCAAGACCCAGGGTTCCAGGCTGCCTGGAATCATAGAGGAGAGCAGAATATCGTGGGAATCAACAACTTCCACTCTGGAAAGCGAAAGCTTGGCGATGGAAAGTATCGAGACAGAACTGTTTGACAATGTCCGTGCTTCCATTCAGAGATCACTTGGCAAACCCAATAAAGCTACAACCGGACCTCCTGTTGGCTCAAAACCACCCAGGGCAACAGCAAATGCTCCTCGTGTTGCAGGTATCAGGTGTTGAACATAGGCGTTATGTGCTACATATGCTCTAGAACTGTCTAGCAAACTTTGCCTTCTGTTTGTAACTGATAATCATTTTCATTGCTCCTTCTAGCAAAAAAGGGGTTGACCGGATGCTACAGAATAAGGTATGTTTAATCACTTAATCATTGATTTAATCTCTGTTTCAGTAGTCAGTGACCATCACTAGCTGGCATTTCAGATAAGGGCCCCTGTTTCAACAAGCCAAGGAGTTGGTGGCAAACATAGGCCCCAAGTCACCTCAAAAGAGCCTACAGCTGCAAGAATGGTATTTCTCAGGCTACTAATCCTCCGTAATCATGAGCTTTTCTGTAGTCTCATCTTTCATCCCGAATTGGATATTTGGTTTCAAAATTTAGTGTATTGCTAATGATGTATCCGGACTTTGCAATTCGACTGAAATCCTTGTGTAGGACCATGTAGGCATCATTTTTTCAAAGAACTAAATTGCTAGTTTGCTACTAATAAAACTGAAGTAATGGTATGTTGAAGCTATGAACTGATGTTATTATCAGTACTCATGAACTTTTATGTAGTTTATGTTTCATAAGTTATTGGAGGTTTGTTAAAAAGTTATTGTCGGCTATAGGAGAGTCTAGGCTTCATTATCGTGTTCTCGTGACAAAGACTTACTAATTCTGTTTTTTTATTGAGGTTGTTGAGGCAACACTTTTAGTTGAAAAACAAACTAGAAATGTTGTCCTAATGTCAATAATTTAAAACCAAAGGGAGTAATATTTTACCGCTTTTAAAACTGAAATTATGGACCTGCATGTGGAATCAAATCCCAGTATCTATGACTGCCGCTTGTTCTTGCTCGTGAAGCTTATGTAACTTCACCAGGGACAAAATCCCAATAATATGTTTGCTTGCTTAATAGAAGTTACTCGTGCAATATTCTGAAATGTTGATTGCATTTAGTTTTAAAGTTTCAATTTTTCTTTTTCTTTTTGCTTAACAAGACTCCGCCTCAAGATGGAGAAGCAAAACCATCTTCAAGACCTCCGAGGGCTTTGCCAAGAGTTGCTACAATGAGGTCATCGACTAACACATCTATAGGTTCAGGAATTTCAGACAAAAGAAGCAGCACTGGTGCGTTAATTGACACATAATTTGTTCTGCCATAATGTTCGTAAAGCAGGCCTGATTTGTGTTTCCTCTTTCAGGGGGTGTTAGTAACAGACAGGCAGTTGTTAAATCTGCCAATGCTTCAGCTGGTGTGCGACCTGGTGGGGTGATGAAATCCAGTTCAGTACCCAAAATGGGTGCCTTACCTCCATCAACCACCAAGCAAGATACAAAAAACAAATCAACAACTTTAAGCAATACAAAAAAGACAGCTCAAAGGATCCCTATTCGCCCATCATCAAAATCTGATTGCGGCAAAACTAACCCAACAAGATCAACAGGAAACAAGATCCCAGCTAGGGTTCGCAATGACCGTGCATCGCCGACCATTTCACCTAACAGCTCTATAGACAGCATGAGTTCTGTGATATCTGCGGCTTCGACAGCTTCTACTGTAGGGAAGATGAGCCATACATCCGAGACCTTTAGTTCACTGTCTGCTTCACTGTCCCCCTCCATCAGAAAGAGCAATGATCACCCCCAAACCACAAAATTTAGGACTCCCATTTTCACAGGCGGGCAGTCTTCAGGAACAGAAGCTTCTGGGGATAGTTTGACAGCTATTGCAGACACAACTGACAAAGGAAAAGTTTCTAAGCCAACAGGGCTACGAAGGCCTAATCCAAAGAAAGGATATTTTGATTCTGTACGTGCATTTTACTTTGATGCTCTTTTCCTGTGAAATAATGTTGATGTCCCTTATTGATGATCATCTAACACTATTGACATATATAATTTCAGGAGAAATCAACTGAACAATTGCAGTCCTCTAAGATCCAGCAGTTGCTGCCTATGACGCCAAAATCTAAACTGTCTTCTACTCAGACGACGAGGACAACAGAATCTTCCTTTAGTAAACAAGAACCAAAACCCACTGCAACACCTGAGGAAAGTGGTGCTCCCAAGAGTAGGGTAGTGGAATCATTGTCTGTCAAAGTTGCACAGATGGATGCAGTGCCTTTTAACGTGGCAGAACCTGAAGCTTGCACTGACAAGACTGGCCTTGTTGTGGCCCAACCTGAAGCTGTATGTGCATTTTGTTTTCTATATTCTCTTGATACAATGTGAATCTTTTTTATGTGCTTCTAACAATTTTTCATGTATCCCTTCAGGAGAAATCAGTTGTCCAAACTGTTAGTACACAAGTGCATCTGCAACCGATGGAGATTAAGTGTCCTCTAATTGCCATGCCAAACACTCAGCAATCTTGTACGGAGACCATTATTCTTACCACAGCATCGAATAGTCAAAATGAATCAAAATCAACAGCAGTGTCTCTTGATGAAATAATTGCTTCCACAAGTGAGACAGTGCCTCTCAAAGTTGCACAAACAAAAGTTGAGCCTAGCCCAGTTGCAGAGATGGAAACTTTTGCTTCCACAAGTGAGGCGTTAAAGGTAGCTGAACCTGAGGCATGCTCACAGGAGACTGTCCGAGTTGTGGCTGAACATGAAGCTGTATGTTCATTTCATTTCTATGTTCTTTGTGTTGGGACTGTCCTTTCTTGATACACTTTGACAATATTACCTTTTATTTCTTCAGGAGAAATCAGTTGACAAAAACATTGGTGTACAGGTGCAAGAAGGGCAGCCCATGAAGACCCAGCTTTCTCTGCTTGGGACATCAAACTTTCAGCTTTCTACTCAGACTGTGAACTCTGCAGCATCTACCTTGAATCAACAGGAATTAAGACCTGCTTTGAAAAGCAAAGAAGAGAAGGTAGTGGTTCAAAAAGTTCTAAAAGCAGTAGCAGAACCTTTTGAAGTCACTGATCTCAATGTTGTGAAAGCGGAAACAGTAAAGGTAGTCGAAAGTGAAGCATTCATGCACCAGACCAGTCCACTGGTGACCACCACAGATGCATCAAAGGAGAACATTCCAGCTTTGCACCAAAATGTCCAACCTAAGGACGATGAGAGTTCATTATCTGTTGAGCTGTTGATCCAGAAGCTGTCATCCGTTTCCCTTGGGCCAGCCCCTGACATGACATCTTGACATGACAGACAACGGGGTTCGCATCGTATGCAGTTGCTGGTAGTTTCTGCTCAGACCCTTATTATGGGAAGGCAACAATAGCAGTTGCCCTATGTTCCCTTTTCTGCTGCTTCGAAAGCGTTACAAGTGTAAAATCGTTTTGCACAGGGCCTAGTAAGATTGTAGTAAAGCTGAAAATCTGGTGTGTGTTTGCCTGAATTCTACAAAGCATTAGTATAATGGTTCTTGAGCCTTAGTAATAGGAAGTACTACATATGTAATGGATTGGTTTCTGAAACTATATCTAT
This sequence comes from Chloris gayana, assembly GCA_031894775.1. NCBI lineage: Eukaryota > Viridiplantae > Streptophyta > Magnoliopsida > Poales > Poaceae > Chloris > Chloris gayana. The sequence continues at coordinate 90,073 of JAUNZO010002097.1, forward strand.
CATTGTATTTGCATCTCTTGCTGATTGTCTAAAATAATTATAAATGTATCAATCCAATCCTAATGGCGTGGCAACATCCGAGATCCCCACTCCCCAGACATGAATCTTGGGACTGGCTCTTTGTGGAAAATAATTTAAGATAGTAGGGAGCCTATCTTAAATCTGTTGCCACCCACGGTATCTTCTCTCTTTCTGGGGAGATTTTCAGTGCACATAAAATTTGGGTGCAATTATGCAAATACACAATTTCATCCATATCGTGATTTCCTTGTTCCTTCCATGATCCCACATGTGCTACTTTGAAAACACTTTTCCAATTGTCTATCTTTATTTTGAAAATATTTGGAAGGAATTGTAGGTTTGCACCATTGCAACTAAATTACTTGTGACTAGCCGAGCGAGAGGTGAAGTGTCGGCTGAGGGAATACTTCCCTCCCTCTCCTCCGCCTCAGCTTCTAGGTTGATAAGAGCATCTCTAACAGCTACCAATAATTTTACTCTCAAAAGATTGGTTTTAGAGAGTTGCTATATCTATTGGGAGTAAAAAAAGGCATGCACTTCAACCGTTCCCAATAATCGTTTACGTTCAAATATCCTTTGGAGAGTAAGAATTAGGTGGCTAAATGTAGCAACCTTTAGGCCATGGGTTGGGAGTTGGTAAATTTAGCAACCTCATATAGGGAACTGTTGGAGAATGGTTTTTATTAATTACATCCTAAATTTCCATTTAGAAACCTCATTTAGAGAACGGTTGGAGATGCTCTAAGGTAGGCGAAACATCCATCATATTACTTGGATTTCTCACGGAGAGAGAAAATCCTTGACATATCAAACATATTATTAATAAATTTTTAAAAATTATGAAACATGATATATGTGTAGTTGATATGGTGACAAATATGTACGCAAAATTTCAATTTCAAAATTTACTTTATCTAAAAGATATAAATTAAAAAACTCGCATGTTTACGTACGAAATTTGTTTGACATTTATTTTTATTTTGGGACAACTTTTTTCTTTTTTGAGAACGGTATTTTGGGACAACTGCGCGTATACATTGGTATATTACGGTCCAGCCGTACACAGGCCTAGAAAGGAAAGGCCAGGCCTGGCCCCAGCCCGGCCCATCCTAGTCCGCATCGACCGACTATCATTCAGGAGTGACCCCGACCCGGCCAACGTGCCTTGCCCGCGCCGCCACCCGCCTCTCTGAGGACCGGCGGCGGCTCCCCTTCCATGCCCTTATCATCCCAAGGGTGCGCGCGTGTAACACGGCGCCGAGGATCCGGTCGCGGATTGCTGAATAACCGAGTCGGATTTTGTCTCCCTCTCCTTGTCGGATTTGAAGCTGTCCACATATATTTTAATGGGGGCTGATTGCCGCATGCATTGCTGAACCGAAAATCGGCGCGTCCGGCCGTCTGTAGGTACGGCCCCTGGCTGTAGCCGCACATCTGCCGAAGATTCGCGCGCGTCTAACGCTTCAAACTGACGGCTGCAAACCGCGTAGCACCCAGTAAAGCTTCTTTTTCGCCAATCGAACAGAGAAAAAGTGAACCACAATTCTCAATGCGAATCATGGAGAATAAACAAATCAAATGAAATGCACCGGTGTGCTTTACTACAACGGTTACCTTGAACTCATCAAATAAATACAACAAAAGTAATTTTTTACATCTTTTCTTCTTTTCAATAGACTGAAAGTTGAATACTTTCCATCACCCTGATCTAGATTTGTTTTTTTTAGAGTTATTATGTGACATGTAGAAAAAGAAAAACTCTACTAATGTATAGACTATAGAAAAAAATTTATTTTTGTACACGATCCGATTTTGATCTAGTAGTGTTGAATGGTGAATGAAAGTTCTCCAAACATAAAATTAGTAAGTCTCAATTTTCAATGGCTGTTGTGGGTCTTCCTACAAAATAAACCAACACCGAAAGGATTGAATCGAAAATAAATCGATTTCATGAGATAGACATGTGCAATTTCTCACCCGTGACCAGTACATATTATACTATTATACTGTCACTTGTCTTTGTAGTTCCTTTCTTTTCATATTTTCGTCGCTGAGCGGCGATCATCTAGAAGCTGGCCACTACATGTTATCGTTAGTCATAATACATGTATATTGTCATTGTCTTTGTACTTTCTTTTTTTTCATATTTTCGCTGATTTGCGATCACCACCACCACTACAACAACAACAAAGTTAATAATTGCACTATGAAGAATCTACACTATTTTGGATTTCGATTTTTTGATAAATTACAATAGAAAGGTATAATTTAACTATTTCTTGAAATGATTATATTGAAATTTTTTATTTTATTTACAGAATATATATTATTTACTTTTGTGTTTTTATATTATACTATATGCACATATTATTTATCTTTATTTCTATCTAATGCATAATGAAGAGCTAAATAAAAAGGATGGTAAACATCACAAGCCAAAAGTAATAGTATTTTTATTTGCCACACGGTGCCAACGTTTAGTAAAGGAAAACTTGACATGTATAAAGTAATATAAGATTGGAGCTGACTCAGCTTTCCTGCTACAAGTATGGCCTACCAAAACCCATATTTTGTCGTGTAGCCACCAGAGACTTTAACGTGAGCGCGTAGACGCCGTTAGCAAAGGGGAACGCGTGTCATCTACTCAGCAGGGGTGTACGCACAGGCGCCCTTACAAAAACTGCATTGATTGCTGAACTTACAGAGGAGAAGACGAGAAGAGCTGGGCATGGCGAACAAGAATTTGAAATGCGCGCTCCATCCGGCCTGCAGCGACCGCGCGGTCAAGCGATTCAAGCCGCAGAAGAAGCATCTCTATGTCATCGTGGATGATTGGGAGAGGGGATACAGCGTTTACAAGGTCGACGTCGAATCTTTCGATGCCTTTGATGCTGGTGCCGAGCCGGTGTCCTTCCCAGAGCCTCCCGTTACCCGCTTCGAGGCTCGTCACGGCGGCTCGTGGTATTTCGCTGGCCACGGCACCAAGATCCTTGCTATGCAGCCCTCTGGCTATCCCTCCTTCCCCGTGTTCGACACCCAGACGAGCGCTCTCTCCGTCTGCCCCTGGCCACACCGCCGCGGCAACGAGGTCACGCTCAAGCCATTCTTCGCTTCCGTTGCTGGCAACCTCTATTTGCTGAGAGGTTGTCAAATTGACTTGCTCGGTGCCGAGCCACCTCCTCCGGACAGCCCTAGCTGGAAGGATGCTGCCTGGTCTTGGAGCCGTGTCCCCTCACCTCCCCCGTTCGACGACTCCAACCGCATCGGATCCTTCGTGCTCCACCCTGATGGGCGGACACTCTTCATCACACAGGATCAGAGCACTTTCTCCTTCGATACGGAGCGCCAGGAATGGGCATCCCATGGAAAGTGGATCTTGCCTTTCAGAGGCCAGGCTTACTTTGATAGCGAGCTGGATGCTTGGGTTGGCCTTTGCTGGCACGAGGGCGGTGGTGGCCACATCTGCTCATGTGATGTTTCACCCGTTGCTGCTGATTGCAACAGCCTTCCGTCATGGAAGCTAGGCAAGGATCAGTTGTTTGATATCAACTCTAGGAGGCACCTCGGAGCCAATCTTGTATACTTGGGCAACACCATGTACTGCCTGATCGAGTCTTTAGCGCGTGACAATGAAGAAGATCTGCGGCGCCTCCACGAGGATGGTTATTACCCACATAACCGTATACTTGCCATCACCACATTTGGTCTGAAGTACAATAAACAAGGAGAGCTTACAACTACACAGCTAAAGGCACAATCCTACAATGTGTCTGATACTCATCAGCTTCCTGAGCCGTCGAGGAAACCTGTGGCGTTCTGGATGTGAGTTGCCTGATGTGCCTTATAAATAATGTGGTCAATGTTGAGACAAAAGGATCAGGGGCCACCCCTATTAGCGTGTGTTTGGTTCTGGGACCAAATGGGACGGGACGGAACCATCCCTCAAATCTGGGATGGAACGGTTCCATTTTTTGTTTGGTTAGAGGGATGGAACGGTCCCTGTTTTTTGTTTGATTGAAGGGATGAAGAGGGACGGAGAGGATGGCGTCTTCCACACTCACACGGTATATTCCATCTTCCGTCTGCACATTTTCTCCGCTAGTGTGGGCATTTCGTCGAACAGCTCGAGTGTGCATCGTCCTGCCACCATGCCTTGCCGCGTCGCGCCGTCTGCTCGCCCGCGCTGCCGCTCGCCCGCGCGCCGCTCGCCAGCGCTGCCGCTCGCCCTTGCCGCGCGCGCTCGCTCGCTCGCGCTGCGGCTCGCCGCGCTGCCGCTCGCACGCGCGCCGCGCGCCGCTCGCCCGCCAGCGCTCGCCGCCCGCGCGCCGCTCGCCGCTCGCCGCGCGCGCTCGCTCGCCGTGCTGCCGCTCGCCCGCGCGCCGCGCTCGCTCGCCGCGCTGCCGCTCGCCCGCGCGCCGCGCTCGCTCGCTCGCCGCGCTCGCCCGCCGCGCGCCGCTCGCCGCTCGCTCGCCCGCGCGCCCGCGCGCTCGCTCGCCGCGCGCCGCTCGCCGCGCGCGCTCGCTCGCCCGCGCTGCCGCTCGCCCGCGCGCCGCGCTCGCTCGCCCGCCCGCGCTCGCCCGCCCGCCCGCGCGCCGCTCGCCCGCGCGCCGCGCGCCGCTCGCTCGCCCGCCCGCCGCGCGCGCTCGCCGCGCGCCGCTGCCAGCTCGCCCCGCCGCGCCTGCGCGCTCGCTCGCTCGCGCGCCGCTGCCAGCTCGCCCCCGCCGCCCCTGCCAGCCCGCCGCTCCTGTGGTCGCGATGAAGACGAAGAGAGACGGAAGAGAGACGCCGTCGTCGTGGGATCGATTGGTTCGCCCGGTTTTGGCTGGACGACTTCGTCCCGCATATTAAGGTATATTCGCTTGTGGAACGGATCCATCCCTCCTCATCCTCACAAACAAACGCCTCAGAATAAGGGACCGATCCGTTCCGTCCCATCCCGTCCCACTTCGTCCATCCAACCAAACACATGCTTAGTCTCCTTCCATGTATGGTTGGGATCCAGAGCACATTGTAATGTTCATTCTGATATATTAGATGCTTGAGTTTATATGTTGCCCTATTAGATATGGAAAAAAATTATTATTGGCTTGTGGCTGAAATAATATGCACTGTCAAGCTTTTGATGCTATAAACCATTAGAGTCACAGTTATGCATGTCTTACAAGTAGGGCAGCAGTAAAAAAAAGGTTTTTAGTTACTTACATGTTTCTTAGTTTTCAGTGGAATGAATCCATGTATATAACTTGAAGACACATGAGTACATGTGTAATACAGTTGGCAAGTTTTAAAATATGTGCCGAGTGAAATGGTCTTTGGTCCTAAACTCCAAATGTTTTTAGTTCAGAATTTTGAAGATTTATTGATTGTTGTGGAGATCGTATCTTAAGGAATTGATTTCACCCAACCTTCAGCAGGGAAAATTAATATCCTCTATGCTCTGCTCTCATCACACACATGAAAAACACACACAAAGGCATCGTTATTTATGTAGCTGGACCAACGTACCAGTGTTTATATAATAGTTTGTTGACCTTAAAGTCTAGATAGCTATCACTTGCAACAAGATTTACCAGGTCTAGAATGCCTAGATTATTAGCTGTCATTTCTACCAACATTCACCTGGTCATTGACATCAATATGTCCTTCCAATGCTTTTTGAAAATTGGAAGCCAACAAGTGATTAATGACAGTTCATGTGCCTGATCCACCTCTAAGGTGGCCTGTAACTGCCCTCTTGGTCAACCTCTCTTCTTAATATAAAAAAATAAAATTGGAAGACGACACCGTTGTACTGTTCTTTTTCTGTTTGCATGCATATATATATGCACATGCTTCATGGATCAGGAGTATCACTTAGCCAGTATTTTCCTTTTCCTGAGCATGATGATTCCTAACAACAAGTATTCAGATGTAAGGTCACTGGTTGACTGTTGGATATCTTCCCTGATGATTTTTCTCCTATCATCCTATGTCAGGTAAGGCTTCCTTAGTCCTCTCACTAATTAAAACTCCGATGCTATTTGCAGACATAACTTCATTCATTATTCTTTATAAAGTGTTGAATTGTATCTTTGTTTGAGCATAGTTCCGGCCTCCGGGCGATAGGATTACAGTTCTGACATGGGTTGGAAAACTAACCAATAACTGGCATGGTGATTGTCTCCTGTTCTCCATCTCCTGGTTTCATGCTCCTAATATCCATGCTAAATGAGGATTGTCTGAAAGGTCAGATCATGAAAAAACAAACCTGAATTTCACAAACTAAAAATTCCAACAGGAACCAGACCGATTATGGAGCAGAAGGATTGAAGGAAACTAAGAAACAATAATCGAGAGCTTCAACTACATAGCGAAAGGCACAACTCTACAATGTGTCTGATGCTCATCAGCTTGCTGAGAAGTCATGGAAACTTCTTGTGTTATGCATACGAGTTACCTTTATTCGTTTCCCACGATGTATGGTTATTCTAACTACAGCATGTCTGTAATGTAAGAGTTGTAGTGTTATATTTAATGCTGACATAAAAAATGCTAAACTTTTTGTTAACAGATAGAAACAAATCATCAATGGTCTTGTGGCTGAAATAATATGCACTATTAAATTCATGATGTTATATGCTGTTTGACTTTTAAAGAACTGCTTCCCGTGCTGAAACCAACAGAGTAACAGTGATGCATGTCTGACCACTAGGATGGCTGTAACTGAACTTTTAGTTGCATGTTTCTCAGTTTTGAGTGGAATGAATTGATTTATATAATTTTAAGACATACTTGAGTTGGCAAGTTTCAAAATGGGAATTAAGTGAAAATGTGCTTGAACAAAGCATGAGTTGCCACTGAACTCTAGACATTTTTGGGTGAAGAAGTTTAAGATTTATATTATTGTTGTGGGGATCAGTGTTAACTGTTTGCATTTCGAGTTTGAGAAAATCTTCCTTTTTTTTTCCTTCTCATAATCCAACTTTTGGAGAGTCTAAGCGCATAGCATCGATACTGGGAGCAAGATGTGGAACAGAGGCAATCTGGTTTCTGGAAATGCGACAGTTATTGGCTAGTTATTGTCAAGTATTTTAAGTTATGACATGCCATTAAAATCTGCAGATTTATGCACTAATAATTAACCACGCTTATTATTATATATGTATGTATGCGATAATATCCTAAACTGTGCATCAATGCATAACACACTTGAAATTTTGGATATTTCATTACATACTCTATGTGGGAAGCACACTCCAACTCATTTCATGCCTTTCTTTCAAATCCCCTCTTTCATGACACTGACTGACTACATGATAGGATACTCATTTAAACTGGGTCAAACTTAGGTAGTACCGAATTTTGTTCTAATTTTGAAAGGGGGTGACCAGGTAATGCTTTTGCTTCAAAAACTATCAAGTGTTATTTCTTTTCCTTTAAAGTTGTGTATCATTGTATATTATAGAGGCAAATAAAAGTCCCAATATGTTGTCACTCGGTAACAGGTGTTCATAGCACCTGCATGTTAGCTTGCAGCTACTCTTGGGTTTGTTAGTGTCAAAAGGGAGTTGTTTACTCCTCTGGCGTAAACCTAATGTCAAAACTCTAGATCTACTGATATTCATCATTCTGCGGAATGATATTATATCTCTGATTGTAGGCCAATGATCTCAAAGACATTTAAAGGTCATCCATGGACTGACTCCTACTTTTACAGGTAAGGATCTCATGGAATTGCCCATGTGACTATTTCATATCTGCAAACTGTGGTTAGACAAAAAAAATTATCGCCCATCTGACATATTTTAGAAAAAAAGGGAACTATATTTGTTCGAGATTTTTGTGGTGAAGATTACATACTTGAGCATATTCACATATGCAACCTCAAGCAAGATAAATGAACATTATAGGAAGGTGTTCATAGTCATTTCAATTATTTTTTCTCAAACTTTTGCAAATTGACTTTAATTTTGTTTTACTTAGAGATTGATAAGTTCTCGTATAGGTTGTGATAGATGCATGCATGACTTTTGGGAAGGTATAGTGCTGAAACTTGTTCTCTTCAAAGTCACTGTTTTTTTGTTTCTCCAAGCAACTATATCTTATACTGCATGCAAGCGCGCAATCAAATACTGCATGCAGCATGCCAAATCCACGTTATATTTGAAGCTTCAGTAACTCTGACTGGTGTGCAGTAAGCTGCCAAGCAATGTTACCGGATTGCAGTTCAAACTAAGTTACGCCAAGGGATGTGTGCCTTATCGAAATTATGTACTGGAAAGCTGAGAAAGGGCTTTCTTTGAATCAGCATGGTTGGATTTTTATCTGGGAATACATATTTGTGACCGCTTGGATTTTTATCCCCGTCCACCTAGTTTCTTCATAGCTTTGGCTTTTGCATGCCGAGGAAATCGAATGAGCAATGTCTCTTCATATGGTCTTGGTGTATCCAAATTAAAGCATGCAAAGCCCGCAGCAGTATAGTTTCAGTCTCATCGAAAAAGCATACGAGGGAATCAGTTGATGTGAGAATGGAAGTGTTCTCAGTCTAGAACATTGGTAAGACTGTCTATTCCATAAGTATTCTTCATGCTTTTCATTTTCTTACTGTGGATCTTCCTGGAGCGGAAATGCAAATATGTCCTGGATTTCAGCTACCGGAAACACCATGTATAAGGTGTGTCGCACTGTATTGAGTCAAGGGAGATGAAGTTCATGACTTACAATGTCTCTGTACCGACAGATGCAGGCCATCTCGGTGACCTCTTCAAGACGCATAAGCCGGAGTGCTGAACTTTATTGCCTTTCATGTAATTGAACAGAGACATGCAGCTACTCTTGTTCATCGTACGGATGATATGAAGGCAGCAAGGAGAGGTTCATTTCTTCAAGATTTTCGTTTGTTGAGATGCCGTACATTCTCAGAATCTTTCAGAGCTTTGGCCGGTGGTGTTACAACTATGCGCACGGACATTTCTTTGGTGGTTCCTTTTTTGTTGTGACAGATTGCAAATCAAACCTTGTTATTCCTCAAAAAGGAATATAATCTCATTTGTTTGCCTGAGGCTTCACCTTGTTTGTGCAGTGAGCAAATTCCCATTGGATCGGTTTAGCTGCTCAAAGGATGGCCATACCCGTCACTCAACCCGCTCAAAGGACCGCTTCTTACCTGCATAGCACGTCCTCCTCGGCTCAATGGGGAAGCGAAAGTCCTACTCAGTGGCAATATGCGCTGGGAAGATAGTAACATCGACTTGCTGTTCCCTCTGAGCGACTTGACTACTGCTGGTGGCTAGTCATTGCCAGTTGTTTATACCAAAATTTTGTTTCACATTTTAAGAGAAATTGCGAGTCTGCCATCTTGTTCTGAAAACTGCATGCCTATTATCGCTTTTTCTTCTGTCAGCATATCTTTATTGTCTGCATCGTGTGTTACGCATGGTTGCTATTTTTTGTCACTCTTGAAACTATCCTGGTCAGCTTACAGGGATCAAGGAGTTCCTGTCAGTGGCGGATCCAGATGGAAATTGTAGGGAGCTAGACTACATACCATAGAAAATATATTAATTTTCTTATGGTATAATAAATAAATGCATACATTTAACGGGCGTTACCATTTTTAAAAATAAGTTATTTTGATTTACAAGCCATTACCAGTGTAGTATGACTCAAAATATGTTGGTAGTGTTTTTTTTACCTAATATGTTGGTAGTATTGGTTGACCTTTAGAAAAAAGGCAGTTGCTAGTTTTTAGGCGACTGAAACCTTGGGGAGATTTCAGTCACCCGGGTTTCGAATTTTGGATTTCCTACTTTTTCAGACCCTTAAGAGAAAATAGTTCATACAAATGATAAAACATATTTTTTCTATTAAAATACATAAGATAAATTTTTAAAATATATCTTTTTACTAAGACACTAACCCTATAAAATTTTTAAACTTCAAAGTGGCCGCACCAGCCGAAGCCGCGTCACGCGCCACTGCCCCAGCCTATCGCCGTGTGACACGTGTCAACGGGAAGGTTCGGAACCTTTCAGTCGGGAAGGGAAAACGTTAGAAAAAACTATTTTTGCTCTACGTCAGTCGACTGAAAAGTCACGTTTGTTTCAGTCGCCGTCTGGTTCGTCCGACGCATGTGCGACTGAAAATGTTTTAAAAAACCATAGTATTTTTTGGAGAACTTTTTGAGAATAGTTTGCATGAAAGCAGTGGTCTTAGAGTTCACGTTGCGCCAGGCCGATAAGGGCATGTACAAAGGTAATAAATGAATGGGCTCTTGAGCTGATGTGGCAGAGTATTTTTACAAATAACCCCTCTAACCCTTGAAGAGACAGTTGGGTGGGCTCTTGACGAAGAGACGGTCTCTATCACGTGTTTCGATGTAAGAGACAACTCAGAGCATCTGTTGTACAAGTGAAGAGACGACTTGTGTCATACAATCATTAATAATATGTATTTATTAAAAAACAATATGTAGAGTCTCTCCTTTATATGACTAGAGTTGTTTTATGTCTCTTTGTTTCGGTACATGTGCCCAAAAGATCACAATACACTCTCCTTTATACATGCTCTGAGGCTTTCCATCGAATGAAAAAGCCCGTGCCCAGATGTCCCGTGCAGTAGTTGGGCCCTAGTTTCCATGGTGGATCCGGTCGATTTTCACTGCTGTTGGAGTTTGGGCCCAAACAACACCTACCCGGAGGCCGCAGCGGCAGCGCGCCGTTCGTTTCCCGAAGTTGCGCAAAAGTAGGTCACGCGTATCGTATGCCGCGCTCTATTGCAAACATAAAAGTTAAAACCAAATGACAGAAAGGTGCCTCCTGACAATTTTAGTATAATATTTGTGCCAGAGAAAGAAGTGGATCTTGTACCAGCCAGTGGATCTTCATCTAGATAGAATGCCAACATCTTGCGCATTCAGCATTGCCAATTCCTGGCAGGCTGGCACAGATCATGAACCAGAAGATGTTTCATTCAGATTCAGAAGAGGTGAAGCCGTAAAGGCCACTGCATTACTCTAACAATCTATTCAATGCTGAACCATTTACAACATACACTGTAACACTGGCCATTACAGGGGGTCGCCCCCAAGAACCTACGCTACTGAATGATGTCCTAATTTCTGGTGCCAAAATTTCCACCGAAGAAAGCTGTAATAGTGTGGTCAGAGGGGCATAAAGTATTTGGGTCATGGACAGAAATGTGCTACCTACAAATATTTCGCTGCCGTTTCTCCGATTGTGAGCTCTGGTCAAAAAATCTCTGATAGACATGATTTGATTCCAAGCAGTGTTCATTCATCCATTTGTTGATATCTTTGTACAGTGGTGGGATGGGTTAAGGAATCACAATGATGGCATTTGACATGTGAATCCTCATCCGTATCCATGTAAAGGATGTCCCAATGCTGTTTTCACCCTTTTTTGTGACCGAGCTCTGCATGCCTTTACATGCTTAGTGATTCTGATATACAACCTAGTGGTTTCATGTACTTCATTGCCCCTTCCCAGCTCACAATTGCAGCGCAAGATCTGGCTGTTGTGCTTCCAAATTGATGCCAGAAGACTGCCTAGCTGGTGGTGAACCTGGAGACGGGAACCCAATGTTCAAGTCCGGACGAAGTGCATCCTTGCTTGGTTTCTGTTGCAAGTGGGGAACCAGCCCTTGCCATTGTGGTTGACCTTGTGATCTCGAGAAATCTGTCTGGACATGCAACTGAGGAAATATCACCAAACCCTTGTTTTGAGCTGGGTTTTCTCTAGTTACCTGAACAGGTTGCCTAAAGAATTGAGGAACAGCACTTATTTTAGCATCATCAGAAGGGCGACCATTTCCAAATGGCAGCTTCCAACCCAAGTTACTATCAAGGTAAGTCGGGCTGACAATGGCCGGTTTGTTCTCTGAAGTAGTACCAAATGAGATCCAAGACTGAGCCCCTGGACCAGATGGAATGCTCTGGTTCTCCCGAACAACTGCTGGAAACGCTGAGAACATGTTCCGGGGAGCATCGAGTCCTCTGTTTGGTATATTTGCCTGGCCAGGCACTGCAGTTGATCCCACTGATTTTGTATGCTCACTGAAATGCTTTTGTCCGCTCACATTTATTGCAAAATTTGCAGCATTCACTGCTTGATTATTAGATATGAATCCAACACTGGTCGATGGTCCGCGTTTGTTGGATACTCCAACTTTTCCATCACCAGGCCGACCATGATAAACCCAGGCCGTTTCATTTCTGGGATGTGGAGTGGTTGCTTCTTGTGACCGGAAGAAGGGCTTAGGCTGCCCGTTCGCAGAAGGCGCATCATGCACACCAGAAACAGCACCTTTTGCGCACTCAAGCCGCTGTGGTTTTGTTTCAATTGGGATATTGTTTTTCATGATTTGCTGGGTTCTAACTGCTTCTGCTGGTTGGAAAAATGATCTGGGCTGGCCAGTAACTTTGTTCGAGGAAGGAATATCCTGCATGCCTGTAGAAGTTCCTTTGGAACAATCAGGCCTCTGCGGTTGCATTTCAAGAGGGCGGGCACTGGAAGATGAGTTACATTTTCGCATTTGCTCATTGGATCTTCTTTTAGCCTTTGCAACACTGCCAGACACTCTCTGATTCTCCTGTGGCGATAATGTATTAGTGCTCCTGTGTAAGGGTTCAGCAGTAACACCAAATATTCTTGGCTTGAATTCTGGACTTTCAAGTGGACCGGGCACTCCAACTACATTATTCCCGGTGTTTATTCGGTTAAGCAGACTCAAGCTCATATCCTTCGAATTATTCCTTTCGGTCTGTCTGAAGCCCTCATTATCTCTCGGCAGAGAAGCATTCCTTCGCACATTTCCTTCGGAGCTCTTCAGATTTCTAGATTGGCCATTCACAACAAGAACAGATGGCAACAGAGGTTCATACTCTCCAACCCAACCACGGCCATAGTTTACTTCAGCAGGCAATGCTTGCCGAATGCGCTCGGATGCAATTCTCCAGCCTTGAGCACCAAGTGAACCAGCAAAACGAGCCAGACTTCTTGCATATGCGTACTCGTGATCTGTATGAACTCCAACCTGAAAGGAAATTTAACCAGTTGAGCTAATGTGAATAAAAAAAAGTTGTTCAAGAAGATCCAATAACATATTACAAATTAACATACATTAATGAGCTCTTTTGGTTCCTCAGAGAAAACATCTAAAACAGGGTCAGGTTCCAATGGAAGCTGTTCTTCGGATGCATCATAAGTTTTTCGTCTACTCTCATCAACCACAATTGACTTGTAGCTAGGCTTAGCTGAAAGATGGAAAGACAAAAGTGTCATTAGAACTCAAAAAAGAAATCTGATATGATCATTTAGTTTAGAAAAGTAATCTAATGAATTCAACTTTTAACTATGATTATGCCATTCAACCATATGAACTCGATTACATAAGCATTCAGTTATCAAATCATTGTATGCCTCAAGGACCAACTACAAATGTAGCAGAAGCATCTGAAATGCTCGAAGGTTCCTGACATGTGAGAATAAGGGTTACTTTGGTTGCTACCCTGAGCAATCTGCCTGAGGAAAAACGGTTCCTGATCAGGCACAGTGACTTTACCTGGTCAGGCATCACATGGTTCAGATTGTTTGGTCGATGCCTGAGATGAAGATCTACTCCAGGAAACTCACTTCCTAACTCATAAAACACACTCACGACAATGCATCTTCATCACACAGGAGAACCACCACTGGAGTTTACCAGCGGCAAGCTCCAACGATGTGGTGTTGGATACGGTATACAATGGATTTTCGTATGCCCTAGGTATCCATCAGACCAACACACCAGAGTACAAATCAACAAGCTTGGCCGTAGATATAGGACGAGAAGTGACCAATAAGATACACCAGCAATCAAGGAAGTAGATCAAAGCAATTGAGGTAGGGCTCCTTGGATAGGATCAATTTACTGGTGATGTTCATGGTGTGGGATTTGAAATTGTTTGAACGCCGGTGTTCGCCTGCTGCCACTGGTGCTGTTCAGGGGATGGTGTGGCCTTGGGACCACCGCTGGTAACGAGCTGCGAGTGCAAGTGTTGGGAAGGAAATGAAATCAGGCAAAGCCAGCAAACTACGGCAGCTTGCACGGGAGCGAGGACGGTGGGACTTGGAAGAGAGAAGGGAGTGCTAGGCATGGATGGCGCTCAATTTCAGACGCCTGAGGCCTGATGGACTTGCCTGAGCAGGGAGCTTCTCAGGTTAGCAACCAAAGACTGACATCGTCTTCCAGACAAGCTCAGGCACAGGCATAACTCGGTGAGGGCAGCAACCAAACTAACCCTAAACATTCAAACACATCTGTGTATACAGTATAATGCTCATAACTTTCTTGATGTTTAGCTTCTTACGGTGATGGCATATCACATTTATCAATAACATACACTTGCTAATTCATCCAATTTAACGATATAGGTTATTGAATTCTAATTCTAATATTACAAAACACGGTCATGAAGACAAGTGTACCAGTTAGGTTTTGACTAATGGATTGCTTTCACTAAGGAATTGCTTCACGCGGACACTAATTCAGTGGAGGTAAACAGAAAACATAAAACGAAAAATATGGTACCTGAAGCGTCGTCGGTCTTCTCAGATCTGATCTCATCTTGTGGAGAACTGACATCTTTATCCAAAACCACATTGGATGTAGTACAACCTGCAGGTTCAATAGGATGAGCCTGTGATGTGCTTAAGCCATTAGAACCATCTCCAGCGGAAGCAATAGTCGCACCAGAGACATCTGAACCCAGGGCACCTTGGCTATTCACACGGACAGGCTCTGTAACAGCCTCTTCATTGCATGAATAGCCTATATCATCTTGTTCATCTCTGCAAATATGTTTCTTAGATGATTTTTTGCGGGAGTGGTCAAGGTCCTCTCTGTTTTTACCAATGGGCTTCTCAGATAACCTTTTTGTGGATACAACACCTGCATCTTCTCCATTTGTGCAAACAGAGTTCTTAACTGGATCTTTGCAGGATGAGAAATATGGTTCCTCTCCATTTTCCCTAATTGGCTTCCTATCTTGTTTTTTATGGGAAGACAAGTCACTTTTTGAACTCTGCAATGCAGGTTGCTTGATTTGCTGCTTATGGAAAGAAGTGCTTTCATCGTTTTCTAAATTCCTAGAACTGACTTTCCTAGCTTGATCTTTTCGGACTGAGGAGCTCAGATTATCATCTGAATTTCTGGAAACCAATTTCTTAGCCCGCTCTTTGTGAAATGAGGAACTTAAACCTTCCTCTGAATTTCTGGAGACTGGTTTTTTAACACGTTCTTTGTGGAATACAGAGTTTTCATCTTGTGAGGTTCTGGAGATATGTTTTTTAACTTGATCTTTGAAGCTTATGTCATCTTCTGAACCTTTTGAACTGGGTCTCTTAACCTGCTCTTTGTGGGACAGGAAGCCTACGTCATCTGAATACCTCAAAACAGGTTTCTTAATTGGTTCCCTAATGCAAGAGTTTGGCCCAAATTTCTGTTCACTCTTTATCTGATTTTCTGCAGGTATGCCCTCATCTCTCAGTTCCTGAAACTTCTTTCTTGCCAACTCTTGTATGGAATTGGCCTGCACATACATGAATAGTGAAATGTTCATTGTGACTAGCAAAACTACAGCATTTGAATATCACTTTTCCCGGTGACTGTTTGCATACCTGTCTGAAGTAAATTGTATCAGGTGCATTGTACTGCATTGCATTGCTGCATATCAGGAAGACGTCATCCTGCAATGTAAAGAGGCATGTCATATGAAACATTTAATAGGCATATCAGATGTCCTCAGTCAAAAGGATAATGCAATTCCGAAATTACACCAGGTGTTGCCTTTTCAAGACAAATGTGTAAACAGGAAGTCAAGTCCATTGATTCAGTTCTGTTTTGACTGCTTCATTACTTGACACTTTTTCAGATATTTCATGTGAAGAGTTGAGCTATGGTATTCGTTAAAAAAAAAAACTGAGCAACCACCTCAGTCTGAGTTAGTTACCGGCTACATCCAGACTAGATCATGGACATTATGCGGCCATGGAACTGAAATGCTTGGGTGCAATAATCAGCTTGTGCAGCATGGAGACCAATGACACAACAACACTATGTAACATGATCACAGAAAATATAAGGGCCTTGTTTCTTTTTTTTTGTTAGAAACGGGCAAATGGCTGCAGTTTCTACATGACTTGATAATACCCTCATTGGCACAAGATCTTGTGCTGCACTACTTAATCGTAAGAAAAATAAGAAACTCAACCGGAAGGGGCAATACCACCCCCAGCGACTTTCTTTTAATAGAGAAGCTCAACCTTCTCCTGTCGAGAAAAACCCTCAAAGCCTGGCTTCACCCTATAGGGACGCGCAGATACTTGGTCCGGACACCATTGACCATCCTGATGACTACTGTAACTACCCCAGGTAGGAGAGCCCAAACCAGCCCACAGCCCAGATACCTAGCACCAAGCCGGCTTCGTTCCCCACTATACTTCAGTCTGCCAAAGAATATATTTTTTCTTTCCATAAATTGCACACACCTGGTCGGAAAGCCTCACCTTGGAGGCACTAACCAACTCAGCTGCTGTTGGTTTGCACGCTATTTAACCATGAACAGGCTCGATGGGGAACCAGAGGCAGCAATCAGCTCGTAGAACTATTTTGGCCCACGTAGCAACTATTATAGCACATCAAACTCAGGAAAAAAAATGATCCAGTTATGTGTCTTCTACATTTGAAATGAGCTAATGTATAAGGTGCGGTGTACATCAATTTATGTAAGATAATACTAACAGTAGCTATGGAATACCTTTTCACATAGTAAATGAGCTAATGTATAAGGTGCGGTACATCAATTTATGTAAGATAATACTAACAGTAGCTGTGGAATACCTTTTCGCATAGTAAGGTAACTACACAACAAAATCATCTGAATCTTCAATCTACACAGGGCTGAGTTATCTCAATGTAATGGTCAAGTTAGACCTCTTAAATGCCAGCAAGCTTGCATCGATCTATTCTTCGGGTGTTTTCTTTGGCTTATCTTTTATAATACAATGATACTAGTGTAGCATCCTGAACGGATTCTTAAGGCCTTTGACCAACTAGAAATGATGTATAATTTCGCAATAGGAGATAATAACAGACCATGAGCATATTCTTACACCTAGAAACCATAAATACCGAGTAATGTTGAAACATTGCACCAATATTTGCACTAACATTAAAAAAGAAGCTTACAGATAGCAAATGTCCAGCCTATTGTAGTAATACAACAGTGGTTCAGAGTTTAGGGTTACAGATAAAAAACTGTAAGCATTGCATGAGGCTGCAATGGTCTAACAAAAAAAATGATTACAAATTTCAGTTCACGCACATTCTAGTTAGGAATAGACAAAATACAAAACAGGCTTTCAATATCATGGTTAGAAATGTGGTTTCAAATTTGTGATGAAATAGAGAAGTTTGTGCATTTGTCGGGCTTCGTAACAAACCTCATGAGCTATGGTGAGGTAACGTATCGTGTGTTCCTTGATGTGTTGTCGGATAGTTATAGATGGAATTCAATCAAAGACAAAAAAATGGAATGAAGTGAAAAGTGCCACTCCTCCCAACAAGATTATCCAAACGACTAGCAAATGGCAATAGAATGATCTCGGTTCTCATCATACTTTTCTAGCTAAGCATGCAACAAAAGAAAGGAAAAAAAGCATTCTTACCTCAAACTGCTCAAATGAGCGATATACATTCCTGGCAAGCTTCCTCCTCACGGTGCCAAAATCCATTGGGTGCTCAATCACATCATGGTAGTCAGGCAACTACATCATCATCAACCACATCATCAACACTCGATAAGACAATAAGTACAGATATTAATTAGCAACTCGAACAAGCATGGCATGAAAAAACAAAGGCCCTCACCTCCTCTAGATCCACTGGCTCCGCAAACACTCCATATGTATCCTTCCTGCAGAATCGAACAGTAAAAAAGATCAAGCTCACCAAATGTTAAAGCAACAAATCCCATTTCGTGTTTTCATCAAAAGATGTGAAATACGCACTTCTGAAGCTTGTCGAGGATCATCTCCAGTGCGTTCCGGTCCGGCAGCGGAGTCGTCCGCAAAGTCCCTAGATCGAATCCGAAAGAAAGAATCAATTTTGCAGCACAAAAGGGGGCTCGAAATCACATCACTGAGCAAGCGGAGGTCGAGCAAACAGCAAGCAAATCGAACCTGGCACCGGAAGCCGCTTCGTCCGCGGCGCGCTCGCGGCATCGCTCCTCCCACCAGCACCCTGCACGCAGAGCAGATCTGGCGTTAGCATCCAGCTGCGCAGTGAAGCAAGGACAGGCTGACGGCTAATCCGGTGTGATGTCCCACCTCTCGATGACGAGATCTGTCGCCTCGCGGATCGATCCGGCGCTTCTTGGGCGGCTTGACCTGGTCCTCGTCTCCGCTACCGTCCTCCCGCACCTCCTCCTCCCCATCGGAGTCGTCTGAGTACGGGGGCGGAGGTGGGACCCGGCGATGGTACTGGTCCGGAGGGAGTTGGTTGAGCTTGACGACGAGCTTGAGCTTGCGCCGGCGGCGGTCGGAGGCCGAGGAAGCAACGCCGCCACCGTCACCGGAGTCGGAGCTGGACGGCTCCGGCGATGGCCTCCGCTGGCGGGGGCGGGATGGCGACGAGGACGGCGATGACGGGAATGGAAAGAAGTCGTCCACGAGAGGGCGGGAGGAGGCGACGGCGGCGCGGCGCGGGCGGAGCGAGCGTCGGGCCGGTGGCGACGGTGAGCGTCGGCGGTGGTGGGTGTGGTTGTGGAGCTGCATATGGGAGGCGCCGCTACCCCTCCGGCGCACCGGCGGGTGCCTCTCCGGGGAAGGAGACGGAGACGGCGACGGCGAGGGCGACCGCGGCATGGCAGCTGCCGTCCGCTTCTTGGCCTCCTTGGGTTTGATTAGCTTGCCTTCTCTTTCTTGCTTCGCCTTTCCTTATTTTTTTCTCTCTCTACGGCTGCTGCTTTTGTTTGTTTAATTCCATCGCTTGCGTCTGTGCGTGTCCATCTCTCTCCTCACTCTCTCTCTCTCTCCCTATCCCTATCTCTTCTCTCTCCTAGCGACTTGCACCAACCACTACGGCTATTGTCCACTTTTGCTGCTCTCTCTCTCCTCCAGGAGGACGATGGGCGCGGTCCATGGAAGAGTGAAATTATTGCCGCCCACTAGTACACTGTAGGAGTATTGAATACAGATAACTTCGACCACAGATAACAATTACTACTCCTGTGATGATATTATTTAAGGATTTATAAATGTGTGACTTCTTAAAATATTAATTTCATGCAACTTCTTGGTAATCATTTTTGTTATTCAAATGGCACCGCCAATTGGCGGAAAAATGGAACGAGTTCAAACTTAAGCTTTGGCACTTGAATCAATCCTATATATATTCTAAAATGAAATTATTAGAGTACTTTTACCAACAAAGACTTGGAAAATTGTAATTAATTTTCTCTGTTCTCTTGAGCTTCAAAATCAAAGTTGGTGTTCTATGATTCTCTTTTTGGTTTCCAATTGTTGCCAATAATTATGATACTATCATTTTTTCTTTCTCCAAATGCATGGAAGTCAATTTTACTAAGTACCTAGGAAAGTTAACGTGCTAATGAGCTTTTATTTTTTTCGTATTTTGTATGCTGACTTTATCTCAGTTTAGTGAAGGGAGATGCACTCAAGGATAAAATCATGAAGTAGAATGTGACTCATCAGCCTTGTTTTCTTTTCATTTCTCATGTTAAATGCAGCATCTCACTTGGCTCTATGCAGTTGATGTATACATGGATTTATGCCCACTAACGGGAACCACGTGTGCAAATATCAAACGGTCAATCCGATGCTCTCATGCATAGCGTAATGATATACGGAGTATACTATAAACTAGGCAACTTCGAATTCACCTGTCATCCCCTGCCATATATGCTAACAAAAAAATATTTGTTACATTTTGAATCAATCTTCTAAATTATCTCAAGTCATTTTTATTTTCTTAGTATACACTACGGTTATGTTAAGTGTGATTCCATGCTACTATGCATGGGTAAGTTTCCACACCAATTAAGTTATATGCAGATCGAAATGTTGAATACAAATCTTGGTACTAAAGGACTACTACCTCTGTCCCATTGAAAGTGTCGTTTTTGATTTTTCAAATTTCACGTTTGATCGCTTGTCTTATTTAAAAATTTTATAAGAATATAAAAATAAATACATTATTATTAAAGTATCACTAATGATAAATTAAGTTAGAAAAAATATATAATATTTGCAAAAATTTTGTGAATAAGACGAACAGTCAAAGGACGATGTCTAAAAGTCTAAAACGACACTTTCAATAGGACGGAGGGAGTACTATGTAAAAGTAACTGTTTTCAAGATAAAAAATACTACAATACTCCTATAAAAAAATACTACAATACTTTTTAGAAGCATATGTCCTTTAATCAAAGAATCTAAAAGACAAGAAATGCATCTAAAGCCTTTTACTTATATCTATCATTATTTCTATTGATGCTGCCAGGATCAAGAATCAAATTAGAGTCTAGTCTTTAACCACTAATCAGAGACAACCTTTAGTAAAGCTACAGAATCTTTTGTCTTACGTAGTAGTACTAGTTGTTACGAATTAAGTGTGGAAAGATAGGTAGTAACAACTAGTAATTCGTTACAATAAATTTGTGTGTCTTTCACCGAATGGAATACACTGCCAAACAAAAATTTGAGTTGTCCATTTGCCGCCAAAGAAGAAGTGACAGGAGATCTGAAGGGGTTCATGGGTTTTGGTCCATGGGACATGTCTACATGGGTGCTGGATCAAGTCGCTTTCACATTTCTCTCTCTTGTTATTTTTTCTCTCTGCTTTCGATCTTTTCTGACAGCACGACGATTTCTGGTCCTTTTTATATTCGATATAAATCTAATCCCGTCTTTGCCGGGGTCCAGTTTTTCTTTCCCACATGGCCTGCTAGGAGCACACGCTTTACTTTACACCAGGAAATTTTCCATGGTTTCCTTTATTTTTTTATTGTTTTCTTTAATCTTTTGTTGACTAGCGATCACATGATGTCGGTATTCAAATTCCATGTACAGTCCAAAGCAGTATCTGGCACTCAGTTTATTGCAACATGTCATTGTTTTTCAATGATCATGATTTTTAGCTGAATTCAAAGATTAACAAATCACAACTTGTGTATTAAAACCAAGATTGATTGAATATAAGTCAGCAATAATAACCTGTAGTATGGCGACTGGCAACGTTGAAGTTACACTATTAGGCATATGAGGGTAGCCCTTAGTTAATCAAAGTTGCCTCAAATAACCCAAACAAAGAATATGCATGAGAGGGTGCCAACAATTGTATTGTGTGATATTCCTAATTAGTAGGCGCCCAAAACCGTAACTTGTACCTAGATTTGAACAAAATTCAGCTCTTTCGATTTTGCAAAGTACTTTTTCCTTTCGATCTTACATGGCTTGCTATGGGCACCCATCATACTTCACATGTTTGTTTATTGTTTAATTGACGTTTTTTTTACCCTAGAAAATTTGAGCAAGGTGGAACTTCCATAACATAGGATTAACTTTTTTAGAAGCCAATTACATTCGGTGTTCATAAACCTCACTCTCTATATAGACATGGGCAAATGTTTTTATACAACATGGTAAAAAGATTTTGTAAGGATGTCAAGAAAATATCGTATGTAACTGTATTAAGGATATTGTGGAATTCGTCCAAAGTGTGGAAACTCATTTATTTTATCTATAAGTTAGGATTAAGATTAACCAACAACAACAAGGAAATGATTTACTAGGCCTTTAGCCATAGCTCCTTTAGTGGCACTTTGACTAGCAATGGCTGGCAATTTGTGGTGCACCTTACACCTTAACACTACGGGCAACTGCAAACAACACCAGTCGCCTTGGGTGTGCTGGTGCACCTGTAGCACATGTGGATTTTATTTCTGCTTTCCTCTTAATGAAATAAGTACTACGGGCCCGTTCGTTTCCATGCCTCTAAAAATTAGACAGGTCACATCAAAGAGAATCTTACTTATTTAATACTACTTTTATTAATTTAATGACAAAACCTATGTCACGACCCCCTCTAATTTGCGAGACGAATCTAATAGTCATAATTAATCTATGTTTTGCTACAGTGATGCTACAGTAAACATCTTCTAATCACACCTTAATTACACTCGTTGGATTCGTCTCGCGAATTAGATAGAGGGATCTGTAATTAGTTTTGAGATTAGACTTTATTTAAGTACTTAAAATGACAAAATTCTCTTTGATGTGACCTCTAAAAATTAGATGCCTGGAAACGAACGCACCCTACGTATCTAAGCGTGTTCAAGAAAAAAATCACCTCCATGATTGTTTTGTCTTCCCAAATCCCCCGTAATTATAAACCACACTAAAATCAATCATGCGCATGCATGCACCTAATCCAGAACAAAACACAGTGCGCGTTCTGATCAATTTGGTAGGACGGGTGGTTGCGCTAAAGTTAAGTACGGGGGTACTATTCTGGAGTCAAGCAGCCCTATTCAGCTTCGCTTCTCATTCTTGCCTACGCAGCCTTTTTATGTCAGCTTGGCCAGTGGCCACAGAATGACAGAACTCACCTCATTTCGTCAAATGTTTTCCGGCTGTTAGGCAATACAGTGTTTTTTTTAAAAAAAAGTAGTAGTAACCTTTTTACAGAGTAGCTATCACACGAACGAACTCGGTATGGCGCCCCGGACTTGGCAATGTGGTTGTCCGGTCATATTTGCAGTTTGTTTTGTTGTTTCTGTTCCTTTGCGTACAACCCTATGCGACCCGGGTAGTACCCAAGCGAATTATTCCTCAAACCACCGGTTTTTCAACTCGAGACCGAATTAAAGATCAATTCTCCTTGCGTTCGACTCCCGTAGTTGCCACTGTTGGAAAATGGAGTGCGACGACTAGGCATCTGGAGAATGGAGGAGTGATCGAGTGCCCCGCACGCACGTGGAAGGGAAGCTCAGTGAAAAAATGGCAGCTCAAGACCGTGAGCCTTTACTACTCCAGAGTCCAGACGCGGTGAATCCGTGAATGGTCAATCACGATTTTTTTAGAGTTTGAGGGAGATAAATCTAATGGTCAATCACGATTGATGCTGGACTGGTTGATTTGCGAGTGGGTTAATACTAGTAAAAGTTTCAGTGGACTGGAGGTTAGTTGCCGAGTCTAACCATTGGCTCATGCGTTCACTACCCAAAGTAGATAGAACTAGAGGTTTTACCACGGCATCATCAATTTTTCTCGAGATGAACTGGATCTGTATTTACAACTTCTACTGGCAGACTGAAACAGTGCCGTGTGGTCCGGTGGCCGGGGAGGTCCCTGTCAGGGCGCGTCAGCGGTGGGGCCCGGAGCACCACCTGTCAAGATGGCCATTGGGTGGTCGCAGCAAGCGCGCTCTCTTGTCCGAGAGCCGAGAGCTGCTCCTTGGACAGACAGAGTGATCCAAAATGGAGATTAATCTCGCCAAACTGGCATGAATTTTACTCGGATTTTAAACTTCACCAGTTCCTCAATCATACGTCGTAACCTGCACTTTTTATTAGGCATCGAGAAGTCGTTTTCGGAATTTCATTTGCACAGAAGCTTTTGACGCGGAGTGCGGGGCACATAGCAGGTCGGTGCGGGAAAGTTCCGCACGCACATCTCCCTTCAATTTTTTTCATATATTAGCAGTACATGGCAAGGCGCTACTGAACTTATTTTTTCGAACGATAGGCTTTATTTAGGCTTTACCTTTTTGACTATGAAAATTCCATTTTTTGCTCTTTGTGAGAAAAGGCAGTACGGTAGTAGTAAGAAACCAGTTCCTTTTCTTCAAGTTCCATTGAGTGAAGTCATGGCCCACTAGTAGTGTACCAAGGTTGATGCCAACTACACCTAATTCTATGTTTTCGCCTTGCATAGTATTCCCTCTGTTTTTAAACACGTTGTTGTTAAGATAAAACCAATTGTTCAAAAATAGAAAAGAGTTTTTTTATAACAATTTAAGAGCAGGGGAACCATTGTTCAGGACAAAAACGGAACAATCTAGCTGTTATTCTGTCCTGATTTCATTTCAAAGCCACCTAGAAAAAAAAAGATTATACAGCCTCTATCCACAAATACACTGTAAGGTTTTAGTTGATTCTGCAATGAATCTCGTAATGTTATTTTTCTGTTGTCAACAAGCGTTACAAAAAATTGCGATCTGGCGGTCAATGCTATTAGAACTTTATTAACTTAGGGTGTGTTCGTTTCCAGGATCTAAATTTTATAGCTGTCACATCAAAAAGAATCTTACTATTTATAAATATTAAATAAAATTTAATTATAAAATAAATTACAGGCTCCTAAACTAATTCACGAGACGAATCTAATGAGGTTAATTAAGTCATGATTAGAAGACGATTCATTGTAACATCACTTTAGCAAAATATAGATTAATTAAGCTCATTAGATTCGTCTCAAAAATTAACACCAATATGTCAAAAGGATTTTGTCATTAAATTGATCGAAATATGTATAAATAGTAAGATTCTCTTTGATGTGACTGATCTTAAATTTTAAAGGACAAAAAAAACGAACAGGCCCTAATAAAATCCCAGAACGCATTGTATTTGTGGACAGATGCGAGCTGCTCGCGGAAAGAAAAGAATGAAGAAGCTATGCGGCCAGCATCCACCCAACACGATGCCATATCGAAGTGGAGGAGTAATGTAAGCGCGGCACCGAGGATGCTTGGAGGGAGGTGTTTTGCTCCGAGGAGTGCGGACCCAGTCATTTGATCGATACTCAACTTTCTGTTGCCTGTCGCCGTCGCAGCAGCAGCGGTACTCTACTGCCTGTGTCTTCCATGCCTTTTTTATGACGAACAAGGAAGATCGGGAGCGAAGGGAGAGTACAGTAGTGCCGTCTCACTGGTGTGAACGACACATGCGACTAAGCCGACTATGCGGAGACGCGACCTTGAAGGGCTGGGGATAAATACTAGTACAGCGCGACGGTCAGGTCAGGTGGGACGGAACGGAACGGAGCTCAGAATCTGCCGGAAAACGATGTTCGCGGCGGACCTGGGAATCGGTGCTTCCGCGGCTGTCTCTTCTCCTCTCCCTTCCGCCTCACGCAAACGCTCGTACTTATCCTTTAATTAAGCGGCGCAATCAACGCGGATGGCCGACCCGGGGTCTGCCGCACGGACGTGGATCTGGGCGTCAGCCGGAAGAAGCCGCACCGCACGATCGAGCTCGCGACGGATGATCAGTTGCCCGACAGGCGCTTGCGGTCTGCACTGTGCTAGCAAGTCAACCTGGTACGTCTCGCACAGCACAGCACAGGCACGACTGCTGACCTGGAGTAGTAGTGCGCCTGCCGCCTGGCCGCCTGCTGGATGGTGCTGCACGTCGCTTGACGACGTAGTGGTACCATTCTTTTTTTTTTTTGAAACTTAGTGGTACCATTCTTGGCAGCCTGCCTCGTGCGGTGCTTGTCATTTGGATGAAACAAAGCGGTATAATTACCGGCTGAGAGCTTGAGACAGTGAGACTTGTACATTCTCATGCTGAATGCTCGACATTCTCCAGCTGATACCGGGAAAACCGACGGATAACAGATTTACTAGAATACGTAGCTATTATTTTCCGAGTTAACCAGTCACCCTGCATCGGGACCGGCTCACACCGGTTTCTACCAGTTACGTAAACCATGGGGTCGGTATGAATGATAGTGGAAACAACACTCTACCAGTTGTTTTATAATATTTTTCAATTTTTTCCTTGGAAATTTTCTCAAAAAAAATCCTTAGAAATAGTGTGGCCACCTTTTCATTTTGGCTTTCTAATGCAACAAGTAAGGTAAAGGGACACACAAACTCATTATGCCTCTCCAAAAAGGAATGCAGATCCCAAACAAAAAGTAGGTAAAGGGAGAGACATTTTTGACTTTTAGTAAAGAGGGTATGAGAAACAAAAGACATTCCTCTCTCCTCGAATACAAACAGTCTAATCTTTCGAAGTCATAAACACAACCGTCTCTTCTACACGAGGCAATTCCCATTTACCTCTCCAAATTGTCTATTTGTTGTTGGAGTCATCTTCGTGTCACCTACTGTATGTCCCAAAGCCACAAAGAGTTAGGTGAGGCCTAAGCCCAATCTCACATCTCTTTTCTCGAACCAAAAATAATATGTCATCCTCCATACTAAACCACACACAATTTTTTTCGAGAACGCACCTGGGTGCGTGTTTCATTAAGAGGAGAAATAGGAGAAACTTTGTATAGCTATGACCACATATACTCATACCTACTACGTAGCGTAGGTTACACTGGAACGCTTTCAAAGTGAAAAAAACTCGCTAAGCGACCTAAACCCTGCCTAGAACCAGGTGAATGCCATACCCCGTATGCACTGAATAAGGCAGGACTACTGTTTTGATGCCCCTTGAAACACTCTTCAGTTTCATTCTTTTCAAATTTCCCAGCTGTTCAAAGCCATCATGGAGTCGAAACCTTTTGTCCTAGGTTTAACGATGGCTTTTCGGGACTGAATCCACCAGTCCATCAAGTTATGATCTGCAGTTGGGATTAGGCATTGGGTCGCAGATTACTCTGAATAGTTTGAACCATTTTTCAAACCACACACAAATAGGTAAGTGTGGGTCATACAATCATATACAACATTACTAACCAAATTGATTAGGTACTGCAAAAGAAGGATTATTTGCATAACTACTTCTTATCTTGCACGTGAACTTCATGCCACCATGAATGGACTAGCATCTAATGAGAAAACATGGGTCAAGCAACATACACGAGAGGGGTGGGTGCATATGCACCTTTAATACATACAAAAGTATTTATTTTCCCACCTTTAGAGATTTATTTTCATTTGTTCTTCCTTGTTCTTCCTCTTTTTCATCCTCATTCGTATCATCTGAACCATGGTAAGCCGCCTACGGAGATCGTGGAGGTCACCGAAGTTTACCGATTGTCGTCGAGTTTCATCGAGAGGCCGTCGTAGTTCGTCCAGTCACTTCGTAGGTCACACTCTGGTGGGGGGTTGCCAGGGAGATTGCCAGAAATGTTGAAGACAAAAATGTACATCATTTGGAAATGTTGATTAAAAAACAGAAAATGCTCGGCCAAGGTTTGGAAATGTTGCATCAACATTTGAAAATGTTGTTTCAAAATAGAAAATGTTCGATCAACATTAAAATAATATTGATACTAATATTTAAAAGTTGAAATGTTTGAATTAAGTAAAAAATATTGGGTAAAAAATAATGTCCAAAATATTTTATCAACATTTTCAAATATACAATTGTCCAAAAATAGAAATAAACCAAAAAATAGATCGACAGCTAGAATCAACCGCCAAATTGTCAAATGCGCTGGCAGCTCCTATGACGTTAGCACCGATGGTTCCTAGGTGATGTAACAGTTCCTGGCTCCCACTGTTTTGCCTTGTTACTCGAGTTCTCATATGGCACGGCGGACACAGGCTCCCATATTATTAGGTTTTGAGAGATAAGCTATGACAAATTTGATGAATATGACAAAACATTGATAGCACGAGAGATTGTAGAGAAGGGGAAAAAGTATAATTTCTCATGGTATAGAAGGAGTTCGCTCATCAAAATCCTGTTCGCCTCCAGCAAAATGGAATTCCATACCATACCTGGTAACGTCACGGTAGACCGGTCGTGGCCTGCAATTTCAATGCGAATCGACCGACACCGCAGTTTGACGGGCGCCGTGCTGAACTGCTGCCAGTTGTTTGCTCGTCCCCGTGTGACTGACGACGGATGCTGATACGGAATAAGTACTGCACGATCGCGTCGACTTGTGCTGGCGATGGCGACGCTCGTGCGCGTCCAATTCCCAATCTGGAAATGCCGCGTTCAGGAGCTGGATCCACGAACAAGGCCCACGCTAAGCTGAGGCTGCCTGTCCCGTCTCGAGACGTGGACCAGCTGCCATCACAGGGCTGCGCATCCAGCAGGGTACTGTAGGAGATTATCGAGCAGCAGAACCAGAGCCGCCTCTTGTTTGGGAACGGAGTGTCCAGAGTCCAGTCCGTGTCGTGTCCTCTCCGCTGCAGCAGGGTTCGTGCGGCGTCGCCATGTAAAAACAGTAGCAACATCAGTCATGCATGCCTTTCGATGGATGGTCCAGCCAACCATCCACGAGCTACCTACAAAATCAGGATTTGGATCCTCTGCATTACAGGTGAAAATTCAGAGGTGCTACAGTACCTCTGAATTTATTCACACCAAATACCGATGGATGAAAAATCAACGGTTCAGATTGAATACTACGAGTAAAATATGTACGGTAAAAAATCTTTTTCCTACAGTGCTGCTATAATATACAGTGCTGCTATAGTATATTATACTTGTTCGTGAATTTATACCTTCCAACCGAGTTCTTGTAGCGTGAATTTTTACCTTTGCCTTAGGGTACTATCAAAGAGAATTTTGTCATTTTGGAGTACTAAATAAAGTATAATCTCAAAATTAATTGCAGACCCCTATCTAATTCGCGAGACGAATCCAACGAGTGTAATTAAGGTGTGATTAGAAGATGTTTACTTGTAGCATCACTGTAGCAAAATATAGATTAATTATGACCATTAGATTCGTCTCGCAAATTAGAGGGGGATCGTGACATAGGTTTTGTTATTAAATTAATAAAAGTAGTACTTAAATAGTAAGATTCTCTTTGATATGACCCGTCTAATTTTTAGAGGCCTGGAAATTTTTAGAGGCCTGGAAACGAACGGCCCTTAGGCTACTGCAGAGAATTCGAATCCACAAAATCACCTGCCGGTGCAGAGACCCCAGCTTGACGCATGAATGACGCCGCAGGGATCATCGAATCATTGAGCAGCTCGTGGTCGCGGCGCCCGGCTCCTGTCGCGGAGGCACCAATCATTCGCTTCACTCCGGTTTCTCTAAATTTCGTGAAAGAAACACACTATCCTGACATGTTCAAAACGTCTAGAATCTGAAAAATATAGTTTTACGTGTTTTTTTAAATAGATTAAAAATGATTATCTTTAAAAAAGAATTCTTCTACCTCCGCCTCCAACACACAACTGTAGGTTGGGCAAAGGCAGGACAATACGAGATGCCGCAGCTCGAGCCGGCGGGCGGGCCGGAACAATCACGCAGGAACTGAACTCGAATATAATCTACCGGAAAACTATGGGACGACAGGAATCGCTGGCTGATGAGCTCCGGCGGATGAGCACATAGATGTCACAATTACTATCCGACGACGTACGTCACATAATCTCGACAGTCCAAGCTGGAATCGGTCGCCGTAGCCCGTGCAGCTATCTTGGCAGTCAACCTGGTTGGAACGGGTGCTTGACTGATGTCGAGTTTACAACGACGGTTTATCATGTAGTACCAGTGTACCACCACCGGTCTTTGGCAATGCTAAAGGCAAAAACTGGATAACTGGCTTGTTTCAAAATTTTATTTATTTAGATGGCAACATTCAGAAATTATGTGTCAGCTATGGCCACAACTTTAAGGGAAAGAGAATCAAGTAGGGGCTCAAGTCCAATACTAAATTCCTTTTCTATCATGAATAAATCCATGCTCCTTGCTACTATCGCACGCAACTAAGGGTGTGTTCGTTTTTTAGGTCTAAATTTTAGAAATTGTCACATCAAAAAGAATCTTACTATTTATAAGTACTAAATAAAGTTTAATTATAAAATAAATTACAGGCCACTAGGCTAATTTATGAGACGAATCTAATCAGGTTAATTAAGTCATGATTAGAAGACGATTACTGTAGCATTACTTTAGCAAAACATAGATTAATTAAGCTCATTAGATTTATCTAAAAAAATAGCATCAATCTGTCGGAAGGATTTTGTCATTAAATTGATTGAAATATTTAAATAGTAAGATTCTCTTTGATGTGACGAGTGCTAAATTTTAGAGGACAGGAAACGAAGAGAACCTAATTAAGTAAATGTCTATCAGCTACTACCATGGAAGGCGTGTAGACATGTCTACTCAGCTACCAGCATGTAAGACGCCACGTAGACATATCATGTCACTGCCAGCGTGGTCAGCCTCACTATCAGTGATGTTTTTTGTGCTGTTATAAAACACAAATATGTTCTGTGAAGGGACGTAGTTTCATCATAGATTTCAAGACTTTTATGACGAAACTAACGATTCGTCACAAGCAATTAAGGGCCTGTTTGGTTGATGCCTAAGTTTAACATAACTAACCTTAGTCAAGTGTGGCTTGCCACAAAAAGTATGGTTAGTAATAAATTCTTAGCCACAAGTGTGGCAAAGTTAGACAAGAAATTAAAAGTATGACATGTGGGTCGGGATGTTAAGAAAGTGTGACTTGCCACAACTGTGGCGATGAACCAAACAGGCGCCTAAGAATCTGTGACACGAGTAAGCTTAGGCGTGGCAATGTTAGGCACCAACCAAACAGGCCCTAAATGTGACGCTCTATTTTTAACGAATTCAATTTCGTCACAGAACATTCCTTGTGACAAATATTAACTCTACTGTGACGAAAGTGAGACGCCATAGATGTTGGCATTTCTTCTAGTGATTTCAAACCTCTCAATAACTTTACGCCATTCACAATTCCTTAGTTTCCTACCAGGTATTTAAAAGGCATTCAAATTCCGTTTCTATAATGAAGAAATCCATGCTCATAGCTTTTTTTTTGTGGCAATCCATGCTCCTTGCTATCAGTGCACACAACTAACTAAACGTAGATTCTCTAAAAAAGATTTTTTGTTTTTACCATATCCAGGAGGTACAAGGTATCAGACGTACCATATTTTAAGCTGTTGATTTTGCTCCATCTAACGGCTCGATGCTACTAGTGCTAGTGCTCGACCTCGGTATTGGATGGAGGTTTCCAAGAAACAAGGGTATGCTCGTAATTTTCAGAGTACAAAATGTATGCCTGCCTCCGTGAAATCGACCCCACACACCCAGATTGATTGGATTACCCTTCCAACTAGGAATCCACAAGCTGCAATGTCAGAATGAACAAGGATGGTGGCAGTAGCTCCTGGCGCCACGATGTGGTCGCACCCGCGCTCGTCGGTTGTCACTTATCGAGAACCGACCTTGGTTCGTCGGGATCTCGAGACATCAATTATCACCCTCCCCAACTTCCGACGGCAAGAGGTATTGACATCGTGTAGAGCTCGTGCAACCTAAGAGGTGAATGTACACCAGAAAAGACGAGAACAAGGCTAACGAGCCTCGACTAAGTGACAATCAAAATATTCCAACAAATGTGGTGGTGACGAGGACGGCGGGCGGGGATGACGAGCAGATACAAGGACGTCGGGTCATGCGATGATAGGGATGTCGCGCAGTGATGAGGACGCTTGAGGCCGTGCAACATTATGTTAAAGTTTCTTTTGGAGTGGTAGTTTTTTTTTGCATGATAAGGCTACTAATAGAACATATATCACTTGAAGAAAAAGGAATATTTGTAAAGGTCACACGTTAGAGCTTGACCTATATGGCAACCAACATTGTTGTATAGTGTGCATACCCAAGTCACATGATGAAAGATAGGTGAATCTACATGGGAGGGTGCATATGCACCTACACTACCAATTTTCCTTATACTTGCACATTGTTTTATCTAAAAGTCGGTTTAAAATCCACAATAGCGACGGGTCGGGGCAACCGCCGTTGAGCTCGTGACGCTAAAGATAAAACACTGTACAGGTGATGGCAAGACTACCCGCTACTACAGTTCCAATAATCTAATATTATGTATTCTCATATCAGAAAAAATGTATTAATTATATCCCTTAGTTACCACGTTCATCAAGTTGGCAGCTCTCCTGCGACGTCCGCACGGTACCTATGAGTTTGGTTCCTTGCGATACATCAGTTCCTAGCTCTCATGATTTGACCCTCTTGCTCGAGTTGACGAGTCCTCTTCTCGTATGGAACAGACAGAAGCTTCCATATAATCAGGGTGGGATTGATTTAGTTGCTGATGTAAGGAGATAAAGTAATGACGAATGTGATCAATATCACAAAAAAATTGATAGCATGAGAGATTGTAACTGAGAAGGGAAAGTATAACTTCCTATATGGTGTAGGAGTGTGCTCATCAAAATCCTGTTCACCTCCAGCAAAATGGAATTCCATACCCGGTAACGGCACAGTAGACAGGTGACCTGTCCGAAAATTTTACGGCCTGTTTCGTTAACATTCAAACTTTGTCAAACCATAAGTATGACATGCCGAAAATTTGATGAACAAAACTCTCATCGAAACTTTGGCAAGTTTTGGATGAAAAATGAATTAGAATCCTATTGAAAGATTATGACATGTCGTAAGTTTGACAATCAAGCAAACAATCGTCAAGTAATTGTGGCACACCAAACTTCTGACACGACAAAGTCTGGGAGCCATCCAAACGGGCCCTGAATGCCAATCGACGGATGGGCGCCGTGCTGTACTACTGCTATTGACTGACGAATGCTGATACGGAGCGATCGCGTCGACTTGTGCTGGCGATGGCGAAGCTCGTGCGTGTCCACTTCCCAATCTGGAAATGCCGCGTCCGGAGTCGAGACGCAGGAGCTGGATCCACGGACAAGGCCGCTAAGCTCAGCCTGCGTGTCCCGTCTCGAGAGTCGAGACATGGACCAGCTTTCATCATAGGGTGCCAATAGGGCTGCACATCCAGCAGGGGTAGGGGATCATCGGGCAGCAGAACCAGAGCCGCCTCTAGTTTGGGAACGGAGTGTCCAGTCCGTGTCCTCTCCGCTGCAGCACGGTTCGTGCGCCCTGTAAAAACAGTAGCCACATCAGTCATGCCTTTCGATGGATGGTCCACCCGTCATCCACGACCTACCGACAAAACCACATGCCGGTGCAGAGACGGGAGACCCCAGCTTGACGCGGCAAAAATCACTGAGCAGCCCGCGGCGCCCGGCTCCTGTCGCGGAGACACCAGCCATTCGCCTTCAGTTGTGCTACCGCCGCCACCAACACACAGGTGCAAGTCGGGGAAAGGCAGGACAATACGAGGTGCTGTACGTAGCTCCGGCGGGCGGGCGGGCCGGAACAATCGCGCAGGAGCCGAACTCGAATACTAGAATCTGCCGGAAAACGACGGGACGAAATGAACTGAATTCAGAATTGCCAATGTGCGCGGCCTTGGGAATTGTTGGCTGATGAGCTCCGGCGGTGAGATGCGCGTCCAGGAGGACGGACAGCGCGCGCCTGGCGCTCTCCCGTGCGCCTCGCGCAAGCCGTTAATTACTGTACTCGCAAGTACGACGCGCCTGGTATCCTTAATTCTGCTTCCTGAAGAAACTGCACGAGTACGCGACTGATGAGCAGGGTGCAGGGAAATACTAACACTAGTCCACTACTACTATCGGACGACGTAGGTCACGTAACTTCGACAGTCCAAGTTGGACTCGGCCGCCGCGGCGCCGCAGCCCGTGCAGCTGTAGGCAGTCAAACCACCAGGCTCGTTTTCGAATTTTATCTAGACGACAACACACTCAGAAATCAAGTGGGGCCCAAGCCTAATCTTAAATTCCTTTTCTATCATGAAGAAATCCATGTATTCACTTTAGAATTTCCGTACAGGTTGTGTGGTGCGGCTACACCCATATCAATGCATGCATGATATTGATGATGCTGTGAGTTTCCATCTTGATAAGTTTGTTTATGATTTCCATAATAAGGCCAGGTCTCGAGTAGGAGTTTCATTAGCATTAAATAAGGTGTCACAAAAGCAAAAGAGGTGATGTGGCATAGCAATTAATATGAAGCTGGGTAAATGGGTTTCATAGGGATGAAACTCATTTGGCACTGTTTTATAGGTATGAAACTGCATTGAAACTCCCATTGAGAGCATATAGTTTCATCCCAACACGCTTTGACCAATCTCAATGCAACAAATAGTTATTAAATTAATGCTATAAGTTGCCTATGAAACCGTGAGATGAAACTATGTATTGAGAGAGACCGTTTCATACATCAAATTAAATCTTCAAATCTGATGTGGCACTCTTGGAAACGAGTGAGATGAAACTTTGCATTGAGATTGGCCTAATAGCATAATAGTATGCTTATGATGTACAACTCCATATTTTGGTTCCAACACCATCATTATTGATTTTTGGTTCCGACAAAAAATATGACACTAAAATTAGTCATTATTATTAAGCCTTCTATTTATCTCTTGTATTTAAAGATAACTGAACTAAAAATAAATTCCAATGTATGCGCGAAGAGACATGCACTTATTACACACAAAGGTTGACATAACTCACACCAGACAAGGATTATAAAACTTAAACACTAACAAAAGTTCGTATGCCAATAAATTATTTGTCAATTGTTGAATGTCCATCTATTACTAGCAAATACTTGCGCCAATGGCTCCAAAGCATGGCTTACAATGAATCATCTCCTTGTTTTCTCTACACTTTTGTGCATGAGAATGGGTATTTTCTGAAATTAATGTGACTGTCCAATCCGTAGGAATAGATCTATATCTAATCTATATCTATATCTATATCTATATCTATATCTATATCTATACCAATACCTACCAATCCATAATTTACTAAGAGGTCGTCTGCCCCCTCGCAATCCGTCGCCCTCCCGCTAATCCGTCGCCTTCCAAGTCAGTAGGCTGGCCCCACCTGAAACCGTAGCGGGAAGTCGGGGACCCCACGTCACCGGCCCGATCTGAAACCGTAGCGATCGCAGCGTGCCTGCGTGCGATCTCCAAACGCCCCACGAAACCAATCGTCACTCAGGTCGCCATCAATCCGCACGCAAGGCGCACCCTCACGAGCCTCCACCCTCCCCGCACCGCCGCCGCCTACATTCACGCCCCAGAACCTATCCGCACGCCAATAGCAGCAGCCTATGGGAAGGGAAGGGAGTGTCGCTCGTAGTCGCACGCCAATGTCGAAGGAGGAGTCCTCGTCTTTGCGAGCATCCTCAACGCGCTCCCCTTCTTCAGTGTCATCAACTCACGGTAATAGCAGCTTCTTCTCCTTCCTTGAGTCTCCTTCTTGGTATATGTAGGGTCTCAACTTTGGATTTGATCTGGATGGCGTGCTGACCGACCATAACTCATTGCTCATGGGATTAATTAATTTCCTTTTTATGTGGTTATTTCTTCCCTACTTCTAGAATTATATTGGTGCACTGAATCTTATGCTTAAGAATTGAAATTTGGTTATTCATATAGCATCCATGGGTCATTGGCGAGTGCAAATTCAATGCAGGATCACTGGATGATCCTTCTTGGCGACCTTGCATGAGAGCCTCCTGCTTGTTTCACACTCAATGATCCAACACACAATTTAGATGGCCAACTATGCTATTTTATATATCTTCTAACATCTTTACTGCTAAATGGAGTACAATACACAAATATATATTTTTTAATCATAAATTGATCATTTTTCCTTCCTGGTATATGTAGGGTCTCAGCTTTCAATTTCATCTGGATGGGGTGGTGACCGACCATAATCATTGCTTATGGGATTGATTAATTATTTTTCTGTGGTTATTTCTTTCATACTTCTAGAACTATATTGGTGCACTGAATCTTATGCTTAAGAATTGAAATTTGGTTATTCATATAGCATCTCTAGGTCATTAGCGAGTGCAAATTCAACCCAGGATCACTGGATGCTCCTTCTTGGTGACCTTGCATGAGAGCCTCCTGATTGTTTCACACTCAATGATCCAACACACAATTTAGATGGCCAACTCTGCTATTTTATATATCTTCTAACATCTTTACTGTTAAATGGAGTACAATACACAAATATATATATTTTTAATCATAAATTGATCATTTTTCCTTCTTGGTATATGTAGGGTCTCAGCTTTGGATTTGATCTGGATGGCGTGCTGACCGACCATAACTCATTGCTCATGGGATTGATTAATTATTTTTCTGTGGTTATTTCTTCCATACTTCTAGAACTATATTGGTGCATTGAATCTTATGCTTAAGAATTGAAATTTGGTTATTCATATAGCATCTCTGGGTCATTAGCGAGTGCAAACTCAATGCAGGATCACTGGATGATCCTTCTTGGCGACCTTGCATGAGAGCCTCCTGCTTGTTTCACACTCAATGATCCAACACACAATTTTGATGGCCAACTCTGCTATTTTATATATCTTCTAACATCTTTACTGCTAAATGGAGTACAATACACAAACATATATTTTTTTTATCATAAATTGATCATTTTTACTTCCTGGTATATGTAGGGTCTCAGCTTTCGATTTGATCTGGATGGCGTGGTGACCGACCATAACTCATTGCTCATGGGATTGATTAATTATTTTTCTGTGGTTATTTCTTTCATACTTCTAGAACTATATTGGTGCACTGAATCTTATGCTTAAGAATTGAAATTTGGTTATTCATATAGCATCTCTGGGTCATTAGCGAGTGCAAATTCAATGCAGGATCACTGGATGGTCCTTCTTGGTGACCTTGCATGAGAGCCTCCTGTTTGTTTCACACTCAATGATCCAACACACAATTTTGATGGCCAACTCTGCTATTTTATATATCTTCTAACATCTTTACTGTTAAATGGAGTACAATACACATATATATATTTTTAATCATAAATTGATTATTTTTCCTTCCTGGTATATGTAGGGTCTCAGCTTTGGATTTGATCTGGATGGCGTGCTGACCGACCATAACTCGTTGCTCATGGGATTAATTAATTTTCTTTTTCTGTGGTTATTTCTTTCCTACTTCTAGAATTATATTGGTGCACTGAATCTTATGCTTAAGAATTGAAATTTGGTTATTCATATAGCATCTCTGGGAAATTGGCGACTGCAAATTCAATGCAGGATCACTGGATGCTCCTTCTTGGTGACCTTGCATGAGAGCCTCCTGCTTGTTTCATACTCAATGATCCAACACACAATTTGGATGGCCAACTCTGCTATTTTATATATCTTCTAATATCTTTACTGTTAAATGGAGTACAATGGGTCATTAGCAAGTGCAAATACAATGCAGGATCACTGGACGCTCCTTCTTGGTGACCTTGCCTGCTTGTTTCACATTCAATGACCCAACACACAATTTAGATGGCCAACTCTGCTATTTTATATGTCTTCTAATATCTTTACTGTTAAATGAGGTACAATACACAAATATATATATTTTTAATCATAAATTGATCATTTTGAAGGAAATATACACCTTCGTCTTCATATATTTCTGTTGATAGAAAATGAAGGACCCTCTGGATGTTTGCTTTCCTAGGTATATGCACAGGTGGTTTGGTTTAAGTACTCAATAGATTAGTGAGGCTTTGTGTGCCGATTAAATTTTCATCCGTACAATTTTAGATTTATGTCGGCAGCTTGACCCAACTTGCAGTTGCAGAGGCAGCTAAGTGTGGTATTTGATAATGAGGGCGCCCACACATGGTTCACTTACTTAAAATTGATTTGTTGTTCTATGCTCTAGAGTTCTGTGAGCTCCCCCTTGGCCAGCAGAGGAGGAAGAACAACTTGTCTCTTCAGTTTCATGCTCATGGGGGACTTGAGCTTCATGTCAATTCTAAGGTAACCATCAAACGCAACATTACCTTTGCTGAGCACTCAACCAAATTGTGCCACCCTTAGATACAAGAAACACCATTGTATAATTTAGTGGAACATATTCCTAGCCCAAATGTACAATGTAATTACCTAAAGCAATGTTATTTTTTCTGACTATTTACTGGATGTTTAAGATTTTTTTTATGAATAGTGTGTTATTTAAACTGCACAGAAGAAAAAGATACATCTTTCTCTCTATTTTATTTTTATGCAGATCAGCAATGCTGGATCAAATGCATATTCATATAAGCCACTGGTGGAGATCTCTGGCGAGGCTCTCATGTACATTTTGTCCTATCTTCTGAAGCTTGGCCAAGTACATATTTAGGAATTGTGACAAAAGTTACTGTTTCTGGATTTAAACATGAACAATAATTGAGTTCAAAAGGCACTAACCAAAGATCATTTTTAGTTTCCCTATGCCATCAACTATCATAGCAGTTGCGGGGTACCGGTCGCCAAAGGCATGCCTTCGATGCAAATATATACAAGATTCGATTGCACACCTGTCAGCTTTGCATGCTATTCATTTTTATTTATCTGATATGTGGGAGCTGGGGGAAATTGATATAGCTCTAGCATTATCAAGGGCTTGCATATACTGTAATGCATTAGTTATTTTTAAATAAATACTCCATCCGTTTCAAATTATAAGGCGCTTTTGACTTTCGAGAGATTATGTTTGACCGCTCGTCTTATTCAAAAATTTTGTACAAATATATAAATAAATAAGTCATTTACAAAATATCTTTAATGATAAAACAAATCATAATCAAATTATTAACATTTGCACAAATTTTTTGAATAAGACGAACGGTCAAACGTGAAGTCTAAAAGTCAAAAACGTCTTATAATTTGAAATAGAGGGAGTAGTAAAAAAGGTTATGAACACTACATGAAGCAATTGATGAGTGCAGCAAAGCAAATCAATTAAATAAATTATTTTTAGGCCATGATATATGATATTATATGAATATGAAAGAAATGCAGATGGTGGTAAGTATGGCTTCTGCCTATGCAGCATAATTTGTTGTTATGATTTTTAATCTGATAAACTTAATCTTTTTTTTTTGAAATCTACATGATCAGAGGATCAGAAAAGTGGCACTTAGTATTTCCAGATATATGAAGAAGTTTTTGATCGAAATAGAAAAATGGGCATGTTCATTTTAATACTTTGTGTTTTAGTATTTTACTGGCACAATTGGAGTCCCTTTCCCAATTAATTGAACCTTATATTTTTTATATGTGGAAATCAGGTTGTTTATAAACATCAACTTGAGCTTGAGGACAGCAAATGTAGCATTGTCTGCTTGCTTCAACAAGTATGTGCATGCTTGTTCACACAATGCCTATTTGATCGATTTTATAGATCACAGGAAGAGAACAGAGCATTGCCTTTTTGTCAGAATTTATATTGTCTCTCTGAATCCCTTGGAGGGTGCCTCATTATGATGTCTGTTTATATAGCTTTCTGAACAGAGCGTATGTGTCGATTCTTGTTTACTACCTCCGTTCCATAATGTAAGCATTTCTAGAATCCCGAAATAAAACTAGTCAAGATGAGAATAGTCATATATACCTCTCATTTTAGACTACCTCATCAAATCCTCACTGACCCACCAACCCACCAGATTTTGTTTTATCCCTAGAAATGCTTATATTATGGATAAACATTTGAATGCTTTAAATGCTTACATTGTGGAATGGAGGGAGTAGAATTTTATGAGGTCCAGTTGCAACAATCAAATGTTCAGAAAAAACACAGCAACAAAAGTCGGTGTCGATTCTATTTCAAAATATTTAATTCCAACGAGCAATTTAACTAAGTTTACTCCATTGTGATTTAATTTGTCCTTTAGTTTGTTTCTTACCTCCATTGTTGGCTGCTGCAGGACAGAGGAGCAATGCTAGGATCTGGATCAGGTCTATGGTAACTTAGAAAAGTGATATTCTCCTAGCTGGTTTATGTTGTGTAGAGTTTCGATCAGTTGTTCATGAATATTTGAGTTATGCCAAGATACAGATATGGCTAGGTGAAGGCTTTGTTCGAACTTAAGATTTTCTAAAATGATTTTTGGTGATTAAATTGCAGTGTATCTTGAAGTTAGATCAGGGTTCCTTTTCCTTTTTCCTTTCTAATGGTATATTGTTATTGTGTTATTTTGATCCTTTATTTTCTGATTATTTTTCTTAATCCTAAAGTTTTGTTTGTTAGCTCTTGAAGAAGTTATGTGCCATGACTCCTTCATGTGGTGCTTATTATACATAATAAATTGACACCCTCCTCTATTTATCTGTTGATGAGAACATTATCTTTTGGTTATTCAGGTGTGTTGTTCTATATTTACTGACTCGTTGGGCAATTTTAATGTGTGTTTTTCTATATTTTTTTGGCTGTTTGCCAAGGGTGAGGGGAGGGAGGATTGGAGAGTGGGACGGCGACGGCTGGGTCTACTACCTACAGCACTTGCTGCCAGGCTTCCTGTTCACACACTCCCGAGGTCCGCTCGTGCTCCCAAGTA
The DNA here is from genome assembly GCA_031894775.1 of Chloris gayana. NCBI lineage: Eukaryota > Viridiplantae > Streptophyta > Magnoliopsida > Poales > Poaceae > Chloris > Chloris gayana. The sequence goes on from JAUNZO010002097.1 coordinate 130,342, forward strand.
TTATGAAAAAAATAAAAAGGATTTACGCTCCTGAGGCCAATCTTAATGGGAGTGTCATGGTAGTGTCATGAGCATTAAATTTACTGACATGGTATGAGAGAGAAGAGAGGGGTGTCATGGGATGAGAGATGAGTGTCATCACTATGACCCTCCACGAGCACGGTTCTTAAGAATTTCTTCTTGGTAGCTGTGCGATGACACTCTCCACTGAGACTGGCTCTGAGGCTGTCTCTAACGGATGCTTCAGTTGGTGATTTTTCATGACCTGTAGGGGAAAATGCTGCTTTATGTTTATGTTGTAGTTTGGGTGACCATAATTGTATAGTTTCGGTGGCCATAATTGTTGTGAGTTGTCACAGCTTGAGCATTGCTAGCAAGTAATCTACTTATTGTAATTGTAGAGCATGAGATAATACACACAACAATCTGAATACATCTATGTATTAACGCCCATAGAAACGTACGGGCACTCCGCTAGTATTTATATAAAAAAGGAGGAATATTTGTACCGGTCCCATGGTGAAGCTTTTCCTATGCGACCACCAACATTGTTGTACCACATGTATACCAATGTCACAAGAGGAAAGATAGGTGAATCTACACGGTAGGGTGCATATGCACCTGAACTACCAATTTTCATCATCATTGTTACTAAAATTATGTATCATGAGACCAGAAAACTATGCACACCCCAATCACATTTTTTTATATATATATACATATATATACATATGCTATACTATTTCTAGGATGCAATTGTAGAATTTTGTGTTTATTGCCACATGGTTTGGTCCTTTAGAATCGAACACCTTCTCCTATGGTGATAGAAATTGTCAGTTCATCGGAGATTTTAATGTGCAAAGGGTTGGAGAATTTAGTATGCAAAGAATTTATAGAATTTAGTGTGCAAAAGAGTTGTATAATCTAATATGCAAATGATTTGTAGAATTTGGTGTGGCCGAAGGATTTGTAAAATTTAGTGTGCTCGCATGGGCCCTAGGTGGCGCGCCGGTTGGTGCGGGTGTAGAATAGCTATTCTACACCCTAGGTGTAGAATTAAGCAAAAAGGCAAAAACCACCGTGACATCCATTTGTGGTTGTGGTCTTCCTGCCAATGGAGCGACACCTCTATTTGAGGGACACCGTGTTGTACCACTACTCCGTACTGCTGCTGATATGGAGTGGAGGGAGGGCAAGGTAGTTTCTCGTTTGGCAACGGAATGTTCAGTCCATCTCAATTGTCTTGTTCGCTGCTACACGATGATTCCCTCCCACAGCCCCACGCAAGCTGTCGGTTACTTGCAAGTATGGTACCAGTAGTATCCTTAATTAAGTTGCTTTTTTCCTCGGATACGCAGGAGAGCTGCGTATCATTACAATAAGAAAGACAATAGGTCGACGACCATTACAACGCAAGCTGTCAAAGACAGTCGCTGGTAGCCTGGTTCGAATCTTACATTGGCGGCCTAGGCTCCAGGCTAGCAACAGCTGAACACAGGGAGAAAACAAGCAAACTAGCTTAAGCCTACTCTCACGGTAAGATACTACCCAAAGCGGTTGCCCCTGCTGCTGACTAGATGAAAGCCTCGTCCTTGATCTTTTTAACCACCACCTGGACAGTTGCATCGGTCTGTTGGAAGACTCGACTATTCCTTTCTTTCCAAATGTGCCGGGAGATTAGCAGGAATAGGGAGTCAAAACCCTTTTGAGTTGCCTTCGGCATGCCCGCTATCATACATTCCCAAGCTTCGGCGACGTCCGGGACGTCCGTGATGAAGTGGCGCTGCAGCCGAGCCCGGGAGAGAGTGTCCCACCAAATTTGCTTGGCTGTGGGGCAAACGAGTAGCAGATGCTCTACACTCTCGACTGTCCACATTCTGCGATGCAGGGCCGGGAAGAGGAAGAACTTTACCTTGGCGGTGCCCGGGATTTCCATAAGAATTTGGCTCCGGCTAATAAGGTTGCACCACGGAACATGAGGTTGTAGGCCAATTTCGACGTGTATTTGTGCGATGCTGTCCACCGCCATTGGATTTGGTCCTCTACGCTCGGCTGTAGCCGCACCTCCGCATAGCGAGTCCAAAGGTGGAGGTATTGCACTATGGCCTGGACCAAGAGCGGGCCTGTCGGGTCTTTGATCCATTGTTTTGCGGTCGGTGCCTCCTGCGCCATCCGGCACGCTTGAGCCCTTGGGTGCACAGCTCGCAATAGATCCGGCGCTAGCGATTGCAAAGACTTCCCATCGAGCCATCTGTCCATCCAAAACAAGCATTGTGCTCCATTGCCAATCCGAACTTCGATGGAGGTCTGAAATAGTTGTTTAACCCCGGAGTCGCAATCCAATTGAAGGGTGCTCCATGTCCTGGACATGTCTATTCTTTTTAACCAAAGTCAACGTAGGTGTAGGGCGGTGCCCATGCCCCCCCCCCACATCGGTGATTCCCGATCCGCCATATTCCACTAGCCCGGTCACTCTCGGCCAAGCTAGTGTGCATTTGCCACCCAAGGCGGTGTCTTTCCCTACCCAAAAGAATCCACATCGGCTCTCGTCGATGGCTTTGATCGCCCAAGGAGAAACCTTTATGGCGATCATAGTGTGAATTGGCATTGCCGATAGAGTGGTTTTGACCAACTCAAGGTGTCTGTCTTGTGCAGAAGTCGACCCTTCCAAGTGGGCGAGTTGCCTTCTAACCTTCTCCACTAGGGGTTCCAAATCAGCTTTTCTCAATTGCGAGGTAGACAGGGGGATGTCGAGGTAGGTAATCCACCACAGGACACGATAGGTATTTGTCGGTGTGTAAGCACACCTCCAAATGGGGGCCTGTCAAGGCTCCCTTCGGATAGGCTCGGGGAAGGACGGATTCACTCGTGCTTAGCGCGAGATGATTCAAGCGAGCAAGAACACAAGGGATTTACCCGGGTTCGGGCCGTAATGGATGCGTAATATCCTACGTCCTGCTCGTGTGTGTGTATTCGAATGTTCTCTGTCTCTTACATGGGAGTCCCCCTCCTTTTATAGGGTAAGGAGAGAAGTACTGTACAAGTACCCGAGGGGTACTCGGACGCCCGATGGGGGTCCGGTCCTTCCTGGGATATCCCGACACGATCCCGACAAAATCCGTTGCGATCTCTTCTCCTCGATTCGGGCTCCAAGCCTCTTCCATCCTATTGGCCAAGAGCCCTTCCGGCGCTGTAGCAGCGCGGCTTCTCGAGACGCGGCGCACGGGGAAGACGCGCGCACGTCCTGTCGGGCTGCGACGTCGCCGCGAGGCACTTGAGTGCCGCATTAACTCCGGGTGGTTGGGGCGCCGGAGGAAGCTACCGGGAAGCTTCGTCCCCCGACGCTCCCGCTCCTCCGGCCTTCACGGGCCTCGTGGGCTCCGTGGGCCTTGAGGGCTTCCTCATCCCGCGGCCGCCGTCTTCGTCCGTGGGCCGGAAACAGCCCATGCCCGGTTAGGGGGACCCCGATCCCCCTACACCGACGAGAGCCCCGGCCCCGATCCAGCGACCCGCGGGGTCGGAGCGAGGATTGGGGCCACCCGTCGGCGCCTAGTGCCGTCCGGGTTACTCCGAGGCGCGGCTCTCAAGGGATGGTGCCGCTTGGGCTGCCGAGGCACGACCGCCCCGAGACGTCGCGTCGCTTTGGTTCGCGTGCGGTAGGCCCGCTCGGCGCCTGCGCTTAAGTACGGAGACGGCCGGTTGCCCGGGGCACGTCTCCCACTTCGCCTTTCGCCTCCCCGTCTCCTCAACTTCTCTCTCGCTGCTGCGCTCCCTTTCGCTTTCTTCTCCGCCGATCCGCGCCGCCGCTTTCGCCGCCGTCGTTCCCTGCTGCTAGGATGGCCCGCGGGAAGTCCCCCGCCGCGGTGGTTCGCGCACGCGCTCGCCGTCGGCGGATGCGCCGCCAACGGTGCGGTTGCCGACCCCGGGTCGAGATGTCGCGGCTTTCGCCCTTCCTTCCGGTGGATGGCGATAAGAGTGTCCGCGTTGGGGGGCCCTGCCGCCGCCGACCGGCGGACTGGAAATCCTTCATTTCCTGTCTTTCGTCGTCGCCGGCGCCGTTCCCACGCCTTCTCCGACTTCTTCCTGGAGGTGCTTCGGGCGTACGGGATCCGCATGGCACACCTTACGCCGAATGCGATCGCGGCGGCGGCCGTGTTCGCTCATCCGTGCGAAGGATTCGTGGGGGTGCAGCCGTGCTTCCCCATCTTCCAACGTTACTTCAAGATGACGCTCACCAACGCTGCGGAGGTGATCGGATGCGTTCGGGCGACCGTCCGGGCCGACGGCGGGTACATCGAGTACTCGCCCGAGCAACAAGGTGGAGGGGTGGAAGAAAGCCTGGTTCGTAGTGCCGTACGAGAAGGATTTCCGCCGCCTCCGTGTCCCGCCGGTCCCGGCCCAACACTTGTCCACCTGGGATTCCGTGCCCCGTCTTCCCGATGGCATGATGCCGGTGGTCGACCGGATCGCGGCGCTCGCCGCGGCCGGCCTGACTTCGCACGGGGTGGTGCATGACTTCCTCGAGCGCAACATCCCGCCCCTTCGCCGGAGATCGCTCCCGTCATGGTTGTACCGGGACTTCAGCTTCGCCGGCCGCACCCGTACGGGGGCGGGCTCGGACCTGCCCGACGCCTCGAAGCGGTTCGCCTACTCCACGCCGACCGGGAAGAAGTGGGCCGCCTCCTTCGCGTACCGGAGGGTGCCGGGCCTCTCCATCGGTCGGTGAACACACGCGCCATCCTCGACGAGCATGCCCCGGCCGGGACCGCTTGGGTTCCTCGACGCGGTCCCGGCTCCTACTCCTGGCCTCCGGGTGCCGGAGTCACACCTTCCTCCGACCGGGCGCGGCGGCCGCCCTAGGGGTGCCTCCGGAGCTCCGGGTGGCAGCCCCGGCGCTACGAGGCCGGCCCCGAGTGCGTGGGACAAGGGCAAGGGGAAAAGATCTCCGTCGCCTCCCTCCTCCGATTCCTCCGGGCCCGCCTGCTTTCCACGGAAGCGGGCCCGACGAGCCTCGCCGGCACCGGTGACGGGGCCGCTCCACGGGAGAAACCCCCTGCAGCCGTACCGGCGCAAGCGGCCGGGTGGACGCGCGACGGGTAGGAAGCTTCTCTCTCTGTTTTGCTTAAGTCGCGCGCTTGGTACGCTGTGTTTTGTTCTCACCGTATGCTCGACGGCTGCAAAACGCGTTCGATTTGCTTTGTTCGTAGGAGTGTCCGGATTGAGCTGGACCCGGACCTGGTCCCTCCGAACCCCAAGGTCTCCGGTGCCCCGCGCCGAACCCGGAAGCCATTCCCGCTGCCGTTGCTTCTCCGGCGGCCGGAGCGGAGGCCGGCGCGGGAGAAGCGACGGGTGCCCCGAGGAGACGGCTGCGGGTGCCCCCAAAGAGGAAGTCGCGGACACTGCCGAGGAGGTGGCCGCGGGTGCCACCGAAGAGGAGGCCGCGGGTGCCTCCGCCGGAGATGACCTTGGCCGGGTGTCGCCTCCTCCGGCTGGGAACGTGCCGGATGCGCCGGCGGAGGGAGTGGCCGCTTTCTCAATTGGCGCTGCCGGCGCCCGCCACGGTCTTCTACTCCCCGGCCGGGTGCCGGCGCCGCCGATCCTATAGTGCTCGGAGGGGATCGATTCCCCTCCGCGCGTCCGGTCGGATCCGGGAGCGGTGGTCGGCGGAGATGCTTCGTCGACCGCTGCCGCCGGTAGGGGCCGTGGGCGCGCCGGACGCGGCCGGAGCGCATCGCCTCTAAGTCGCTCGGGCGGCACGGGACGCCACAAGATTGGCGATGTGCTTGGGGAGGTCACGCGGTCGCTCCTTGCCATGAAGGCGGCCGTGGAGGAGACGGATGCGTCCCTGGAGGATCCGCGAGGCCGCGGTGGCCGAACACGAGGCCGAGGTGGCGGAGGCCCGGCGGGCCCCGGAGACGGCGGTGAAGCCGGCCCGAGCAGCAGCATCGGCGCCGCATGGAGGAAGTCCGGCGTGAGCTGGACCAAGCTGCCGGCGTCGGCCGATCGGAGCCGGCGAGAAGCTGCGGGACGCGGAGGCGAAGCTCCGCGCCGTCTTGGATCGGGAACGTGCTTGCGCAGCTCCGCGGCGCGTAGGCCGGAGGAGGCGGAGGCCGACATGGCGCTTCTCGAGGCGGCCGTGACACGCCGCGAGGCGACCGCGGCGGCTCGTGAGGAGGAGCCGAAGGAGCGCGCCGGTGCGCTTGCACTCCGGGAGGCTACGGCCGGGCGAGCGGGAGCGGGCTATCGGAGTGGCCGAGGCGAAGCTCCGGCGCTTCGGCGACTCCGTGGCCTCCCAAGAGGTGGGGTTGAGGCAGCGCGAGGACGCCCTCGCTATCCGGGAGGAGCAGGTCCGGCTCGTGAAAACGAGGCCGCTGTTCGAAGGAGGCCTTGGAGACGGAGGCGGCCCGTCTTGCTCGGGCCGAGGAGCAGGTCCGCGGTATCGCAAGTGGGTTGGCGCGTCGCGTGCGCGAGGAGACTCTCGCGGAGGCCCGGAAGGACTTCGCCTGTCGAGCTCAAAGCGGTGGAGAAGAGCCGGGACGACTACCGCCGACGCGTCGAGCGGTTGGAGGCCCGGGTGAAGAAGTCCGGTCACGGCCCTTCTGCTGCAGCCGATGGCGACGATCTCCGGCGGCAGCTTGCGGAGGCGCGGTCCCAGCTCGGGGATTCCGAGGTTCGGCGCGTTGAGCCGAGCGAGCGGGTGACGGAGCTGGTTTCGGCGGCGCGGTCGCAGGCCGAGATCGCCGCCGAGGTGCACCGGCGGTCTCGTCGGCGCCGTTCGAGGTGGGCCTGCCCCGTCTTCCTGAGCCCCTCGACCGCGGCGCGGCCGGGTATGCATTCGCCATGCGGGGGTGGTTGACTCTCCGAGCGGCCTAAAGACCCGGTGGCGGAGCTCCTGGAGGAGGAAGGGCGGCAAACCATAGCCGCGGCCCTGGAGGAGGTGCTGGCGAGCACCCCGGTGCCGGTGCCCGGGTTCCCGCTCCCGGCCGTGGTGAATGGCGATGTCCCCGCGGGGAGCACGCCGTGGCTAAGGCGCAGGCTCGCGCCGTCGCTCGTGCCTTTGCTCGAATGCTTCAAGCGGGCTGGGCGCCCGCTTCCTCCACCTCGCGAGTGGTCTTTTGGCACTTGTGCCCTTTTTGTTTTTTATTAAACCTGTTTTTCCGTATGCAAGACGAAGTTAAGTTTAAATTTGATATTGTAAATGAAAAGCCTAAGCCCTTTGTGTCTCTTCTCGTTGGGTGTGATTGTCGCCGTGCGTCACTCGGTCGTAGGCCGTTCGGTACTTCGTAGTTACGCTTAGAGCGCGACTTCGGCGTCCGAGCCTTGACCAAACGTGACGCCTTCCGGCTTGCGCCTAAGTCATAGGCCTTTCTTACCCGTCCGAGGAAAGCGAGGATTTTGACATATACAACAGCGACCCTGCGAGAAGTAGGGAAAGAAGCGACCGGGTGCTGTTTTTATTCAAAACACGTTAGTACGAGTGCCGTGGCGACCGTGGCCGTGGCGATTAGACTTCCGGGTACTACCCGGGACCATTGGCTACGGAATATTCTAAGGGTAGAATTTCTTTAGATGCTCAATGTTCCAAGCGCTCGGTTACGGGTACCCGTCCTCCGACTCCGGACGAACGGACCCCGGGCGGGTGACGACGAGTGACGACGAAGGGCCCTTCCCACATGGGAGTTAGCTTATCCTTGCCTCCACGCGTCCGAGCCCGCCGAAGCACGAGGTCTCCCGTTTGCAACTCCCGGGGCGCACGCGTCGCCGGTGATAGCGACGCAAGCCCCGGAGGTACCTCGCGCTCGCGAGTAGTACTCGTCGTCTTGCCTCCTCGAGGAGGTCAATGTCGTCGTGCCGCCGGTTGCTTTGGTCGGCTTCGTCAAACGCGGCGACTCGGGGGCCATTGAACAGGATCTCCGTGGGTAGTACCGCCTCCGCACCGTAGACGAGGAAGAAAGGCGTTTCGCCCGTGGCTCGACTCGCCGTGGTGCGCAGGGACCAAAGCACGGATTGGACCTCGTTACCCACTTGGAGCCTTTCTTCTTCAGCGGGTCAAATGATCTTGTTTTCGGACCCTTGAGGATTTCTCCGTTGGCGCGTTCGACTTGGCCGTTGCTTTGTGGGTGGGCTCTTGAGGCGAAGCGGATCCGGGTGCCGAGGGAATCGCAGATACGCTGCGAATGCGTGGCTCGTGAACCGGGTCCCGTTGTCCGTGATAATCCGCTGCGGCACCCCGAATCTTGCAACGACATTCTTCATGAATCCGACCGCCGAGCTTTGGTCTATCTTTGTCACCGCCTCGGCTTCCACCCACTTCGTGAACTTGTCGATGGCCACATATAGCCACCTGTACCCACCCGGGACGAGTCGGAAATGGCCCTACAATGTCCAAACCCCAAACCGCGAACGGCCAGGATAAGGGAATTGTTTGAAGGGCTTGAGCGGGCGGATGCGTCCGCTTGGCGTGAAACCGGCATGCCTTGCATTGTTGCACCAGCTTGGTGGCGTCCTGGAGGGCCGTCGGCCGGTAGTAACCCCGCTGAAAGGCTTTCCCGACCAGCGTGCGGGGAGCGTGGTGGCTGCCGCACTCGCCCTCGTGGATCTCAACGAGTATGTCGTTGCCTTCTTCCGTCTTCACGCACTTCGCCAGAACGCCATTGGCACCGTGCTTATACAGCCTCGCCATCAACCATGGCGTATCGCTTGGCTTGGCGGGCTAGGCATTCCGCGTCCGTGTCGTCTTCCGGAAGGATGTCGTCACGCAAGTACCCGAGGATGTCGTCCATCCAACAGCGTCCCGCGGCTCGCCGGTCGGCGCTTCTTCGCTATTCTCGCGTGTGCCGCAGATCCCGCGGGTGCGCCCGCGCTTTGTTGTTGCTGTATGGAGCTCGGTCGGCGTCGGAGGCCGAAGGGGATGTCAAGATCTCCATGAACGTCCCGGTGGGATTGGAGCTCGAGTGGAGGCCACCCGGGACAGTTCGTCGGCAATGTGATTGTCGCCCCTAGGTACGTGAAGCACCTCGAGACCGTTGAACTTCTTTTCCATCCGCCCGACCGCCGCGAGGTATGCGGCCATCCGCGGGTCGTTGCACTCGGTACTCCTTGGATACTTGGTTGACGACAAGTTGCGAATCCCCTTGGCGAGGAGGCGCGTGACACCGAGGTCGGCCGCAATCCGCAACCCCGTCAGGAGAGCCTCGTACTCGCCATGTTGTTGGTGCACCCGAAGTGTAGCCGGACCGCATAGCGCAGCTCATCGCCGGTTGGCAACAGCAGCAGCACCCTCGCTCCCGCACCGTTGAGGGTGAGGGAACCGTCGAAGAACATCGTCCGGTGGTCGCCGGGTGCGTCGTACTCGCTGCACCCGGTGCCGAGCTCTTCACGCTCGATCTCTCGGGGTGGGCGTCCACTCGGCGATGAACTCGGCTAGAGCCCGGCTCTTGATGATGTGTGTGCTCGAGGAAGGACAAGTCGAACTCCCCGGCTCCACGGCCCACTTGGCCACTCGCCCGTCGCTTTTCGTTGCGCGAGTATGGTCTCCAGCGGTGCCGTCGTTACCACCCGGACGGGGTGGCCTTGGAAGTAGTGCCGTAACTTCCGGGATGCGACAAGTACCGTGTAGAGCATCTTCCGGTACCGCGGGTACCGTGTCTTGGCGTCCCGCGAACTTCGCCGATGAAGTACACCGGGCGTTGGATGTGCCGCGTGCGGGATTCGGATTCTAGGGAAGCGGGACCAAGCTCGCTCTCGCTCGTTGTGGCAACCCGGCCGGAGCCCCGGGTGATGCGGCGACGACGTGGTGCCGACGTCGGGGGTAGCTGGAGCGGATCCCACCCCGCCCATGATGCGAGACGTGGTCGGAGCCGGAGCCCCGGGTGGGGTGGGATCAACGCGCCCATCCTTGCTTTCCCGGTTGTGGTCCCCGCTCGCCTAAACCATGCGACGAGGTCGAGCCGGAGCCCCGGGTGAAGCCGGGGAGCCACACCGTCTGCAGGAGTCGTCGCGCCGGGGACCGCCCGGGTGCCCCACCCGGCAGGCCGGAGCGGCCGCATCGCAGGTCATGCCGTGAGCGGGAGCGTCCGTAGCCCTCGGGTGCTCCAAGGCCTCGCGAGCTGGTCGCATCCGGAGCCCCCGGTCCGTTTGGGCTGCCGCCTTCGAGCCGTCGAGGCACCCGCGTTTGCTGGTTCGCCGAGAACCGCGAGGCGCCTACTCCAGCCCGCTCGACCACCGGAGCCGCACCGACCACTTGCGGGTTAGCCGCTATGTACAGGAGCGAGTGGTTCACCCGGTTCCGGGCGACTAGAACGGGCGCGGAGGACAGGTAGCGCTTGAGGTCTTGTAAGGCTTCATCGCCTTCCCGGTCCACTCGAATTTGTCCGTCCTCTTCATCGGCTTGAACAGGGGGAGAGCGCGTTCACCTAGGCGCGAGATGAATCGGCCAAGGGCCGCCATGCTCCCGGCTAGGCGTTGCACGTCCTTGAGTCGCCTTGGGGGCGGATTTCTTCGATGGCCCGGATCTTCTCGGGGTTTGCTTCGATCCCCGGTGCGAGACCAGGAAGTCGAGTAGCTTCCCCGCCGGTACGTCGAAGACGCACTTCTCCGGGTTGAGCTTCACCCGGTTGCGGCGCAGATTGGAGAAGGTCTCCTCTAAGTCGAACAGGAGAGACGGTGTCTTGCGGCTCTTAATGACCAGGTCGTCCACATACGCCTCCACGTTCCTCCCGATTTGCGAGTCCAGAGTTAGGCGCATGGCTCGTTGGAACGTGGGGCCTGCGTTTTTGAGACCGAAAGACATGCTCACGTAACAAAAGCTCCCTGCGGGAGTCATGAAAGCAGTCTTCTCCTCGTCCTCCTTAGCCATACGGATTTGGTGGTACCCGGAGTACGCATCTAACATGCAAAGTAGGTCGCAGCCTGCGGTGGAGTCTACTACGTAATCTATCCGGGCAACGGGAACGGGTCCTTCGGGCACGCCTTGTTCGGGTCGGTGTAGTCCACGCACATCCGCATCTTGCCGTTATTCTTGGGCACGACCACCGGGTTGGCGAGCCACGTCGGGTGCGTGACTTCCCGGATGAACTTGGCCTCCGAAGCCTCTTGACTTCGGCCCGGATGAAGTCTTCGCGCTCGGGGGCTTGGCGCCTCGCCCGCCGCTTCACGGGTCTCGTGGCGGGGTCGACCTTGAGTTGGTGCTCAATCACCCTCGTGGGTATGCCCGGCATGTCCGAACGATGCCAGTGCAAAGATGTCGCTGTTTGCTTGGAGGAAGGTGATGAGCGCGAGTTCCTATTTCGGGTCGAGGTCGCCACCGATGGTGGTGGTCTTGTCCTCCGTACCCCCGAGTGAGATCTTCTTGGTAGACACTTCCCCGGGTGCCGAAAGCTTTGCCCGCTTGGAGCCGGATTGCGTAGCGGGCTTCTCCGGGGTGTCGCGCACCCTCTTCCCGCCGGTGTCCTCCTCGCCGCCATCTCGGCCACCAAGATGTCCTCGAGGCAAGCCATCGTCTTGACAAGCATCCGCCCTCTCCACGATGACACCCTTCGGACCCGGCATCTTCGGCGTGAGGAACGCGTGGTGCGGGATGGCCATGAACCGGTTTATGCCCGGTCTCCCAATGATGGCGTTGTAAGGGAGGCCGATGTCCGCGACGTCGAAGAGGAGCTTCTCCGTGCGGAAGTTGCTCCGGCGCCAAGGGTGACCGGGAGCTCGATCCTGCCCAAGGGACGGGAGCTACCCGGAGCACACCGACGAAAGGGCGCGAAGGCTGCAGCTTGGCACGCGCCCACCGCAGGGAGTCGTAGACCTTCGGGGTGATGAGGTTGAGGCTCGCGCCTCCGTCGATGAGGGTGCGCCCACCTTCTTGTTGCGGATGGTGGGCGACACGACCGCAGGGATCTTCCCCTTGGTATTGTCGGGGCCCACCATGTCGCTCCTGTCGAAGGTGATGGGGACGTCCGCCCACTTCGACAGGGGAGCCGTGGCCTTGCCCTCGGTGATTGCGAGGACCTCGCGGCGGAAGCGCTTGGCCTCGTCTTTGGACGTGAAGCTCGAGGAGCCCCCGCCGATCACGGCGATGGAGTCGTCCGCGCTCCGGTACGCCTCGACTTCCTCTTTCTCCCCTTCCTTCTCTTTCTCGGCCTGCTCGGCCGCCCGCCGCTCGTCGCGCCGCTTGATACTCGCCTCGGATGTAGCGGCACTCCGACCGGTCGTGATCGTTGGTGTGGTGGAAGTAGCACGCGAAAGTACCCGGGGATTTAGCCGGCGACTTGCCGGTACCCGCGGGAGGTGGTCGCCGCGCCCCCCGGGGACGGGCCTCCGGCCCGCGGCCACCTCTTCCGCCCTACGCTAACGCGCAAGGTTCTTCTTCCGCTTCTTGGAGAGGGTGCCCTCGGACTTGGGAGAGGAGGTACCCGGGTTGGACTTCGCAGGTGGGTCGTGCCACGCTTGGGCTTCCCGGCGACGGGCGCACTTGTCGGCCAACCGGAAGAGGTCCGTGACCGTCTTCGGCCGGTGTACGCCTAACTCGCCCGGGATGTCCTTGTCTCGGACGCCGTGGCGAAGGCGGAGAGTACCCGGGAGGGGTCGATGCGTGGGATGGTGTTGCGAACTTGACTAAAACGCTGCATGAACGCTCGCAGGCGTCTCGCCGGCTTCCGGACGACGCGGTCCAGGTCGATCCGGCTTCCGGACGCTTCGCCGTCCCTCGGAAGTTGGCCATGAACTCCCGGCACAAGCTCTTCCAGGAGCTGATGGACTCCGGCGCCGGGTTCATGAACCATGACCGAGCCGAGTACTTGAGGGCCAGGTGGAAGTAGTTGGCCATGATGTCCTCCGAGCCGTCGGCGGCTTTGACGGCGGTGGAGTAGATCCGTAGGAACTCGTCGGGGGAGCGAGTGCCGTTGTACCTCTCTCGGAAGGTCCGGACGGAACTTGCCGGGCCACGTGACGCTACGCATGCGCTTTGAGAGGGCCGCGCAGCCCCGAGGAACGAGGGGTCGAGCTCCTTTCTCTTACGCTTGGGGTGGCGCTCGGGGACGTCTCCGCCTCCGTGCCGTCGTCGTTGTGGGCGGAGGTGCGCTCACGCTCGCGTCCCGCTCGCGCGAGCGCTCAATGCTAACGCGTGCATCTTCCCCCTCGCGGCGGCGTCCGTTGAGGTCGTTGCGCAGGTCACGCGCCCCGCACCTGCGGGGAGTGGACGGAGAGCGAAGCCGCCGGCGGGCATGTGTCCTTGGCGCGGTTGGCGCGGCGGTTGTTGTTGGTCGGTGGCTGCGGCGGTTGGCGTGACGGTCCCGCTCGGCGCCCGGCTCGCGCCGTATCCGGGAGCTTACCTACTCCGGTGAGCCACTCTTTCGCCTGCTCTCCCCCGCCAATCCCGCCGGCGGGTTGTTGAGCATGGTCTTCACGGCGGTCAAGGGGTCGTCCCCCTCTTCTTCCCGGAAGAGGCGACGCGCGATGGCGCGCTCGGACGCGAGCGGCGTGACGGCTCGGGCGTCGCGGTCGGCGCCGTGCTGGTCCTCTGCTGCATGCTCGGCCGCCGAGGTGCCGGGACGGTCGCCGTGAGCGGAGCGGCCCGCGCGACGACGGTTGCGGCGACGACGCCTCGTGGACGCCTTGGCTGGAGACGCCGTCTTCCGTCCGCGGCGTGTCCGAGGATCTCCGCATGGTTGCGTGGAAGTTCCGCAGCGCGAAGCGAAATCTACGACACCTCCCCTACCCGGCGCACCAAATATCGGTGTGTGAGCACACCTCCAAATGGGGGCCTGTCAAGGCTCCCTTCGGATAGGCTCGGGGAAGGACGGATTCACTCGTGCTTAGCGCGGATGATTCAAGCGAGCAAGAACACAAGGGATTTACCCGGGTTCGGGCCGCAATGGATGCGTAATACCCTACGTCCTGCTCGCGTGTGTGTATTCGAATGTTCTCTGTCTCTTACATGGGAGTCCCCCTCCTTTTATAGGGTAAGGAGAGAAGTACCGTACAAGTACCCGAGGGGTACTCGGACGCCCGATGGGGGTCCGGTCCTTCTCGGGATATCCCGACACGATCCCGACAAAATCCGTTACGATCTCTTCTCCTCGATTCGGGCTCCAAGCCTCTTCCATCCTATTGGCCAAGAGTCCTCCCGACGCCGTAGCAGCGCGGCTTCCCGAGACGCGGCGCACGGGGAAGACGCGCGCACGTCTCGTCGGGCTGCGACGTCGCCGCGAGGCACTTGAGTGCCGCATTAACTCCGGGTGGTTGGGGCGCCGGAGGAAGCTACCGGGAAGCTTCGTCCCCCCGACGCTCCCGCTCCTCCGGCCTTCACGGGCCTCGTGGGCTCCGTGGGCCTTGAGGGCTTCCTCATCCCGCAGCCGCCGTCTTCGTCCGTGGGCCGGAAACAGCCCATGCCCGGTTAGGGGGACCCCGATCCCCCTACACCGACGGTATTGTTGGGCCGGCGTGATAGTCTCCGACGTGCAGCAAATTGGGGTTATGGCGCTCTTACTCATGTTGGTCTTAAATCCGGAGGCTGCCCCGAAAACATCCGAGAATTGTTGTGTACGTACCGATCGCACCACCGCAGCGTCATTGTTATGGGCCCTCACGGAAACTAGTGATCTATGTGGGATATATATCTCCATCGATCGTTAAATACCTGGAGCCTCTTACGGGAGACTTATTTACAGCCCGGTACGCGGACTGCATATTCAACAAGGATCATTTCCCGACATTAGGAGGAGATTTCAAATATCCAAAAGAATGCCGGGTAATCAAGCTGGGATGACCATACCATCCCATCCTCCGACCCACGTACAAAGGAAATTGTACTTCAAGTTCGGAAGATTGTTGATTTGCAACATATTGCAAACAATCCGTCGGATGCGTTTACTGATTAGAAAGGTATTACAAAACCTTTGAATCCTGCAAGGAATGCACCGAAAAGAGTAGAGGTACCAAATAAAACCATTCAACTCTCCTCTCAAAATAAGAGGGGGAGAAGTACGGCCACTCAGCGAGGATAATGCTTTTAATAAGCATCAAAGGAAAGCGAGGAAGAAATCCTCCACATTAGTAAATGCAAGTCAACCACCGGTTGATGGACATCGCGTGAATATACAAAATTCACAACCTAGCCTCATAGTGCGCACTATTAATGAGGCTGGGACATCGGAATATCATGTCTTCTCGTGTTGGGAAATCATGAGACATCACAGGAAATACAAGAAATTTCCACCAATTATACTAGTTCTAGAGAATTACATAACTCGTAGAGCTACGGTCGTCAACACCTATTTCTCAGCGAGAGGTTGCAGAAAATTTTCCGAATGATCCGGATCCTAAAACTAGGCAGAGTGTCATCGACGCTCGGACTGGAATCGGTGGGAGAAAGCAATCCAAGCTGAGTTAGCCTCACTCAAAAAAAGAGAGCTATTCTCATCGGTAATACCTACACCTCCTTGAGTCTTCCCTATAGGATTCAAATGGGTTTTCGTCTGGAAACGGAATGAAAATAATGAGGTTGTGAGACATAAGGCAAGGCTAGTCGCACAAGGGTTCACACGGAGACCCGACATTTCAACGAGACATATTCTCTAGTAATGAGTGGAATAACGTTTTGATACCTAATATCATCTGGCAGTACAAAATCAACTTTCCATGCGGTTAATGGATGTGGTGATCTGTATATTTATAGGGGTCACTTGATTCGAGATATCTACATGAAGGTTCTGATGGAATCTCTGTACCAAATCCGAACGCAAACCGCAACATGTATTGTGTGCAACTGAAAAAGTCATTGTATGGCTTGAAACAGATCGGGAAGAATGTTGTACAAGCTGACTAAAGGAGTTCCTTTTGAAAAAAGGATATTCTAACAATGATTCATAAAGAAGTCCTCTACAGGATTTTGCATTATCTCCGTGTATGTAGATGATCTTAACATCATTGGCAACACAAGAGATATTGATGAAGCGCAACCATCTAACGACGGAATTTGAGATGAAAGATTTGGATAAAACCAAATTTTGTTTGGGTCTGCAACTCGAACATCATTTCACATGTATTCTTGTGCACCGATCTGTCTATATCTAGAAGATATTGAAGAAATTCAATATGGACCAAGCATACCCTGCTACAACTCCTATGGTGGTTCGAGCTCTAGAAAAAGACAAAGATCCATTCGGACCACGGGAGGAAGGGAAAGAGTTAATGGGACCGAGAGGTTTCGTATCTCGGTGCCATCGAAACGCTTATGTATCTTGCAAATTGCACTAGGCCCGATATCTTATTTGCAGTAAATCTACTAGCTAGACATAGTGCTGCACCCACCCAATGTCATTGGGTTGGAGTCAAGAATATCTTACGATATCTCCGTGGCACAATGGATCTAGGACTTTTCTTCGGGGAGAAATCTAGATTCGGACTTGATGGGATATACGAGATGTCTGGCTATCTCTCCGATCCATATAATGACCGGTCTCAAATTGGCTACGTGTTTCTATACGGTGGAACTGCTATTTCATGGAAGTTTGTAAAGCAAACTACGATAGCAACGTCCACTAATCATTCCGAGATAATTGCATTATATGAAGCCTCTTGTGAATGCGTATGGCTCGGCGAGAATGATTAACCACATACAACTGCCATGTGGTGTTGGTCCCATAGGATCACCGACTATTATCTATGAAGATAATGCTGCTTGTGTTGCACGAGATGCAAACAGGTTATATAAAGAGCAACATGACTAAACATTATGCTCCAAAATTGTTTTATCCCCATAAGCTTCAGCAGAATGGTGAGATAAAATCCTGCAAACCAAATCATGTGATAACCTCGCAGATTTGTTTACTAAGTCCTACCATACTCTACATTTAAAAAATGTGTTCACGGGATTGGTATGAGACGACTTCAAGATTTGCAAGGTTCAGCGGGAGATTCCTCTTGAACATAAACCTGTTATCAAGCATCATACTGTACTCTTTTCCCTGTATGAGTTTTTTCTTTCAAGGTTTCTCATATCAGGTTTTAATGAGGCAATATCAACACAAGGTATTATGTCTATCTCCTATTTTTCCCCACCGAGGTTTTCAAAGGGGGTCTCAAAGACATAATAAATGCTGTAATCAATTTCTCCTATTTTCCCTGGATTTAAGGAGTTTTTTACAGTATATTGCTATGTATCTCTTCATATTTTCCCACAGGGTTTTTGGAGGAGGATTTGATGAAGTACATTGCTGATCAGTTGATTAAGGAGGAATGTTGAGAATAAATGTGATCAACGTGTTCACACTTAGATCCTACGTTACAAATCTCCACCAATCACAGGAGGTGTCTATTCACTAAGGGTCACGTCCTTTTGGATACACCTGTTCAGGGGTGCTTCCCCCTATAAATATGTACTTGTCAACATCAATAAGAAATACTATTCATTACTACATCAATGTCCCCACATCTTTCTTTACAGTCAAGATCCAATGCAGCTGCTCCGCCGCCCAGCCACACCTGTGCTCGCCGAAGCCCAGCCAGCCGTCGTTGCCAGGCCACACTGCCACTGCCCATCCGTCCAACCGCGCCACTCGTTGCTGCCCGTCGTTGCCCGACCGGCCGCCTGCCGCCACGACCTCGCGCCCAGCAGCACTCGCGTCGAGGTTCGCCCGCGTCGAGGTTCCCTCGCAGCTCGAGCTGGAGTTTCCACTGGCGCATCCGCGCATCCGCGTGCCGTGCGCCCCGTCCCGTCGTTGGATCCGACCGACCGCAACTGGCACTGGCCTTGCGGCCAAATTCGGACGGAGCTCGCGAAGGGTCGTGACAGCGACGGGGTGGTGCGCTACACGACCACTTCAAGCGCGGCGGAGGACAAGCCCGCTCCGTGAGTTGCCGCCAAGGATTCCGTCCGCCCTGCGCCCAAACTCGCGCCTTGGCGCCACTGGCCATCACGGACCAACGCAGGCACTCAAATGGCGCTGCTCCCATCGAGGCACCCGAATGGTTGTTGCCCTCTACGCGCTCGAATGGCTAGCAGGTACCAGCTGCCTGTGCGTGCAGCTTGGTAGAGAAGAAGAGCAGGAGAGAGATTGAAAAACAGGACCCACAGAGTAGGAGCTCAAAAATAAGAGTCATTGCTGGAGTTGTAATCATTTTCCAGAGCCTGAATAGTAGGAGTCACCTCCTAAATGACATATAGGAGCCTAGATTTAGGAGGTGTTCCTAGAGATGTTCTAAAAGGCAAAGAAACCAGGTCGGCCTTTTGTTGTATGTATGGTCCACTGACCATCCTCGTAGTGCTAGACTTGTACTGTCGCTAAGGCGAGGGCAATACCGATGTGTCATGCCCTAACCGCCATGAATAGGAAGAATTTCCTTAACACCACTCCTAAAGGAGACTATCTCCTCGATATCATTACTAAAGAGGCTATTTTCCTAACACCACTCATGAATCAGTCGCTCTCTCTTAGATACAAAAAATAACATCCAGCGATATTTTTTGTTCTCGTTTTACCCCTACCCAACCCAGAAACCAGCAAGAACACACGAAAACTATAAAAAGGACAAAAAGAAAAGACAATGGTGGCGGATCTGGATCGAGCTTTGCGTCTAGGCGTGGCCATGGTGGATGGTCGCGGGCTGGGCGCGATCTGCTACTCAGAGGCGGCGGCTCGCGGACTGGGCGGCACGGCGTGCTGCTGGGCGCGGCCTGCTGCTCGGAGGCGGCGGCTCGCGGACTGGGCGGCGCAGCGTGCAGCGGCGCGGCCACGATGGACGGGTGCAGGCGCAGCCGCGAGGGCGCAACGCTCGGCAACAGCAGCGGTGGCAGCTCCTGTGTGGTGGAGGCTCTGACCAATTTTTCTGATTTTTTGGATTTTATCAAATTTTGGAATTTTTTAATTATTGAAGGGTGCCATCTCCGGATGTTTTATCTGGGTTGGCTGGATTCTAGGTAGGGCAGGGGTAAAACGGGAACAAAAATTACTACTGAATGATGTTGGGAAAGTGGTCTCTTTAGTAATGGTGTTGGAGAGATGATGTTGGAGAGATGATGCACTTTATGGTGTTGAGGAAATTCTCCCCCATGAACACACGTGCAGGCAAACGTAGTGTGTTCGTTCCTGCATTTTGCTTCCTGGATTTTTTTTTAATGAAGCCTTCCTGGAACTGGACTGCCACGGTACGGTACACATTTCACTTCACCAAAATGAGTAAACAAGGTTACAGATGTTCAACTACTCCGATATGATGCAACTAAGGTCTATGGTAACGAGTCAGGAACATCCTACATTGCTATCCAACTGGTAAGAAAGCATCCTATCAACGCTTGCATGCCTTTGCCGCAAGGCTGCTAGATGTCTGACGCTACTCCTAAACTACGCTACTCCTGACGAGTGCTCAGCAACTGTTAGATCTGGAACAGAAACCTCAGGTCAGCCTCTGTAAGCTTCGACATAGCCTCTGGTGAGTCACCAACCGTGCTGCAGAGAACACCAAGGAGTCATCAGATAACAAGGCAAGTGACAATGAGGCACTGAAAAAATAAGACATGCAAGATGGAAAGGAGGTTATCACCCTTCAAACACCAGTTGCTTCTTCTCTTGCAGTTGCAGTATGCGCTCTTCAACAGTGTCTTTAATCACAAACCTCATACTTCTGCAATACCACCACCAAAAGGTAGATGTCAGAGGATAGAAGGATGTGATGTAGAGAAAACGTGCCACATGACATCACAAAATTAGGGTAGCAAGTTAAAACCTGATTGGCTTGAACTGCCCAATTCTGTGGATTCGGTCCTGTGCTTGGCTCTCTACTGCTGGATTCCACCAAGGGTCCATCAAGAAAACCTATCCAGCATAGTAAAATTACAGGAGGACTGCTGTTAAGGAATTATTACTGTGTAAATGTCAAGGGAAAAAATGAAGCAGCTGTGCTAAGCTCACATGTGATGCTACAGTGAGATTCAGAGCTACTCCTCCAGCTTTCAGGCTCATCAGAAAGATCCTGCAGTCTGGATCATTGGTGAAAGTATCTATGGCTCTTCCCTTCTCGGTGATATTCATGGCTCCATTAAGTTGGACACACTTGATGCCAGACTGCCAAATCATATTAAATATTTCAGTCTTGGACAACCATGACTGCAAAGATTACTAAATTCTTTTCCAAACTTTACCTTCTCCAGGGAGAACTGAATCAAATCTAGGAATGAGGTAAACTGGCTGAACACAATCCCTTTGGCAGAACCATCATGCTCAATCATGTTTCTTACCTCTTCTCTCTGCATAAAGGGGAGAAAAGTTCAACAATAAATTATTTGCTCAAATTCACCTATTGGTAGTAATATATAAGTTACTTGGGTACAACAACGTGAGTCCTTGTCAAAGCATTCCTTACAAGAAAACAAGAGGTAAAGAAAAATTTCAGCACACATTCAAAACAGTACCAGGAATTCAGGACAGACCCAAATGTGGTTCAATGATAGCACAGCAGACCCAAAGGAGAGAGGTAACATGATCATGAAAATGCACTGAATAGACTCCCAAGCCACAAGTGCCTTCAAGGTTGACTTCGGCAAGCCACATGAGCTTTGAATTCTAAATAGACATGAATGACATCCACATCGTGCCATGTGGACTTAGTCCAACAACAAGTATAGTGTCAAAAGCATGCCAAAAATGCACTATACGATATGTGCCAACTTGATCCAATTCAGTGGAAGTTTGGCCTGCAGGGTTTCCTTAAGAACTTAATGACATAACTTCAGCTTTCACTAAGCCTATGTACATTTTTTGCTTTCTTCATCGAGACAAATATATTCAAAGCACATAAACATATTTCAGTTAATTGAAAAATAATATTAACAATAACAAGTGATCTGACATACCAAGGCATCAATTTTGGTACTTGTCTTAAAATCCACGAGGCTTGCTAGTCTGCTTAATATCCCTGAGCGTTTGCGACTCTTGGCATTTGGAGTGATCTTTTCTCCTGAATTTGGTGTTGTCAAGTCCACGGTAAGTGGCTGTGAACATGATGGACATGAAACATTCCCCAGAGTTGCAGAATAGTCCATCAAACAAGTCTTGCAGAATGCATGGTTGCAAGAGGTAACCTTGAAAGAAGTCATTGTGGTTAAAAAATCAACGTTATCTTTTAATCAGTGGAGAAAAAAATAGTAGACAAGCTTTACTATATATTAGTGTTATTCTTTTTGAAGGGGCGACCTACTAACCACAACATCTTCAGCCATATTATTGCATATACCACATTCTCTTTCAATTCCTTCATTTGTCAATCCTCCACGAAGTCCTGCTGTCTTAGAATATGCTACAAGGTAGGGATGATCAACCGCCTAAAAGTTTGGTGTCACAAGTAAAATGTTAACAAATATTAGGTACATGTATTGTTCTTTATGAAGCTATGCGTAGATAAAGTAGATAAATAGCACGCAAATAACTTTTTGTATTGCCTCATATACGTGAACAAGGCATATTGGGCACTCTAAGCTAAGGAAATATGTGCTCACCTGTCTCAATCTTGTGAGGAGATCAAAGATGTGAGCATAATTATTCATAAGTGTTCCGGCAGCAACATACCTACAAACAAATGTTAATATTAATTATCTTTGAAAAAAAACAACCAAAAAGAAGAAAAAGAAATGGAGCATTTGGATTAGCAACTTTAACAAATGCCATCCAGGAAAATGGCATCATCACAAACTAGATGGAGCTAGTAGAAGACTTACTAGAACTCACAATTCAAACAGCTACATTCTAGAAGTGCTAGTTTTATTAGTGAAAGAAAGGGTAAGAGAACTAAAAAGATGTAGAGCAGAAGAACTCACGAATCAAACTGCGTACAGCTTTGAGTGTACAAAGCTTCATAGAATTCCATTTCGTTCTTATCAAATGAATCCCGCCTCAATGCCACCTATCATATAACATTAAATTGCTCAATAATGTGTGCACCTGAAAAAAGTGGATTGCAAACATTTCATGAACATTAAAGATAGGATAGAAGGACTCACAATTTTAGGTGGCATAGCAAGATCTGCAGCTCGGCCTATTTTAGTGCGCCTTAAAACTATGCCTTTCAGAACTTTCTCCTTCAGAAGAATCATAGCTTGTTGGCCCTCATCACTTGCTGAACCCCACTGTATTGGCTTTGATATGTACTGCAAAATATTGGTTCAATTAGCACACTGATGTGAGAAACAAATAATGTGGAAAACTAAGGTAGTACAACAAAAGCTCACTTTATTCCACCAGCAGAAATGCCTAACAGACGAATGACCACAGTCACAAACTTTCTTCATACTGCAGGACGATGGAGATGATATGGTCAGATCCTTAATCAAAATGAAGAAATGAGAACACATAATGAGAAAAGGTACCAGCTCATAGACATTGTAATAAAACTGCTTCATTACTCTGAATTATTTGGTGGTTGCTACTTAAATATTCATTCAAATGTAAAAATTTGACTGGAACTTTCATACAGAACTAAAATTCTGCACATACCGAGTATCTAGCATCGTACAGGCACAGTCCTTGCAGAAATAGTTCGAGTAGGGAAAGATTTGCAAGAAGCGAATCTGCAAAAAACAACAGGTAATAACTCATAATCGAGAAGTTATATATGTTTGTTTCTTCAAGCTAATACAGACCAGTGAGTAAAGTTCTCCAACACGGTTCTGCAACGGTGTCCCACTCAGTGCCCACTTGTATTCTGACTCCAATGCAAAAACAGCTCTTGCAGTATTGCATCGTCTATCTTTAATAAAGTGCGCCTGCACAAAACCATGATATTATATAATCCATTCAAAGAAGATTTAGAATGCTATGTTCATCAATTGTTAAGTAACTAATAACCATTAAAGAAAAAATAGAACAATATTACAAGCTAATGGATGTCAATATAAAGTTGTGTTTGGTGAGATACAAAAAATACTCTCCAAATTTCTTCAAGTGATATCATGATAGTTATCGAAAACTTGAGTAAAAGTCAAATCCCTTGACAAAACTTAATACATGTAGCAGGTACCAAAAAGTGAAGAAATATGGGCATCCCTTTGATGGTTTAGACACCAGGCTATAGACCACGTCTCAGAGCTTAGGAAACTTAAGAACCCTAATAAAACAAGGCCATTCAAAGTACTAAAGAACCCTACACAACCTACCATTTTCCCAAACTATTCAGTATTTTTTTCATCAACACTATGTACATGGCACAACACCAGTGAATTATGGACTTAAAACAGATTAAACTGCAATATGAATGCACTACAACGAAATATGCTTGCCTGAATTTTTTGAAACTAAACTAGTAGTCCAATTAAACACTTTTGATTCTTGGATCCTCAAATATTACAATGCAGGGCCCTAAAACAAAGAAGATAATGGTTGATTGTACCAGGTAAAGAATATCATCACAAAAAAATAAAGCTGCAACAGTGTTTTTTAATAACTAGTTGTAACGGCGTTTAATATTGTGCTTATTCCTTAGGGAGGCTAAATAGGCTCTATGATCATACAAGGATTCTGTCAGTATTGTTTCAGTAAGAAATCAAAGAGTTGAGAAAGGATTAGAGGATGATTGTGCCAAAACAGAGAAGTACTATCACTGAAAAAATTACTCAAAGTACCATTGTTTTAGTAAGAAATCAAAGAGTTGAGCAAAACCATTGTTCCATAATTCTGTTTGCGTATTTGAACCCTATAATGAAATGCCTCAATGTTTGGATCACAGTAACAAAACACATGTTTGTTTCAAATAATACATAAAACTAGAAATACTGACAGAGATTAAGAAGAGAAGGAATAAAGTAGGTGTGCAGGAAACGAGGAGGAAAGAGATAGAGATAGAGGTGTATTGGGAAGAGATAAAGGTGTCTCGGGAAGTGAGAATGCCAAACATTTTGGGAAAAATGGATGAGCCTAGAATGCCAAATATTCTAGGACGGAGTGAGTACCACTCACTGTGGGACTGTGCGGGAAAGAGCTTCCTGATGGTACAGACTACCACCTACTTATTACCATTTGTCTACCACATAATAAATCAAGGAAATTTGAAAAAATAATTGCAACCATAAATTCCGTAATATGACTTATGTTTATTCCCAGTGAAATAGAAAATGGGTTTCCACATTTTGATCAGCTAGGAAGAAGCCTCATAAAGAATAGTGAGGATTACCAACATTTTCATTTGCCAATAGTATAATAATCCAAGTTTTAAACCATAGACTTCCTTGAAAACATTAAAAATGCATCATCAGAGGAACAGGAATCACCTCATCCAAGATAACCCGCTCCCACCGGACAGAATGCAGAGGTGACTGACCCCTTAATTTACCGGATAATTCATTACCCAAATCTTCAAAATCTTCTTTCTCTTCATCATCCCCCTTCTTATGATCCTTCTTTCCTTTCCCCTTGCTGCTGCCCCACTTCTTGCTCTGCTGCTTGGCTTGCTTTTCCGTTCGCACAGCATCAGGTCCACAATAGTACTTCAAGTGCACCTTCATCTTATTGGGATAAAACAGCTTATCACAATATACGCACCGAATCTTGGACGGCATGATGTTCTTCCGGTAGTCCACTTCGATGGTGGAGTAAGTGGTGATAACAAAGTCATAACTGTTAAAATCAATCTTCTGGTCGGCCCGGCGAGGGCCATGGTAGAGCAAGACGCGCACGGTTCCCTTAGCAGTATGCCGCTCAATCTCCTGAGCCCACTGAATGACGGCCACCACAGGGCAGACCACCAGCGTGCACCCAACCCGGCGCATTGGGCTGCCCGAGGAGGAAGAGGAGGACGCCTGCTTGCCTGGGGGCCTGAGCTGGCGTGCGGTGAGGACGAGCGAGATGGCTTGGATGGTCTTCCCCATCCCCATCTCGTCGGCGAGGATGCCGCCACGCGAGGGGAGCCCTCCTGCGCCAGCGCCCAAGCCAGCCATTCCTTCTGGAACCGCAGCAGTGGGAGCACCACCTCCGGGGCCGGCTCCGCCGTGGGCACGGTCCCCGACGCCGATGCCTCCGGTTCCAGATCCTCCGCGTCAGTAACCGCCGCCATGCGCTCGCGGAACCACTTCTCGTTGGCCTCCTCCCAGTCCTCCCAGGGCAGGGGCGGCCCGCGCTCTTCCCTCGCCCTCTTGCTCTTCCTCCCCTTACCCCGCTTCCGCGACCGATAAATCACCACCGCCGCTGGAAGGGGCGGGGGCGAGGGCGGCGTCACCGCGCGTACTACCGCACGCACTGGCGCGGGCGCGTCGTCCTCATCGGCCGCGAATCCCTCCTCGCCATCGTCCTCCTCCTCCTCGGCCTGATCCTCCGAATCGGCCACGAAGTCGGAGTCGGAGGTGCTGTCGTCCGAGGAGACCTCGTCCTCATCATCGCGGCGGCGGCGGCGGCTGCTGCTAGATCCTGCGAAGGATGAGACGGGGATTAGTGTTTCCGGGTGGGGATTCGCTTACCAGGGTATAGGGCTCGGCGGCGGCGACTCACCGGCGGGTTTCCTGCGGCGGGCCATGAAGGCGCGAAGGCGGCGGCGCGGGAGGGAAGGGACGGAGAGTTGTGGGGTAGTTGGGGAATGAGAAGGGGTGGGGGATTTTGGGGTGGGGCGGTGGGGTCTAGGTTTCAGGGGAGGCGAATTGGCGGGAACTTGCAGGGGAAGGAGGCGGCGGCTGACCCAGGTCAGCGGGTAATGTGCTGTGGAAGGAACCGCCGGTGTCAGCCGTGCAAGGAAAGGGAATCTAGGCCATCGCAATCCGCGGAGTTGTTTGTTTACGCGGCGCCCAATGCCGGTTGTTGTTCCTCGGGCGAGACTAGAGACAGGCACGGAAGGAAGGAGAGAGAGTACGTACTCTCCATGTTTTGATCTTGTTGGTAGATTTGTTTGGTACTAGTGTGGTCTTGTTTTTTCGCAGAAATTTGTTTACTATAAAGTTCCGTTTGTATTAACTACAATTACAACCTATTTCAATTTTTAGCAATACGCTCTTGTTTTCTCTTTCTATTTTTTTCTGTAAAAAGAAGTCTTCGTGGCCCGTGGTGGACTTTGGCTCAAGTAGAAATCTGTGCTTAGGCCCCATCCAAGGCAGCTATTGGGCCTATATAGTTGGGCAAAACAGCCCGCTAAATTTTGTTTCTGTTTAATCCTTCAACATTTTCTAACTTTAAACAACTGAATTTTGTGAAAGTTAAACAAGTGAACTTGCTGTCTTTTATAACTTACCAGATGCGACTCGTAGCTCTTAGGGCATGCACAATGGGCTTACATCAGCCGTCTAGGAGGAGATCCACCTAGGAATTCATCTGATGTGGAGGAGAGACATACAGGAGAGAGAAAGGTCGTCGAGCATGTAGTAAACGATTGACTTCCGGAAAATCAGATCCTAACCGACGACTTTCAACCCAATGTGTGGGCGCCGTCTGCTAATATCACGCAATTCAGTTTCCCATCCAGATCTGTTGTTCCGTTATGCAGTGGTGCAAGCGTTTTACTTCTTCTTTGTGCTCTCCCCCGCATGGCCGTGTTTCCTCCGCACAAACATGCCCAGCATGGGGCTTCGAGAAGACAAGGAGAACGACCCCCCCCGCACCCTGAAAATTTTCTTCCGCATCTGTTATTTATCTATCCAAAGCCTCACTTCTTTAACCTGCATGGTAATCCCTAGCTTTCATGCATGCAACCTCGTAGGTTACAATATTCAGATCCCATGTAAATAAATCACCCATGAAAAGAAATATTCTCTTATGTTCGCTGAAGAGAGCAACACAGAATTAGCTACAGAATCAAAGTTTACTTGAGGTTAGTATGTGCATGCAAAAGTAAAAAAATAGAGTAGGACTCAGGTAGACAGAGAAGAAGACGACCATTGTGAAATAAATCTTTGCTGTTGTTTGAAGATGACATGGAAGTGTCTTACCGACAGCAGTCGTCTAAATGACTTACATGCCCTTATCTGAGTTGCTTACACAACCGTTAATCCGTTATCTAGTAGCATGAGTAGAAGAAAAGACACCATGACGTTCTTCTTATCTGAAAACTGTATCATGTGCTAAAATTGAAAGCCCGAAACTGCTGGCTTAGATTCAGAGCAAACTAAATCGACAGTTGCCTTAAGCCTGGAACTGCTGGAGAGTAAAATGATCTGGCACACAAACACATCGTACATTATTGTGGTTTGGCTCGTAAGCCGTAACTATAATGAGTAGCACGAGGAAATCCACCACCTTAGATGTAGTAGGTTTTTTGGAATTCTTTGAAGCTACAGCAGGACGACAAAAACCTCAGCTCAAATCAACGTCATTTTTAGCTATTTTTCTTGGTTCTCTCACGGACTTCCACTTTTAGTCAAGCTCTCGGTCGAAAGAGGATCAGGGCATCAGGGACAGGAGTAACTTGTCGATTGCAAACCTTTCGGCTGCCTTCCAATGGAACACGGCTGGATATGGATCGAAGTCAAAAGGGCACAGTCCTGCCATGGTTATGGTAGTAACAGCAGCAAAGGCGGGGAATGGTCGATGAGTATGCTCTTCATCGTCTCAGAAATCTACCCCTCCTCTGCCATTTTTTGCATTATCATTGGAGCGAAACTATATTTTTACAGCCAATAAATTTGGTAGTTGATCGACAATACCACATCACTTTCCGTGCATTTACGAGATGATCCTGATCCATCATCCTGTTGTCGGCTGATTGAATCGTTTCTTTCCCCAGTGCATGTGCAGGCATTCATGGATCTGAGCCCCGGCATATCTTCTGGTCGTCCAATCAAGCGACTCCATAACCAAACGAGTTCAGAAGAAAAAGAACGGATAGAGCTGAGAACAAGCAAAACACATGGGAAAAAAATCAACAGTATTATTAACCATCCGACCCTTTTTTTGCATCAACTGTTACAAGCTGTGTTTGACACCACCGACAATGTAAAGCTCATTTTGAGCATTAGACTACTGGACTGCGTAGATACATAAAACAGATAGATTTAAGAGCGGAATCATCAACAATAAGCACGTACTAGTACTCTGCATGTGTTGGAAGGCGACGGCTGCACCTCTGCTCGCCACTCGATCTAACGTCCGCCGCCGCCAGCTGCACCACCGGCACCGGCGCCACCACCTGCCCCAGCGCCGAACCCGACGCCCACACCGACGCCAACACCGATGCCGAGGCCGCCGCCGCCGCCGAGCCCACCACCATGTCCAAGTCCGCCGCCCAGTCCGCCGCCGTGCCCAAGTCCTCCCCGGCTCCTCCACCTAGCCCGCCGCCGGCACCTCCGCCGCCGCCGAGCCCACCTCCGTCACCAAGGCCGCCGCCACCGCCGAGACCGCCGCCGTGACCGACTCCTCCACCAGCTCCGCCACCGAACCCACCGCCGGCACCACCACCCATCCCGCCGCCACCGCCACCGCCCATGCCGCCGCCGCCTCCAAGGCCGCCACCACCGCCTGCTCCTGCGCCTGCGCCGCCACCGAACCCGCCGCCGGCACCACCGCCCAACCCGCCGCCTCCACCACCGCCCATGCCGCCGCCGCCGCCACCACCGAGCCCGCCGCCGCCACCGGCTCCGCCTCCAACGCCACCGCCTGCGCCGAATCCTCCACCTTTACCGCCGCCCAGCCCACCGCCTCCACCACCACCCATGCCGCCGCCGCCGCCGCCACCAAGCCCACCACCACCGCCGGCTCCACCACCCACACCGCCGCCCGCGCCGAAGCCTCCGCCTGCGCCTCCTCCGAGACCGCCGCCTCCACCACCGCCCATTCCGCCACCACCTCCTCCACCAAGTCCACCTCCGCCGCCAGCTCCGCCGCCGACACCACCACCGGCGCCAAAGCCGCCGCCTTTACCGCCACCTCCGCCTAGTCCGCCGCCTCCTCCTCCTCCGAAGCCGCCACCACCTCCACCACCGAGCCCACCTCCGGCACCAGCCCCACCGCCAGCGCCGCCACCAAAGCCGCCTCCAGCACCACCGCCGGCGCCGCCTCCAAGGCCACCACCTCCTCCGCCTCCTAGACCGCCACCTCCCCCGCCTCCTAGCCCGCCACCTCCACCGAGGCCGCCGCCAGCTCCACCACCGAGGCCGCCGCCAGCTCCGCCGCCGCCCCCAAATCCGCCACCGCCGCCGTCGCGGCACCGTCCGAGCGGCAGTCACGACCGTAGGGCCCACGTCCAAAGCGCGGCCCGCGTCCGTAACCTCGTCTAGGGCCGTAGCCTGGACCACGGCCGAACCGGCCAGAGCCGTACCGCGGGTCGTAGTCGTCGTCGAAGTCGGCGCTAACGGAGAACGCCAAGCAGAGGAAGACTGCAAGAAGGAGAGCAAGGACGGGATTCTTGAGGTTGAAGGCCATTGCCATCTTGGCAATGGGCGCGATGGCGAGCTAGCCCCTGACTGCTGGTGGTTGTTCTTGAAACTGCGTGATTTGAAGTGGGAGAGCTCTCATATGTGCTTATATAGGCTGATCTTGGGAGTGAGCGCGGCAACGAAGTGATGAAGTCAGTGCTGAGTCAACACTGTTAAGGATCCACTTGCTTGTGCGTTGCCGCGTTTGGGCAGGTGAGAGGTGACACATACCGGAGCATTAAGTGCTGGTTCTATTTTTCCCCCAAATTTGGAGAGAAAAACTCTTAAAATTTCTTCTCGGTTTATTAGTAATTCTTGACATAAAAAGAATCTTATGTACTGTTGAACTTGCTTCCTTCTTAAATAAAAGATCAGTGCTCCTCATTTTTCAAAACAAAGTAATTCTTGTCTAAAACAAAATTAAGAATGGTTAGACCTTCCTATAACTTAGCCGGAACTCAAGTTCACCTCCCAGAATAAACAAAAGAGTAGTACTTCAGAATAAAAAAACGACACCATAATTATATATATAACTAGTTGATGACCCGCGGAGTTGCAACGGGACGAAAAGATATTATTAACTTAAAAAATTATAATCTTAAACTAATTATGTTAATCTCTAACATTTATTCTTTATCTAATGGTTGAAATTAATTATGATGACGTGGCGTAACGTGGATGGAGAGAAATAGCCATTAAGGCGTGCTGGTGGATTGCATCTTTTATATAAAAGTAGATGAAGTAAATTTCAATTATTCAGTAACCTGTCATGACTACAGACATGACTATAGACTATTGCAAAGAGGACAACTAACCATTTGTTTACTCTTGCCAGTTATTGGTCGTTGCATGCAGTTATCATGGTTGTGCCCTCCCTTTTGGTGCTGGTAGCGACGGTGGATATGGAGTCGTATAAGCTGACCATATCATTGTTGACGTCGGTTTTTGACTAAGGGACCTATTGTCAGCGACTATAGGTCAAAAGAGGGCCGGTGGGCCGAAGGCCGACGGTCGCATGGACGAGTAAGAGGTGCGTCCCTCCCGGGAATCGTGCACGGACGCCAACGAGAAGAGCATAATATTGATGGGCCTGGCCCACGTTGTAAAATTAGAAATAATAGTTTAATTTTGGAAAAAAGATCCTAGTCGGTTAGGAGATCGGCCCGAAGAGGGTCCGAGTAGGATTCTTTGTGCCTGGTATAAATATGTACTCGGGTGTAACCTGTAAACTCGATTCACATCCAATACAACTTTCGGCGCATCGCCAAACCCTATTTTCCTGTCAAGTCTTTACTTGTTTTCGCGCGGGGATCTTCGGGGCTCCGGTCGACAATAAGTTGGCTTGATAAGGTAATTATGTTGTCTAGTTCTCGGCGCATTGTTCGTAATTAGATGGCTTAATTGCTAGTTATCCGGCGACCGGATCTGTTCTCGATCGTCGTAGTGAGTATCGGCCGGGATGAGTCAAGTCGACCTGGTCGGGCTCGTGGTGGAGGTAGTTTGACTTGTCCTGCCTCCCGTTCCAGCCTTTGCTCGCAACGCCGATTGGCTCAGATTTGGTCATCCGAGTCACGATAGCCGCTATGAGAATTCTTTTACATCTTGGCCGATTCGATTGTGCAGATCCGGTTGACGTGTCCTGTGTTTGCCTTTGCGATAGTTGACTTGTCCTAGGCGTATGCAGCCGATTGGCTAGGGTGTAGATTTACTTTCATAGTTAAGGCGTTTATGATTGTGCTTGTCCTGAATTGGCCGGGCGTGCGCGGCCGTTAGACCTGGTCCGATCGCGTGCCATCGGTTGACTTGTCTGTTGGAACGATCGGTCGATTCGAGATTTGTGTAGTTGTATTTGTCTTCTTGTTCTTTCGGAGTGTTTAGCCGATTGCTTATCACGTTCATTAGCTGTTTTATGTTCAATTAGCGCTAAATCTGTTAAAGCTGCCTTTGAACCCGAGTTATTAGTATGATTTTATTGATCATCATTATACATCTAGATAGATCTAATAACTCACTGTTATAATCGATAGCGAGAATCGGCGGATGCCCGATCGACCGATTTCTTGCTTCGATTGACGATTAAATCATCCTTTTGCTATCAAATTAATTACATCCCATTAATAATTACCTTGTTTACATTTTATTCGATAATGCATCCCTGCAAGGTCTTAACTATTTGATTGCTCACCGACGAAATCGGCTGCTAGTCACCGATCGCATGTTATAAGCGTCGGCCGATTTCGTATCATTTGTATCACGGTTCGCTTGCCCGGCATTTAATACATAAATGGATGGGCCGTGCTTGTTCCCTGTCGATGGCCGATTTTGTCTATCTTACACCAGAATCGGCCACGGCTGCACATCGGTCTATCCGGGCCGATGACCGGAATTTTACACTTTTTATTGTCTTTGTTGGTTTGCAGGAAAACCATCCGCACGCACCGGCGCACACGAGAATCGGCGAAGCTGAGCCGGTCCGTTGGGAGCACGGGACCCTGCGTCGGTCGGGGTTTCGGTGGACTCTCCGGACAACGGTGTGTTGGCGACTTTCGACGTCAACACACTTTTTGGCACGTCCGGTGGGACAGAAGCAACCAAGATCAAGATGTCGTACATACGAGTCTGTCGGGGAAGACGGAACACCAATGGTTGATGCTGAAAATCAGCCAATTTTTGTTCCGAGTTCCTCTCGGGACGGATGGCAAAGGGCATGGAGAAGTTTCGATGACAACGGGGTTTCGGCACGGGGAAAGATGACGACAGAACAAAAGCTGCAGTACCAAGAATACCTCGCCGAAGCAATGAAAAAGTACTTTCAAGCCACTGACGGTGACACGTGGCGGAGTAGCCACAAAAGGAGATATCCCTCGGATTACGCATCCGGAAGAACTAGACCAAATCAAAGCCCAGAGACTGCCGGATGCCAACCAACTCGGTGATATGGTCAACTCGTCCGTTCATCGAGGCCCTAATCAATCAATCGGGCGTGTTGACCAACACCATCGGGAATTTGATCAAGGACACGGTTGATGGCGGACCATTCGTTGAAGGATATTACGGACCTGCATAGACTCGGCCTTTTGGCACTCTTGTACGGCCGATTCGGGGAATCGGCCTCCGAATACCATACCGCCGGCGGGGTTTCAGCCCTCGTACGGCATGCCACCTCACCTATGGCCTGGCAAGGACAATGCAAATGCAAGTACCGGTACAACCCAGCCGGGCAAAGAGGATGACGGTGACCCCAAGAAGTCGGTAACGGAAGAGGGCGACAAACAAGATGTACAACCGTCGACTTTTGAGTCGGGGAGCAACCAATGTGGCGGCGGCCTCGTAGATGGCACGACAGCCCAATTTCTTCTACGTACCAAATACCGGCCCGAGTAGAATTGAGAACTCACCCACTATAGTACGGCCGATATCCGGTATTCCACGACCGATCGCATCGGCTAGGGGACGAGGATTCATGATCTGGACGGCCGATCCAATCGGTCATGAACTATGGAATCGTTCGCGGACACTCGTTCCCGGCCTACGCACTGGGATTTACGGAAACGGCCGGTCGGTACACCCGGTCGGGGGACAGCCCAACACGGCTTATATGACGGGAACCGGATCAGCAACTGCTGAACCCAATGATATGAGTAGCCTCATGGCCAAGATCGCCGATATGATGAAAGATCGGTTCGATTTGAAGCCTAAGGAGAAGAGTGCATTGTATCGGCGACCTTACCACGATTGGATGGATTCCGTGGCTTTACCTAATAAGTATAAAATTCCTGAGTTCTCTAAGTTTTACGGGCAAGATAATATATCAACTATGGAGCACATCGGCCGATATGATGCACAGCTTGGTGAGGCGTCTACTCGGGAGGCTTTGCGGGTTCGGCTATTCCCACTTGTCATTGTACGGATCGGCCTTTTCATGGTTTGCTTCGCTATCGCCTGGTTCTATTCGGAGTTGGGCCGATCCGGAGAAAAGGTTTCACTCGTACTTCTTCACGGGCATTACCGAGCTTAGTTTGTCCGATTTAATGGCGGTGAAACAGAAAGCGGGGAATCGGTGACCGAGTATATACGAGAGGTTCGGGACTACGAGGGACGATGCTACAATCCGAACTCGACGAGCAACGGCTGGCCGAAATCGCTTATGCGGGGCTATTCTCCAACATCAAAGAAAAGTTTACCCCACATGAGTTTGATGGGCTGACACAGGTGACCCGTAGGGCGATCGGTCGGGAAGAGAATCTCCGACTTACCGGGAATCGGCGGTATCGGATAGCTTATGCCGATTTCGACACCGAGGATGATGAAGAGGGACTTAATGCAGTTGAGTGGACTAATAACAAACGGCCGATATTTTCTCCGCATGTCAATCCTAAGGAGAAAAAATATGATTTTGATTTATCTAAGGCCGACGAGATATTTGATCAGCTGCTGCGGGAAAAGAAAATCCAGCTTTCCCCTCATCACAAAATTCCTACGCCGGAAGAATTGAAGAAAATGGCTAAGTGGTGCAAGTGGCATGGAAATTCGCATCATAACACCGTTGATTGTTATGCCATGAGAGATGAAATCCGAGAGGGCGGTTGACGGTGGGGTGTTGCGAGCGGCCGATGTAAAGAAGAAGATGAAAGTTGATGGGCACCCTTTCCGGCTAATACAATGTTCATCAACACTATCGGCGGTGGATCGGCTGGTTTCATACGCCGATATGAGAGGAAGAGAGAGAGGGAAGAAAGAGCTCGGGTGGCACGTGAACAGGAATCTATCGGCCAAAGTCGGCGGTACGGACAAGGCGTGATCCGCCGAGAAGATTTTGACCCACACTGGGCTTGTTCTTTCTTTCGATCTGCTTGGGACCAAAACATGAAGCTTCCATCTATCGAGAACTGCCCGAGTGCATTGGCCGAAAAGAGTATCGTGATGGCGGGTCATCAAGTTACCGAGGGACGGCCGATTAGTCTTAACTACGAATCACAACAATCGGCCCCCGGAAGAGCGATCGGCCACGATCACGGCTATGATGAGCGGAGATACGAAGTGCCAAAGAGAACCTCCGTTCACGATCGGGTGGGGCCAATCAACGATGAAGAAGAGTTTGATCACCAATACCATGAAGATTCGAAAGGCGATCAAACCGAGAACGAAGAACGAGTTGTGCCCGGTGGTTTGCTCAGCGAGAACCCGAAGAGGAGGCTCCAAAGAATGCGCCGTCGAGAAATTAAGGGTGGACGGTATCACGAGAGATGACCAAGATGATGAGTCCAAGCCCAAGAAGGAATGGAAGCCGAAAGTACGGTCTCGGGTGGTCGGGCTGAAGCCGCGGTGAATATGATATCCACGATGCCCGGGATTGTCGGATCGGCCGATGAAAATTCGGCCGAGGAAGAACCGATTGGGGAGACTTCGAGAGGTTACGTGGACGCCGGAATCGGCGGTATTTGATAAGCCGATCGACTACGATCATTTGCATCTCAAGGCATTGTACATTAGCGGCTACGTCAATGGGTCGCCAATGAGGAAAATGTTGGTCGACGGAGGAGCGGCGGTCAATGTCATGCCGATTACTACATACCGCAAGCTCGGGAAGACGCCGAGAAGAAATGATGAGGGCTAATCGACGCTCAAGGATTACGGCGGGAGAGGCCAAGATGTGCGTGGGGCCGCAATAATGGAGATCATTGTGGGCAGCAAAACCATACCCACCACTTTTTTCATCATCGACGGGAAAGGTGCATACACAACTTTGTTGGGGAGAGGCGGATTCATGCCAAGCTGTTGCATCCCATCAACCATGCACCGGTGCTTGATTCAATGGGTCGGCAACAAGGTCGAAATCGTGCGGGCCGATAAGTCCGTAACCATCGCAACCGCCGATTTCGAGTTTGCCGGTCCGGAGAGCCTGGCTTGTTTCTCGGGCACATATTGGGATGCGGAGGCCATAAACATCACCGACGACGGAGTTATTGTGACCGGGGGTCGGGTACCCCCGGCTGCTCGATGGACCCCACGGGAGAATTGACGGACAATCGGCCGATCGATACACGCAGCGAGGATATGGTGAGTCGGCCGATTAACGAACCGAGAAGACGGGAAATTAGGTCACGGTTTTGTGTCGGCCGACGAGTTAGAAGAGGTAGATATAGGGGATGGAGACAAGCCTCGGCCGACATATATTAGCAAGAAATTGTGTAAAGAAGTAAGAGATGAATTAGTGGCCTTATTGGAAGAATTTAAAGATTGTTTTGCTTGGGATTATAGCGAGATGCTCGGACTCGGCCGATCGATCGTTGAACATCGGTTGCCCACCAAACCCGGATATCGGCCATATAAGCGAGGGGCTCGGAAAATTGACCATAGGTATTATGAAGCCGTCAAAGAAGAGATTATCGAGATTATATGAAGCCGGCTTCATTAGGCCATGCCGATATGCGGAGTGGGTTTCCGAGTATTGTGCCGGTGGAAAAGAAAAATGGAAAGATGCGGGTCTGCATTGACTTCAGAAATTTGAATAAGGCGACTCCGAAAGATGAGTACCCAATGCCAAACGCCGATTTGTTAGTTGATGCAGCCGCCGGCAACAAAATTTTGAGCTTTATGGATGGAAATGCTGGGTACAATCAGATTTTTATGGCTGAAGAAGATATACCGAAGACAGCGTTCGGATGCCCGGAGCGTTGGGACTATATGAGTGGGTTGTCATGACTTTCGGCCTAAAAAATGCTAGTGCTACATATCGAGAGGGCCATGAATTTTATATATCACGATTTGATCGGCCGATTGGTGGAAATTTATATTGATGATGTCATGGTGAAATCAGAATCGGTTGGAAGTCATGTGGCTGATCTCGGAGAAGTGTTGAAGAGGACAAGACAATACGGCTCGAAGATGAACCCGCTCAAGTGTGCTTTTGGTGTCTCAGTTGGACAATTTCTGGGGTTTATTGTGCATGAAAAGGGAATTGAAATCGGCCCTAAGAGTATTGATTCTATCAAAAAGCTGGAACCGCCGACGAACAAGACAAAGGTCCGAGTCCACGATCGGCAAGATTAATTTTATTAGGCAATTTATCTCAAATTTGTCCGGTCGACTTGACGTATTTACGCCATTATTAAAACTCAAGTCCGATCAAGAATTTCGGTGGGAGCCGATCCATCAAAGGGCTTTGGAAGATATCAAGAAATATTTGGTGTCCCCACCGGTGATGGTTCCGCCAAAGTCGGGCACACCCTTTAAGTTATATTTATCGGCCGATGATAGGTGCATCGGCTCGGCATTGACTCAAGAACGAGGAGGAAAAAGAGCGGGTCATATTTTATCTCGGCCGCAAATTAATTGATGCAGAAACACGTTATCCGAGAGGTGGAAAGGTTATGTCTCTGTCTATATTTTTCATGCACAAAACTAAGGCATTATACGTTAGCCGAGGGGTGCATTGTGGTTTGCCGAGGCCGATGTCGTAAAATATATGCTATCGGCCCCGGTCCCCAAAGGTCGGTTGGGCAAATGGATGTTGGCGATTGCGGAGTTTGATCTAGGCTATGAATCGGCCAAAGCGGTGAAAGCGCAAGTATTGGCCGATTTAATAGTGCAACACGGTGAACACTCGGCCAAATACGTTGAACCGGTGCCATGGACGGTGTTCTTTGATGGTTCAATTTGCAAGGAAGGAAGTGGAATCGGCTTGGTTGTTGTGTCGCCTCGGGGGCAATACGTGGATACTCTATTACGGTAGAGGCGCACACCAACAACCAAGTCGAATATGAGGCGATATTAAAAGGTCCGGAACTACTCATCGATGCCGGGGCTGATTTTGTGGAAATTTTCGGCGATTCCTTGTTGGTCGTGAGTCGGTGGCCGATGAGTATGAGTGTAAAGATGAAATATTGTTGCGATATCATAGAAAGTGCCGGAAGTTAATGAAAAGATTCAAGTGTGTTAAAATCGGCCATATACCAAGAGAGCAGAACTTGAAGCAAATAACTTGGCTCAACTAGCATCCGGATATCGGCTCGCCGAAACAGCTTGGAGATAGCCAACATTGAAGAGGCCGATTGGCGCACGGAAATTCGAAAATTTTTGAGCAATCCATCCCAACCTACGAGATAAGAAGATAAGATATAAAGCCTTGAAGTATGTTATGTTGGATGATCAATTATTTTTCAAGACAATTGATGGGGTGCTTCTCAAATGTATTGATGACACCGAAGCCAAAGTGGTAATGAGCGAAGTACATGATGGGATTTGCGGAACGCATCAATCGGCTCATAAAATGAAGTGGCTGCTAAGGCGAGCTGGTTATTACTGGCCGATAATGTTGGCCGATTGTTTCAAATATTATAAAAGTTGCCAAGATTGCCAGAAATTCGGGCCTATACGGAGGGCACTGCGTCGGCCATGAATCCGGTGATCAAAGCTTGGCCGTTCGGAGGCTGGGCCATGGATATGATCGGCCGGATAAATCCAGCGTCAAACAAAGGACATCAATACATATTGGTAGCTACAGATTACTTCACAAAGTGGGTTGAAGCGGCACCCTATCGCAAAGTTTCGACGGCCGACGTGATAACGTTTGTTAAGGAGCATATCATTTATAGATTTGGGATTCCGGAAACAATCACGACGGATCAAGGATCGGTATTCACGTCGGACGAATTTCAATCTTTTGCTGAAGAGATGGGGATTAAATTGATTAATTCGTCGCCATATTATGCCCAAGCTAATGGCCAAGCTGAAGCGGCAAATAAGAGTCCGATCAAGCTGATCAAGCGGAAAATACAAGAGCATCCTCGTAAGTGGCACATGAAGTTGATGGACGCTTTGTGGGCTTATCGTATGTCACGGCATGGGGCCATGCAAGTCGCGCCGTATCAGCTTGTGTATGGGCACGAAGCCGTACTTGCCATGGGAGACAGCTATCGGCTCCGGAAGGGTTGAATTGCAACGAAAGCTATCGGCCGATCAGTACCACGGATTGATGATGGATGAATTAGAAGACGTGGTACAAAATCGGCTGGATGCATTGGAAAAGATAGAGCGAGAATAAGGCGAGGGTCGCCCGCCATTATAATAAGAAGGTTGTGCGAAACAGATTTAAAAAGGGCGATTTGGTGCGGAAGCTTAGGATGCCGATCGGCGTGAAGGACAATCGGTTTGGTAAATGGTCGCCTAATTGGGAAGGACCTTATTTGATTAGCCGATCGGCACCGGGTAATGCATATATTTTGAAAGAATTAGCAGGAGAAGAATTCGGCCGAGCACTTAATGGGAAGTATTTGAAGCGAGTATTATCCTAGTATTTGGATTAACTCATAGTGTTCGGCCTAAAAGAGACTACGGCCGATGTCGATGTACATCGCCTTGAGACGGCCGATGCGAGAATATCGCCCTTAGCCAAAAAATATGAAAGAAAAACGCAGGAAGTCACGGACAAATCAGCCGATGTTTTAAAACATCGTCTTCGGATGGCCGATATTATTGTATATCGCCCTTAGTGCGAAAATATTTACAACAAAATCTTGTTCAAAGTCCTATTACATCTAAGCATAATCGACGGCCTCGGCGCGGGACAGGAGGTCTTGGACGGCGAGATAATGCACGGGCCAGCATGGAGTCAAGTTTGGCCATGACCAACGGATCGTCCTCAATGGGGCCGACATCGGCATGCGCCGCGGCAACCATCTTGTCGGCCGCTTGGATTGCCTCGTCCGTCGTTTTACGTTGAGCCGCCACATCAACCGACAGCTGTGCAATGGTGGCTTCCAAGGCCGCCGCATCCTTCTCCTTGAGAGCCGGCGATGCTCTCAAATCGGCAATCTCCTGGTTGATTACCTGCAGTTCACCCTGCCGATTTGAGAGTTGTTCTTACATCTCCAGGGTGTTGCGGGCCTCCTCCTCGGAACGCTTGATGGAGTTCTCGGCGAGTAACGCAGCTTGCTTGTTGCTCCGCGTGGCGAGCCAAACGCTGCTGGGCACGGATGAAGTCCATTTGCCGGTACTCCATGTATGCCACGCGGTGCGGAGCATCGCGCACATCGTCCGGGAGCTCGGTCCGGACCTCCAAGTACCGGGCCCGGATGGGGTGGGCGTCGGCCACCAAGCGATCAACCGAGGAAGCCTCAAGCCTGCGCGCGATTTCGGCCATGATGATAAGACCAGAGGTAGATACCAAAATCGGCGCGGGACGAGGGAAGGCGAGCGCACTGAAATACCAAGAAAAATAAGATGAAACTAATGATCGGCGGCGAATCAAGGAAGAAATAGTAAAAACAAACCTGCGAAGCGTCGACACGAAGCGGCTGGACGTCCATCGGCCGTGCCATTGAACCCACGGGTTCGTGTGTTCCAAGCAGCTCTCGGCCGGCCGATCCACCTTCACCGGCGACATCCTCGGAGGTGGCATCGGGCGACACTCTGCCGGCCGGCTCATCGGCAGCATTACCTTCGGGAGAAGCCGCGGGCGGCTCCCGGCCGGCCGATTCTTCGTCGGCAGCGGTGCCTTTGGGAGGAGCCGTGGGCGACACATGGCCGGCTTGTTCGGCTTCGGCGGCGGCCTCGGGAGACGCGAGGCCGATCCGAGTGAGTTGGGCTCTCCGTAGGGTTTGGATCGGCCTGGCTTGGTACGACTGCGGGCTCCGGAGCTGTTTGAGTCGGCCTTTCGGGCGTCGGCGTCTTGGCCCGTGGAGGAGTCGGCGGGCGGATCGGCCTATCGGGCGTTGGCGTCCGAGCCCGAGGAGAAGGGACCGCCGATTCCTGCTAAAAACTCATAATTAGACGGCATGTTAAGTGAAAAGGAATCGGCGATCATGCAATAACAACCTGACGCGGCGGAGACGGTTCGCTATAGTAATCCGGGTCGGACGAGCGCACGAGCTGCTTTAGCGGCGCGCGGTATCGCTTCGGGGCCTGAGTCGACCCTGCAGGCGGCACATTAGCCTTCCTCTTTTGGGGGCGGTCGTTTTGGTTTTGGCCTTGCGGACAGCTGGCGCCCTCGACTCATCGCCGCAAATGCTTGAGCGGGAGTGCGGTCGGTGAAGCCGATATTCGGAACGATTGGGCTCGGCAATAAATATGCAATCGGCCGGCCACCGATGCTTTGGGTCGATGGTTCCTCCGAGTCCGACTGAAAGAGAAGATACAAGGATGAGCATTTGGAGTGGCCGATTTCATTTACAAAATCGGCCTTACAAAAATAAATCAGCTACACGTACCTCGGCGAAAGGTTCTCTCGGGACTAGGCCGGAGAAGAAGGAAGCGGTGTTCGGCTGCGAAGGTGCCGGTTCCACTCACCCCACCAACGGTCAAAAGGCGAGTACTCCGGGCACCGGGAAAATCCGGCCAAGTCGCCGGTGACGACATCGGCGGTGCGGCCGACGAGCCAATTCCACCGAATGGCATTGTCAACGGCAGCCCGCGCCTTGATCCGCCCCACATAGAAGAGGTCGGGGGCAAGCGGCGAAGCCAAATTGACGGGCCGACACCGACGGGTGGTAGAACTCATAGGAGCGGAAGGCCTTGCTCCCGAGCAATGAGTCCCGTCGGCGGCGGACGAGGGCGGAGGCGGGTGGTGAAGATCTTGACCGCACCCTCGTCGGCCGTTGGGAAGGTTGGGTCGATCGGAAAAGGAGTGTCATACTCCCTCTCGAAGAAATCAATGTACGGGTACCAATCCGTACTTTCGTCGTTGAGGCCCTTGTAGAGAGCGGCGAACCAATACGCCGGGTTGTCATCGACATGGCCGCCCCTGGTGCCATGGATAACGCCTCCCCGAAAGAGATGCACCGGCTGAATGCGGGCGCGGCCGATTCGGCGTAGTCGCCGGGGAAGTTGAGCACGCCGAGGTCCGGATCGATGGCCTTGGTGGTATGAAGGGTCAACCACATTTAGATAAACCACCAAGGGCCACCCAGGTTTTTGAGTGATCGGCCGGAACGCAGCTCCACCGAAACCTGGTGAAGAAGGAGGTACGCCGACCCCGGAAGATACTTGCCCATAGGAAGGGCATAGGCTGTCGGCCAGCCTATCGGCCATCGGTAGAAAATTGTTTGTGGGGCTCACGCTGACCCCACAAAAGAAGAAGTGGTCGAGCCACATGTTGAGGAAGGCAACATGCTCGCGGCGATCGACCGTGCCGTGCCCCTTGTTGTAGGTCCGAATATAGACCTTCCAACCCCTGGTGTCCTTAGGGTTGATCCGGTGGGAGGACTTAATACGGATAGCATCCGGAGTGGCCTCCGCCGTGATGTTCGAGATCGACCAACATGACCGTGTCCAGGAGGGTCATGGTAGCCGGGCCGTGGCCGAACATAAAGCGATTCAGGGCGTCGACCCGGAGATAGCAAGCGGCCGCCGACAACGGTTCATTCTTCGGTGATCGGCCGGAGACGGCTTGATGGCATGGGCAATGCCAATGTTGGCCCAACCTTGCAAATAGACGGCCGACACCCGATTATACCAATCACGCCATCCTGCGACGGGGGTCGGCCATGACCGGAAGGCTGTTGGCCCACTCGGCCGATAGCGGGGACTGTTGCCGAAACGGAACCCGGTACGTTTCGGCACGGATGAGATCCGTGGGGTCGGGATCGCCCATAGGACCCAAGAAGAAATGAGTCGGGATGTTGGACGGAATAACGACTTGGTTTCGGATCTCCTAAAAGCAAGAAATAGGGCTAAAATGAGAAGCGGAACGGGGAGAAGATAAAATTGTGAAAATGAACAAGAACAAGAACGCGAAGAAAAATTGCAAAGGTAGAAAAGAGGGATGCCCGAATGTACATTACCTCCGGAACGGCGTTGGTGGTGGCGGCAGACGCGGCCGGCGGCGGCGGCCGCAGCAGCAGCAACAACGGGGTTCATGGTTGCCGGGAGAAGAAAGACGGCGACGGCGCGATGAGAAGTTGAAAAGGCTCGAAGAGGGAAAGGTCGCTGGAACGAGAGGAAGATGAA
The DNA here is from genome assembly GCA_031894775.1 of Chloris gayana. NCBI lineage: Eukaryota > Viridiplantae > Streptophyta > Magnoliopsida > Poales > Poaceae > Chloris > Chloris gayana. The sequence continues at coordinate 172,598 of JAUNZO010002097.1, forward strand.
GGCCAAGGAGAGGAAGCGGATGGAAAATGACCGGGGGTGGCCCCGGGTTTTATGGAGAAATGACGGGCGATAAAACCGGCGCGATAAAAGAGAACAGATCGGTCCGATGCATGCGTTACATACCCCGAGTGGGGGGACATGTGTTGACGCCGGTTTTTGACCAAGGGACCCATTGTCGGCGACTATAGGTCAAAAGAGGGCCGGTGGGCCGAAGGCCGACGGCCGCATGGACGAGTAAGAGGCGCGTCCCTCCCGGGAATCGTGCACGGACGCCAACGAGAAGAGCATAATATTGATGGGCCTGGCCCACGTTGTAAAATTAGAAATAATAGTTTAATTTTGGAAAAAAGATCCTAGTCGATTAGGGGATCGGCCCGAAGAGGGTCCGAGTAGGATTCTTTGTGCCGGGTATAAATATGTACTCGGGTGTAACCTGTAAACTCGATTCACATCCAATACAACTTTCGGCGCATCGCCAAACCCTATTTTTCTGTCAAGTCTTTACTGTTTTCGCGCGGGGATCTTCGGGGCTCCGGTCGACAATAAGTTGGCTTGATAAGGTAATTATGTTGTCTAGTTCTCGGCGCATTGTTCGTAATTAGATGGCTTAATTGCTAGTTATCCGGCGACCAGATCTGTTCTCGATCGTCGTAGTGAGTATCGGCCGGGATGAGTCAAGTCGACCTGGTCCGGGCTCGTGGTGGAGGTAGTTTGACTTGTCCTGCCTCCCCGTTCCAGCCTTTGCTCGCAACGCCGATTGGCTCGGATTTGGTCGTCCGAGTCACGGTAGCCGCTACGAGAATTCTTTTACATCTTGACCGATTCGACTGTGCGGATTCGGTTGACGTGTCCTGTGTTTGCCTTTGCGATAGTTGATTTGTCCTAGGCGTATGCAGCCGATTGGCTAGGGTGTAGATTTACTTTTATAGTTAAGGCGTTTATGATTGTGCTTGTCCTGAATCGGCCGGGCGTGCGCGGCCGTTAGACCTGGTCCGATCGCGTGCCATCGGTTGACTTGTTCTGTTGGAACGACCGGTCGATTCGGGATTTGTGTGGTTGTATTTGTCTTACTTGTTCTTTCGGAGTGTTTAGCCGATTGCTTATCACGTTCATTAGCTGTTTTATGTTCAATTAGCGCTAAATCTGTTAAAGCTGCCTTTGAACCCGAGTTATTAGTATGATTTTATTGATCATCATTATACATCTAGATAGATCTAATAACTCACTGTTATAATCGATAGCAGAATCGGCCGGATGCCCGATCAGCCGATTTATTGCTCCGATTGACGATTAAATCATCCTTTTGCTATCAAATTAATTACATCCCATTAATAATTACCTTGTTTACATTTTATTCGATAATGCATCCCTGCAAGGTCTTAACGATATGATTGCTCACCGACGAAATCGGCTGCTAGTCACCGATCGCATGTTATAGCGTCGGCCGATTTCGTATCATTTGTATCACGATTCGCTTGCCTAGCATTTAATACATAAATGGATGGGCCGTGCTGTTCCCTGTCGATGGCCGATTTTGTCTATCTTACACCAGAATCGGCCACGGCTGCACATCGGTTTATCCGGGCCGATGACCCGGAATTTTACACTTTTTATTGTCTTTGTTGGTTTGCAGGAAAACCATCCGGCACGCGCACCAGCGCACACGAGAATCGGCGAAGCTGAGCCGGTCCGTTGGGAGCACAGGACCCTGCGTCGGTCGGGGTTTCGGTGGACTCTCCGGACAACGGTGTGTTGGCGACTTTTGACGTCAACAATCATATACTACAATCTACATAGGTTGATATGCAGAGATAGTCTCATCTCTGTCTTAATAATGATATAATGTAATGGTATTAGAAATGTTATTAAAAAAATGTTGCTTACTTAGTTCCACCTGGAACTGGCTTTGTAGCATTCACGTGCAAGCTGAAGAAAATTGGCTACACTGATATGAAGTTCATCTTCAATCTCGATGATACCACAGACGCAAACCACATCAGATTTTGCCACAGTGCGGCGACATGAGGCACTTGGTTCAACAAAATTGCGCCCAAGCTTTATGGAGTTCCCATGCATTTGGTCTTAACCAAAATTTTTTCACTGTGACAATCTTTCTCACCCCAAATTCTATGTGCCGTAAAAACACGACAAACAATAAAATGAAGACGAGTTGAAATACTTTCGTAGCCTTCATGACCGTTAGTAGTGTCTTGCTACCAGCAGGGTTCAAAGAACCGGGGTTAACCGGTCCGGGCCGGTTACACCAGTTGGCTGGTTAACCCCTGTTTTAAATTCAATTTTTTTTATAAAAAATTGGGATAATTGCAAAAACCACCCTAGAATTCATTTCTAGTTTCAGATTCCCACCCATAAGCTATATTATTGCAAATACCCACCCACCCACTAGAGTTTGTTGCAAAAATCATCCCGATTCACACATGTTTAATTGATTTAATCCATTTTTACTCATTTACACTAGTTTATGTTGTCTGTATCAATCTTATAAATTTGAAAATATAATATTTTCATACTTTTACATAACCCGAAAAAAGAAATAAATTAGTGGCTGGACAATGTTCTTAGAATTTGATATACGGAAGAATTTGCTCATGACAATAAGATGGTTATAAATTATTAAAATACTTTTTTTAAAAGCAATCATTCAAAAACTTTAAAATTGTTAAACTTACTTAACTTATATATTTGCTTTGAATTTATACCTTCCAAAACACGTGAAATCGATTACGCATGAGCATACTCGGGGTGGCTTTTGCAACAAAATCTATCGGGTGGGTGTGGATTTGCAACAAAATAACTTATGGGTGGGAATTTCAATCTCAAGCTGACATATGGGGTGGTTTTTCCAATTAACCCTAATTTTTTTAAAAAAACTAGAGAAGAAATAAAGATTTATGGTGAAAGAATAATATGAAATCGAGATTTTTTATCATAGAAAAAATTCACATATTACAAATAAAAATAAAAAGGCCATAGAACCTTATAACCGGCCGATTAACCGGTAAATTACCTAAGACTACATATGTTCCCTATTTAGCTAAAAAAGAAAATTTAGATTTAGACCAAATATACATTTTCTTTTATTAGCTAAATAGGAAACATATGTAGTCGTATGTAATTTAGATAGAACGTAGTCACAAATTTAAGATAGAAAGTCATTGAAATTATTTTTTGAAAGCTACATAATTCTTGATGTATAATTATTTGTTGAAGACTATGTGTTGGACAACTATAGCCGAGACACGAGTGAAAGTCATATTTTTCTACATATCATGTATAATTAATCTTGTTGTTGTATAAATTTGAGTGCAAGTCTTTCTTTTCTATGCCCTATGTATAATTAATCTTGTTGATGTATGAATTCGTATTGAACAATATGGGTTAGACAACTATATTATATTTGACCTTTTATTGGACAATATGGTTGTGATATGTCCTATGAAGTGGACAGCTAATGCAATTTTTCCTATTTTTCTAATATTTTTCTTAATTTATTATATTTTGCACTCTGTCTAAAAACCGGTCGGCTAACCGATGATCCGACCGTGGTTAACCGGAATAACCGGCCGGCTAACCGGTTGCCAACCATCCTGAGCAAAAAATGAATTTTGCCCGTTAGCCGACCGGTTTTTCCGGTTATCCGGTTACGGTCCCGTCCGGTTCCGACGGTTCATTCGGTTTTGTAAACCCTGGTTACCAGCACGCAGTGTCGCTTATAGATGCTAGTATATGAATGGTGAATACTGATCCTCTTGTGCACCGTGCTTTCTGCCTCACAGTTCTATTTTTGTAGTATATAGCTATATATGTTAACTATAGATCAATGGAAAAGAATCCTACAACATATATCGTTGCACCAAATGTGAGTATGAGTATTGAAGTAGAAAACAAATGTGCAGGTATCCTTAAGCAGAACTAAAGTATCTAGTGCTGGAAACAACTCAGTTCCACATTTCTGGATCAGAAAAAAATAACTCAGATACACCTGACCTGAGCTAGCTAAGCAATAGGCTCCGTTCGTTTCCACCCTCTAAAATTTAGATACTGTCACATCAAAGAGAATCTTACTATTTAGTAGTATTTTTATTAATTTAATAATAAAACCTATGTCGCGACCCCCTCTAATTTGCGAGACGAATCTAATGATCCTAATTAATCTATGTTTTGCTACAGTGATGCTACAGTAAACATCTTCTAATAACACTATAATTACCCTCGTTGGATTCGTCTCGTAAATTAGATAGGGGGTCTGCAATTAGTTTCGAGATTAGACTTTATTTAGTACTCCAAAATAATAAATTTCTCTTTGATTTGACCCCTCTAAAAATTAGATAGGGGAAACGAACAGGCCGGATTGGACGACCCGCATGCCATGATATGTTTTGCATGCGGTTGGGTTGTGGCTGTCCTCAGAGACTATTGGCAGGCAGCATGCATTGATAACCAATCCCGATCCAGCGTTGACGAAGTCGACACGCAATATGCGTACACGTGAACAGTAGAGAGGCCATGCCATGCAGCAGATTGCACGCATGCGTCGATCAATCGATGCGTGGGCCACCTCGCGCTAGTCAGCTGCAGCAGAGCCATTGCACAAACACATGGGTTTGCGCTAGCTTTCGATGAAACAGCGGCGCTCTCATTCGTCGGCGGCCGGTGGCAGATACGAAGCATTTATCTCTGGCGAGCGGCATTGAAGGCCGTTCATCCGCTCCGGCCGGGTCCGCCTGTCCCTTCGACCACCATTGATGCGGTGATTGCGGAGAAGTGGGCATTCCATCTGCCAACCAGGACGACGCGGAGATGGGTCAACGCCGGTTGAATTTTGCCGTCAGACAACTCAGCCTCTCTGGTGCAGCCGACAGCCGAGTACCGAGCCAAAGGATTCCTGAAGCGAAATGCATCACTTGTAACATCCGCGATGGTCTATAAGATTTCTTCCAGGTGTTGATTATTCTCTAGAATTTGTCTGAATAATTCAACAACCTATTCTAATTAAGCTTTTATAAGCAACATTGTGTACACTCGCAAAATAGAATCACCGACAAGCTGCTGTAATCTCGGACGCGCCGGGGCTGCAGGTGGAATGGAGAACCGGCAAGTTAACCTTACCACCAGGCACTTGATGTCACTGGCATCGTCGCCGGTCACCATTGGTTTGTTGTTTTGTCATTCGGGTTGTTTGGTTGGGCATGAAATGAATTTTGTGTGTGTTTGTGAGAGCATGCAATAAGACCCTGTTTGGATCCGCACAACTAACACTACACCACAGTCCATTATTAGCGTCTTATGGTTGGTCGGTGAAGGCCACTTCAACCAGTGACCATGATTCGCTAAAGAGCTTTAGCGACCTATGTTTTCGATCGCTGCAAGTGGCGTCGCTAAAAATTTTAGCGACTTACACATTTTAGCTACCGATCACTAGGCGTTGTAGCCAAAGAATTAGCGACCCACAGATCAATGCTAATAATGGAATTAGTGACCAACGATCGGTTGCTAATTGACATAATCGCAACACATACCATAATCCATCATTAATTATGCACTGACAGTCACACCTGGGTTAATTAGGCATTGACAGTCACACCTGGGTACGCAACCAATCCACTTATTTTTTATGGTTTCTAGATGCCCATTTTAGCTATCAAAAAGTTGATGTTTTACATCTTAATTTGGTCAATTAATCTAACAATTAACCCCATAATTGTATATATTTAGTTGTTATGTTTTGATGCATAATACAAGAAATAGATGAAAAACAGAACAATTATGGATGAAAGATGGCGAAGCAAAGAAGAGAAGGAAGAATAGCCGGGCCATGCCGATCCACACACACATGGAAGGCCCAATTGCAGGGCCCGATCCGAGAGGAAGATAGCCCAACCCAATATGAATTAGAGTTGGTGGACACATAGGTCATAATCGTCGGAAATAAAAGAGAAGAAAAGCAACAAAGTCAAGGACGATGTGACATCCCATGTCACGGTTAAGGTATTTAGGCCAATTACCCTTCCTAATCACCACCTAGTCCATAATTAAGTTAAGCACCCAATTAGATTTCAGCAAATAAGAAATTCCCAATTTCAAATGGAGCAAAACCGTAACCTCTCAAATCTCAAACTTTCACAAAAACAATGTGCCCATATTTTTTTTTCACAAAGATGTTGTCCATGCAAAATAATGAATTTACGGCATTTTTTCCAAATTTTTGGCAAAGCAATTCATACCTTAAAAATTTAAATTCAAATTCAGAACAGTGCACAATCAGAAAAATATAGCAAAATCTGCAAGCAGATTCTGACCTGCCACCCAAAAGGAGAATTGTAGAACTTCTCGTACTGGACACCCATGCCGGAGGACAAAAATTCCTGAAAGCTGTAGACCGAGTTTCGAGGCTTGTTGCAGAGCTGGCCGGAATCCAAAAATCAGAGAGTGCAAAAAACGTTGTACCGTTCGCTGCTGCTCCCTGCGCCTCCCCTCTGCACGCCTTTAAACCATGGCACGCAGGCCATTGGCTCTCCCCAGCACTGCAGCAGTTTTTCCAGCTCACTCTCCAGTTCCTCCAGCCACAGGCGGCCCCTTTCTTTTTCCCCCACAGAGCGTGAACAACGGAGAAAGATGGCTGCCGCCCGTGTCCTAACCCACATGACCACCTCGTCCACCTGCCTCGCCTAGGTGAGGTCCTGCTCCCCATCTCTCTCCTAAACCGGTGCGCAAGTGCACCAGCTACCTCCCTCTCTGAGCTCTTGCCTCAATTCTCCCCTAGGCCTTCGGATTTGGAGAAGAACAAGGGATACAGCCGCCGATCACCACCGCCTCAAAGGCGAGCTACTACTTCCGACCACCCTCGCCGCCAACCGACCCTACGCCATCGTTCTCCACATGCAGGTGAAGCTCTCTGGCCAAACCGCTCGCTCTCGTGCACTACAGGCTGCTTGAGCCACGCCGCCGAAGTCGGCCAAGTGCCGTTGCTCGACGCCGACGTGCGTCCGCCCCGCGGGCTCCACCACTTGGTTCGTCGCGTCACGTGCATCTTTTTCCCCCAAATCCTAGCCCTGGACTCGCCGCTGTTCGGCCGCTGGCCCGATTTCACCGGCGCCGGCCACCAAGCGTCGCCTCGTGCTCTCTGTTCTATTGGAATTGCGACGATGGCATTCCTGTAAATACAGATCGAACTTTTGTCAAGTTTTAAAAAAATCATATCTCCTAATTTAAAAGTCCACAAATTGCAAACTAAAGTATTTTGGAAGCTACATAACTTGTACTTTCATAAAAGTAACATGAGCTTGCCAGATTCGAACGTTTTCATATTTTTACAAAAATGACAAAAGTCAACCCCTGAAAACTTAACAAAGCCATAACTTTAAAAATATGAATCCAAATTAAAAACCACTTGGCCAAAGTCTTCACCTAGACACACATGAATTTTTGGCACTGGAAGATCTGCATTTCATTTCATACTTTTCAAGTTATTGCATTTCTTGCATTCTCTGTATTTAATTTTTAATTAAATCTGTATAAATTATTTTTGCATGAAACTTGGTAATTAATTTCCTTTTGGTACTGTGCATATGTAGAAAATCCCATGTTAAATTTTGAGCATGTTAAGTAATGATTTTTGCAAACCCTAGATCTAAACTTCTAAAAAGTCATTTTCAGCACAAGCATAAATAGTTTTATGTTACTAAAAATCGTGTTCATACATGTTTATGTAATTTCTACTGTTCATTATGTCCTTTAGCAACTGCATGGCAGGTTTAGTCAAAAGGTTTCATGTATTTCACGTATGTATGAATTTTGAAATCGAATTCCTATTTTAAAAGGAAATCGTCATCGCATGTGATGTTAAAATACATAAGCCTAGATTTCTTCGTTTTGTACTATGGAAACTTGCTAAGCTATTAGTGCCAAAACCTACACTAACCACAGCACTCATGTCTATGCCATCAAGTCATTACTCATTATATTAGTATGGTTATGCTTGTTCATGTAATTTGGATCCCGTAAAAGAAAACAAGAGGCATGTTATGATTGCTAGGGTTTGAGCAAACAAACTTGTGATTAATGTGTTCATAGGCATCTTTACAAAACAGCACACATGCATTACTCTCATCATCGACCTTGTATTCATATGACTTATGCATTGCATTTCATTCCTTAGGTGACGACGCCGAATTGATCCCGCCGGAAGAAGCTATTGCCACGCTCAACGCTTGTAGGCTAGTGCTAACTTCGATCACTCTCAAGGCAAGCCCCGGTGCATTCCTATTATTTGAAATGTCTTTCTTTTATCACTATATTAAGGATGATGAATGCGCATTTAAGTTTTAGGCGTTGATTGGAAATCCACATGCATAAACTCCTATATGTCCTATGTCGCTTATGTGTCATATCCTCGTTAGAAGTGCTATGCTATGTTTTTGGAGTCAACGATAGATTTGGGGATCTCACTCATGGCTTATGACGAAATGTGAACATGATGAATTTGGTTAAAATTGAGAACACCCCATTGTGGCTTCGCGAACAAGTTTGAGTTGTGTACCACTTGCATACCTTTCTTATGGGGATTGGTAAACCTATGTAGCTTGTAAGTTGTAAAGTGAGCCGGATATCTCACCGACCCGGAGGTGATGTGTTTGGCACGGTGGTTGCACGGGTTGAGGACCGTTGGAGAGTACATGGGTTAAGCCTTGGGCGCGTTGTTGAACGGTCGCAAGGGGACATGTACTCGGGGTCGGTGGCCCCGTGTTTTACTTTATGATGAACTCGCGAACGGTGGCCATACGTGTTCTTAAATGATGCGTATGTCGTGCATTTGGGTTCTCTCCTGCAGGATTAATAATTCGATAATTATCGCCGTTTCCTCTCGGTTAATGAGTACCACTTGATTCGAGCAGTTCGCAATGTGTAGTAATGGAAAGAGATGGAATAGCTTGCTATCTTGATATTAAATTGTATTGCAAACTCTTGTCTTGCTAGTATGCTCACTAAGGTTTCTTTTATGCAACAACCCTATTAATTTGGCTAAGTAATAAAATTGCCAACCTAATTAGTATAGGTGCTATTTATGCAAAAGGCCAAGTTAAACCGGTCAAGCCCCATGCATCTAGGAGTCGGTCTTAGATGGTCAATTTGACGGGTAAGACTTGCGGAGTATGTTAGATACTCAGGCTTTGCCACTACATGTTTATTCACGGGTTTCCCGCAAGCCGGTTTTTGTGATTGTTGTGGTAAGATGGTTTGGGATGGAGAAGAGCCCAAAGAGTGGACCATTGAATGGGTCCCTAGCTCTCCGACCCATGATGAGTGAGCCATGGCCTAGGCCGGCATGGTTCCTTTAAGTTATCTATGTATCGTCGAGTTATGTATTTCGCTTCCGCACTTTAAATTCGAACAAAGATCATGGTCATGTAAGACTTAATCTCGAACCTAATGTATCTTTTATTCGAACTCTATGTTGAAATCAAGACTTAATTATGTAACCTTGTGAATCGTGTATGTTTGTTAATGTGATGCTATGTATGGTTGCTTCGTCAATCATCTTCCAAGGCGATCCGTACCACACTTAACTATCTTTCGGGATAGGGGTGTGACACGTGGTATCGAGCCGACTTGGGATTTGCGTCACGTTAACACTCATTCTAAAAATCTTAAAACCCGTTTTTGAGTCACGGTGAGGCACGAGTCTAGATAGAAAGGCCAATATAAGGACTATATAGAATGGTGGCAAAACTAACCCCGTGTTATGATTGTTTAAATATTTTGCAACTACGGCTTTGAGCAAAGGTATGTGATTGGGTGTTGTCAATTTTCGCAAGATATTATTGGTGTGACTCGAATACACTCTTATTCGAGAGCTCTCCATGTGAGGCGAGGTGACATGGATTTATTTTTGGCTTGTTTCTTTTGAATTTGATGTAATGTTTCTGGAATCCATCTCTTGCAGGTACATAACAACGCTTTAGTTCGTATAGTATCGTGTGAGAGGTGTGTGTGCCACCGATGCGCTTGTCCGATATTCGTATCGGCGGGCGCGGTCTTTTAATTTTGTGAGGACGTACGGAACGACATATTGAGCATCCATCATAATTGCATATCATCTCATCATGTCAAACATGTGCATGTGAACTTATCTAAATGAAACAATCACGAAAAATTTGGTCACCTAGCTTAATTCTCACAAAGAGGTAGAAACCGAAACACTAAAACGAGGCAAAACATGGCAGATTTCTTGACTTTCACCAAAATGAGCATAACTTCCAAGTTACTTATCCAAATAAGGCAAATAAGGACTTTCTGGAAAGCTTGTATTATGCACTACAACAATCTCCTAGTCTCAGGTCTTGTAAAAATCTGGAACGTAGCTAGAATTGCCCAATTACAGAGAGCTGTTCTGGAATTCCAGAACGTGCTCCGGTTCTGTCCCTGTCGTAGATCGTGCATAACTTTCAAACGACAAGTCGGATTGAGCTGTTCTAGGATGCGTTGGAAAGCTTAAGAATTTGTCTAAAACTTTTGTAACAAAATAAAAGTTTGATTCAGCCCAGAAACAGGAGTAATTATCGAGTTTCGGTAGCATGTCAAATCTGTCCAGAAAATGGAACCGTGTTAGGATTGTGCGAAAGTTTTGTTGCATTCTTTTGCTAAGTTGGTGCCACTCCATCATTCATGCTTTACTTATTTAGCATGTTTTGTTGTTGGATCTTGAGTTTTGACTTGTGTTTCAAAATTCTCCGACAGATGGCCCCCGGCAAGCTCATGTTGGACCGCGAGAACCTCGCGCGGCGGGTGCTCGAGTTGGAGCAGGAGCGTGCTGCCCTGCAGGCCACCCTCGCCACCCGCGACGCCGAGCTTACCACCCGCGACGCCGAGCTCGCCGCTCGCGACGCCGAGCTTGCTGCCCGCACCGCCGAGCTAGCCGAGCGCACTACCGAGGTGGACACCCTCCGTACGCAGCTCGAGTATAGCGAGACGGAGCGTTGGAACTTCTTCGAGCAGCTCCACGACGCCCACCTTGCCCTTGAGGGCAATGGAGCCGCCGCTCTGCAGGCCACGCTCGATGAGCGTGATGCCCAGCTCACCGCCGCGAATGAGGAGAACTACGTCCTCTCCGGCCAGGTGGATGCCCTTCTCGAGGAGAAGGATGAGTTGGATGTTACTCTCCCGGAGGCTCGGGGCGCTAGGGATGCTTTGGAGGGAGACCTCCAGAACGCCCGGGCGACCATAGCGCATAACAACGCTACCATTGAGCATCTCCAAGCCGCCAACAACGCCCTGCACGCCATCCTTAATGGCGGACCTCCCGAGCCACTTGAGATCATCCCACCCGAGGAGGATGTGGAGATGAGTGATGGCGAGGATGTTTCCGACGTCGAGGACGGAGCACCACCCTCTCCCATGAGGGATGACGCCGACTACTACGGCGATGACGACGAGTAGTTGTCACGACCGGTGGTCGTAGCTCTATGTGTGTAGGATTTGTAATCTCGTGAGGCATGTAACCGTGTACGGAAAACGATCCGCGTGTTGTTAATTAAGCTCTCCGAGATTTGTGTTTGTTTATGGGTCACATGTGATGTAACCTAAGACCGTGTTGTATCGGATTCGTGGTTTCCCGTGTATCAAAAATTTCTATCATGTTGCTACTATGTTAGAATCTATGGAATATGTGTGTTGCCAATGCATTATGCTTATTTCATCAATATTTTCTTCGTACATGCAATCTGAAATTTTTGGTCCCTTATGCCCAATGTCATGTTTTCTTGCTATTTTAGCTCTTGGTCTAATGAGCTAACGTGAGAAAATTTTTCATGCATGACAGATGGTGAATACCCGCCGTGGTGAAGCTTCCGGAAGTGGGCATGGTGCGAGGGAAGAGCAACTCCCCAACCCTCCACCTCTCACGCCGTTGGAACAACTCGTGTCCAACCAAAACGAGATGTTCCGCTTGTTCTTTGCAAGCCAAACCAACCAAGGACAAGGCCAAGGACCGCCACCCCAAGGGCCGAGGAATTCCACCTATGCCGACTTTTGGGCCACTCAACCGCCCAAGTTTGGTGAAGCTACTACCGATCCGTTGGAGGCGGATAATTTCCTCCGCATCATTGAGTCGAAGTTTGCTCTCCTCAATTGCACATCGGAGCAAAAGGTTCTCTTTGCGGCTCAACAACTTCGTGGCTCCGCTAGTGCATGGTGGGCAAGCTTCACCGCCGCACTTCCCGCCGGTACTCAAGTGAATTGGCCGGACTTTTGCACCGCATTTCGCGCGCATCACATTCCCGCCGGCCTCATGAAGCGCAAGTTGCAAGAGTTTCTCAGCTTGAAGCAAGGTACCGGAACCGTGCAAGAGTATGCACGGAAGTTCAACTACTTGGCTCAATATGCATCCTATCATGCCGACACGGATGACAAGAAGAAGGATTGCTTTCGTTCGGGGCTAAGCCCGAAGTTGCAAGATCGCTTGGCTCAAGTCACTATCGGCACGTTCAATGACTTGATGAGTGCCGCAATTGTGCAAGAAGATGCTATCCGTGCTCACCAAGAGGACAAGAAGAGGAAGCGTGCCGTAGGAAATCCATCCGGCTCCGCTCCGCCCAAGTACAAGCTAGCTATCACTTCCCCGACCGGACAGAAGTTTCGGGCCGCATTGCCGCCGACGGGGGCTCACGCCAGTTTGTGCCGCAGCAACACCACCACGCCCACGGTGGAAATCAGCAGCATACCACTTCGTTCCGCCCTCCACAGCAGCAATACCAAGGTGCTAGGCCCGGTCCTCAAGGTCCGTGCTTTAATTGTGGACGTCCGGGTCATTTCGCAAAAGATTGCCGTGTTCCGACACGCAACCCGGGCAACAACACCACCAACAACAACAACAATGGTTCCGGAAGCGGCAACAACAATCAAAACCGCAATGGGAATAATGGGAATGGGAATCGCAATCAATCCTCCACTCCAAATGCTAAGAATGGCCGAGTCAACTATACCACGGCCGAAGAGATTCAAGCGGGAGAACCGGTACTTTCGGGTATGTTTTCGGTCAACAACCACTCCACTTTGGTTCTTTTTGATTCGGGTGCAACTCATGATTTCATTAGTCAAGCATGTGCAAAAACCCTACAACTCACTCCTACCGTTTTGGATATTCCCTATATCATCACGTCACCCGGTGGAAAAATAAAAACAAACCTAGAGTTGAGGCAAGTTCCACTAAACCTAGAAAGAAAAATATACCCCTCTTCTCTCATAGTTTTGTGTGGGCAAGGAATAGATATAATTCTAGGTATGAGATGGATGAAACTCCATAGAGCCGTTTTACACATCGATTCTCGTGAAGTTCACCTAAACTCCCCACTCCATGGTTCATCTATTCTCCGATTGTCCCATCCAAAATTCTCCACTTCAAAAATCTATCATCTTGAGGGAAAAAGGATTGAGGATATTCCCGTGGTATGTGAGTTTCCCGATGTTTTTCCGGATGACTTACCGGGCATGCCACCCGATCGGGATGTCGAGTTTAAAATTGAGCTCCAACCCGGTACGGCACCAATTTCCCGTAGGCCGTACAAGATGGCTCCCAATGAGCTAGCAATCTTAAAAGAGCAATTGGGTGAGCTTATGGATAAAGGATATATTCGCCCTAGTTCATCTCCGTGGGGATGTCCCGCTCTCTTTGTGAAGAAGAAAGACAAGACGCTACGTCTATGTGTGGATTACCGCCCTCTCAATGCGGTAACTATCAAGAATAAATACCCGCTCCCTCGGATTGATATTCTTTTTGATCAATTAGTTGGTGCTAAGGTTTTCTCTAAGATTGATCTCCGATCCGGTTACCATCAAATCAAGATCCGAGCCGAAGATATTCCCAAAACCGCATTCTCTACGCGGTATGGTCTCTTTGAGTATCTCGTCATGTCTTTTGGGCTCACAAATGCCCCGGCTCATTTTATGTACTTGATGAATTCGGTATTTATGCCCGAGTTGGATAAGTTTGTCGTGGTCTTCATTGACGACATTCTTATTTATTCGAAGTCCGAAGAAGAGCATGCCGAACACCTTCGCATTGTTCTCCAACGGCTTCGTGATCATCAATTGTATGCCAAGTTTAGCAAATGTGAATTTTGGTTGAAGCAAGTGCCTTTCTTGGGTCACATCATTTCCGCGGAAGGTGTCGCCGTTGACCCAAGTAAAGTGGGAGACGTGCTCGCTTGGAAATCCCCAAGGTCGGTGAGACAAATCCGGAGTTTTCTAGGTCTTGCCGGCTACTATCGGAAATTCATTCCCAATTTTTCAAGCATAGCCAAGCCTATGACAAAATTGTTGGAGAAAGATGCTAAGTTTAAATGGAGCCGTGAATGTGAAGAAGCCTTCCAAACTCTCAAGAAGCATTTGACATCCGCTCCGGTGTTAGCACAAGCCGACATCACCAAGCCGTTTGACGTGTATTGTGATGCATCCGGCACCGGTCTAGGATGTGTGCTAATGCAAGAAGGTCGTGTCATTGCTTATGCTTCTCGTCAACTTCGCAAGCATGAACAACACTACCCTACCCATGATTTGGAGCTAGCCTCGGTTGTCCTTGCTTTGAAAACTTGGAGGCATTATCTACTTGGAAATCTTGTCAATCTTTACACCGATCATAAGAGTCTCAAATATATCTTCACCCAACAAGAGTTGAATATGAGGCAACGTAGATGGTTGGAATTAATCAAGGATTATGAGTTGGAAATCCATTATCATCCGGGTAAAGCTAATGTGGTTGCCGACGCTTTGAGTCGCAAGGATCAATGCAATCATATTACCGGTTGTTCTATGGAAAACTCGGAAATTTCAGATTCTAGTGAACCGAGTCTTCGAGTCATTCCCTATGGTTCACTATATAATCTAGCTCTCATTCCTACCCTTCGTGAGGAAATTATTGAGGCGCAAAAGAAGGACGAAGGTATGGAATTTATTCGGCAAAAGATTGAGAAAGATGAAGCTACATGTTTCCGACAAGATGACAATGGTGTATTATGGTTCAACCAACGTCTCGTTGTTCCGAAGGATATGGAATTACGGAAGAAAATAATGGATGAGGCACATTTGTCTAAATATTCCATACACCCCGGTAGCAACAAGATGTATCGCGGCCTAAGAGAAAAGTTTTGGTGGACACGCATGAAGCGTGAGATTGCACGGTATGTGGCCGAGTGTGATACTTGTCAACGAGTGAAAGCCGACCACTTGAGAAAAGCCGGATTATTGAACCCATTGAAGATTCCCGTTTGGAAGTGGGAGGACATTGCTATGGATTTTATAGTTGGATTGCCTCTCACATCAAAGAAGCACGATTCAATTTGGGTTATTGTGGATAGGTTAACTAAGTCCGCACATTTCATCCCCGTCCATACTACCTACAATACCAAGAAGTATGCCGAGCTATACATCTCAAGAGTGTTATGTTTGCATGGAGTACCTAAAACTATTGTTTCCGATCGAGGTCCGCAATTTGTATCTCGCTTTTGGGAGCAATTGCATTCTTGTCTTGGTACCACTCTCATTAGAAGTTCCGCATATCACCCTCAAACGGATGGACAAACCGAAAGATTGAACCAATATTTGGAGGATATCTTGAGAGCATGTGCTATGGAAAATAGAGGGAATTGGGATGATTGCCTTCCATTCGCCGAATTCTCGTACAACAATAGCTATCAAGAGAGTTCGGGAATGTCACCATTTGAAGCATTGTATGGTCACTCTTGTCGTACACCCTTAAATTGGTCGGAAGCGGGAGAAAGAACCAATTTTGGTCCCGATCTTGTCACTCAAGCCGAGGAAAAGGTTCGACAAATCCAAGCCAACATGAAAGCCGCACAATCACGCCAAGTGAGCTACGCTAACAAGAGGAGACGCCCATTGGAATTTGAGAAGGGAGATCATGTCTATCTTCGTGTCTCTCCGAATAAGGGCGTATCTCGGTTTGGAATTAAAGGAAAGTTAGCACCCCGCTATATCGGACCCTATCCGATTGTGGAAAAGCATAGCGCGGTTGCTTACCGATTGCAACTACCGGAAAGTCTTGCTCGAGTGCACAATGTGTTCCACGTATCTCAACTCAAGAAATGTTTGAAGCCTCCGATAGATGTGGTCATTTCCGACACCGATCAACTAGAAGAAGACCTCTCCTACCCCGAATACCCCGTCCGGATTATCGATCAAAGCGACCGAGTAACTCGCAATCGCACCATCACCTTCTACAAAGTGCAATGGAGTAACCACACCGAAGAAGAAGCAACATGGGAACAAGAGGATTTTCTAGAGAAGAACTTCCCCGAGTTCCTCGCGCTCCCTCTCCTTAATGTAGTGCGATTCTCGGGACGAGAATTTCTTTAAGGGGGAGGGCTGTGACATCCCATGTCACGGTTAAGGTATTTAGGCCAATTACCCTTCCTAATCACCACCTAGTCCATAATTAAGTTAAGCACCCAATTAGATTTCAGCAAATAAGAAATTCCCAATTTCAAATGGAGCAAAACCGTAACCTCTCAAATCTCAAACTTTCACAAAAACAATGTGCCCATATTTTTTTTTCACAAAGATGTTGTCCATGCAAAATAATGAATTTACGGCATTTTTTCCAAATTTTTGGCAAAGCAATTGATACCTTAAAAATTTAAATTCAAATTCAGAACAGTGCACAATCAGAAAAATATAGCAAAATCTGCAAGCAGATTCTGACCTGCCACCCAAAAGGAGAATTGTAGAACTTCTCGTACTGGACACCCATGCCGGAGGACAAAAATTCCTGAAAGCTGTAGACCGAGTTTCGAGGCTTGTTGCAGAGCTGGCCGGAATCCAAAAATCAGAGAGTGCAAAAACGTTGTACCGTTCGCTGCTGCTCCCTGCGCCTCCCATCTGCACGCCTTTAAACCATGGCACGCAGGCCATTGGCTCTCCCCAGCACTGCAGCAGTTTTTCCAGCTCACTCTCCAGTTCCTCCAGCCACAGGCGGCCCCTTTCTTTTTCCCCCACGGAGCGTGAACAACGGAGAAAGATGGCCGCCGCCCGTGTCCTAACCCACATGACCACCTCGTCCACCTGCCTCGCCTAGGTGAGGTCCTGCTCCCCATCTCTCTCCTAAACCGGTGCGCAAGTGCACCAGCTACCTCCCTCTCTCGAGCTCTTGCCTCAAAGGCGAGCTACTACTTCCGACCACCCTCGCCGCCAACCGACCCTACGCCATCGTTCTCCACATGCAGGTGAAGCTCTCTGGCCAAACCGCTCGCTCTCGTGCACTACAGGCTGCTTGAGCCACGCCGCCGAAGTCGGCCAAGTGCCGTTGCTCGACGCCGACGTGCGTCCGCCCCGCGGGCTCCACCACTTGGTTCGTCGCGTCACGTGCATCTTTTTCCCCCAAATCCTAGCCCTGGACTCGCCGCTGTTCGGCCGCTGGCCCGATTTCACCGACGCCGGCCACCAAGCGTCGCCTCGTGCTCTCTGTTCTATTGGAATTGCGACGATGGCATTCCTGTAGAATACAGATCAAACTTTTGTCAAGTTTTAAAAAATCATATCTCCTGATTTAAAAGTCCACAAATTGCAAACTAAAGTATTTTGGAAGCTACATAACTTGTACTTTCATAAAAGTAACATGAGCTTGTCAGATTCGAACGTTTTCATATTTTTACAAAAATGACAAAAGTCAACCCCTGAAAACTTAACTAAGCCATAACTTTAAAAATATGAATCCAAATTAAAAACCACTTGGCCAAAGTCTTCACCTAGACACACATGAATTTTTGGCACTGGAAGATCTGCATTTCATTTCATACTTTTCAAGTTATTGCATTTCTTGCATTCTCTGTATTTAATTTTTAATTAAATCTGTATAAATTATTTTTGCATGAAACTTGGTAATTAATTTCCTTTTGGTACTGTGCATATGTAGAAAATCCCATGTTAAATTTTGAGCATGTTAAGTAATGATTTTTGCAAACCCTAGATCTAAACTTCTAAAAAGTCATTTTCAGCACAAGCATAAATAGTTTTATGTTACTAAAAATCGTGTTCATACATGTTTATGTAATTTTTACTGTTCATTATGTCCTTTAGCACTGCATGGCAGGTTTAGTCAAAAGGTTTCATGTATTTCACGTATGTATGAATTTTGAAATCGAATTCCTATTTTAAAAGGAAATCGTCATCGCATGTGATGTTAAAATACATAAGCCTAGATTTCTTCGTTTTGTACTATGGAAACTTGCTAAGCTATTAGTGCCAAAACCTACACTAACCACAGCACTCATGTCTATGCCATCAAGTCATTACTCATTATATTAGTATGGTTATGCTTGTTCATGTAATTTGGATCCCGTAAAAGAAAACAAGAGGCATGTTATGATTGCTAGGGTTTGAGCAAACAAACTTGTGATTAATGTGTTCATAGGCATCTTTACAAAACAGCACACATGCATTACTCTCATCATCGACCTTGTATTCATATGACTTATGCATTGCATTTCATTCCTTAGGTGACGACGCCGAATTGATCCCGCCGGAAGAAGCTATTGCCACGCTCAACGCTTGTAGGCTAGTGCTAACTTCGATCACTCTCAAGGCAAGCCCCGGTGCATTCCTATTATTTGAAATGTCTTTCTTTTATCACTATATTAAGGATGATGAATGCGCATTTAAGTTTTAGGCGTTGATTGGAAATCCACATGCATAAACTCCTATATGTCCTATGTCGCTTATGTGTCATATCCTCGTTAGAAGTGCTATGCTATGTTTTTGGAGTCAACGATAGATTTGGAGATCTCACTCATGGCTTATGACGAAATGTGAACATGATGAATTTGGTTAAAATTGAGAACACCCCATTGTGGCTCCGCGAACAAGTTTGAGTTGTGTACCACTTGCATACCTTTCTTATGGGGATTGGTAAACCTATGTAGCTTATAAGTTGTAAAGTGAGCCGGATATCTCACCGACCCGGAGGTGATGTGTTTGGCACGGTGGTTGCACGGGTTGAGGACCGTTGGAGAGTACATGGGTTAAGCCTTGGGCGCGTTGTTGAACGGTCGCAAGGGGACATGTACTCGGGGTCGGTGGCCCCGTGTTTTACTTTATGATGAACTCGCGAACGGTGGTCATACGTGTTCTTAAATGATGCGTATGTCGTGCATTTGGGTTCTTTCCTGCAGGATTAATAATTCGATAATTATCGCCGTTTCCTCTCGGTTAATGAGTACCACTTGATTCGAGCAGTTCGCAATGTGTAGTAATGGAAAGAGATGGAATAGCTTGCTATCTTGATATTAAATTGTATTGCAAACTCTTGTCTTGCTAGTATGCTCACTAAGGTTTCTTTTATGCAACAACCCTATTAATTTGGCTAAGTAATAAAATTGCCAACCTAATTAGCATAGGTGCTATTTATGCAAAAGGCCAAGTTAAACCGGTCAAGCCCCATGCATCTAGGAGTCGGTCTTAGATGGTCAATTTGACGGGTAAGACTTGCGGAGTATGTTAGATACTCGAGGCTTTGCCACTACATGTTTATTCACGGGTTTCCCGCAAGCCGGTTTTTGTGATTGTTGTGGTAAGATGGTTTGGGATGGAGAAGAGCCCAAAGAGTGGACCATTGAATGGGTCCCTAGCTCTCCGACCCATGATGAGTGAGCCATGGCCTAGGCCGGCATGGTCCCTTTAAGTTATCTATGTATCGTCGAGTTATGTATTTCGCTTCCGCACTTTAAATTCGAACAAAGATCATGGTCATGTAAGACTTAATCTCGAACCTAATGTATCTTTTATTCGAACTCTATGTTGAAATCAAGACTTAATTATGTAACCTTGTGAATCGTGTATGTTTGTTAATGTGATGCTATGTATGGTTGCTTCGTCAATCATCTTCCAAGGCGATCCGTACCACACTTAACTATCTTTCGGGATAGGGGTGTGACAGACGACGATTAGAAGCGAAAAACTACTGCAAAGCTAGGGTTCGAGGATATTGGCGGCAAACGGCGGCGAACACCGACCATAACCACCGGAAGGGAGACCGTGCCAATCGAGACACCGATTGCGGTGATCGGCAATTGCGCCACCTTGTGCTATTCCTCATCCCTTTGCCATGTACAACGGAAGAATGAGTGAGTAGTCTTATATTCTCTTCTCTCGGTGCAGGGATCTAGCTATGTAAACTCTCATGTTTGTGAAACTCTCTTGATGAACTCAATCTATGTGATATTCTTAATTTACAATGAAGATGGATGCATCTATTCATACCTATTAGTGTTATTTGTACAAGTTGCACTATTGATCATCGCATGGTGCAAGAAACCAGTGATAGTTAATAGCCCCTTGCATGTGACAAGCCGGACAAACGAAACCACCATGTCTTGTAGAATGCTACGTTTATCATCTAATTTAATAAGACGAATCTACATGCTAGTGAACCAATCCTAAGGAGAGAATCCTTAATTATCTTTGTTACACCTTTGTTAGCAATTAGTGTTTCCAATCCTTGTCATTTGTACACACAACCATTGCAATCTTGTTAGTATTTAATTGTTAGTAAAGATTCCACTTATTATATGTGGATTTGATTAAACCTTGGAATACTTTAAGGAAAAAAGAGCTACAATTGTACACCGTCCTCTTGCGGTGTATAAGTAGGTGCGTAGTTACTACCAACAAGCTGTTTTTTCTCGCGCCGTTGCTGGGGAACAAGCCAATACTTTTACTATATTTTTATTTACTAACATCTAACCTCCTCTTTTCTAGTTTGTTTTTGTGTTTTTGTGTGAAATTTTTAGCATGAGTGTGTCGGAGTCGTCTCGCAAGGTGAGGGAGCACTCCATACCGTCTCCGGACTTGCTAGTACCTCAATCTTGAAATGAGAAGGCCACCGCCTCATCATATATGTTGAATCCTATTATCGTTAACATGGCTAAAGGCAGCAAATTCTTTGGGACAAAGGATGAGAATCCATACACTCACCTACAAGATCTAGAGATGCCTTTCATCATGAAGGAGTGCCTCGGAATCTATATAGATGGCTGCTATTCAATTTTCATTGGGAGGAAAGGCCAAGGAGTGGCATAAAGCGGCCTCGCGCAAAGCAAAGGGAAGTTGGGATGAATTAGTGGGAATTTTTTGTCTCTAGTATTTTCCCTACCAAAGGTGCAGAAATTGAGAAGAGTAGTGATAAATTTCTTACAACAACAAGAAGAAGAATCTCTCGCTCAAGCATGAACTCTTTTCCAATCTTTGCTAAAACAAGGACCAGATCTAGGCATAGATGAAAACATCCGTGCCCGGACTTTCTACATCGCCATAAATGGAGCCTCGATAATGCATTTGGACGGATCGGTCGGAGGAAGTTTCTTGGGATTGACGGCAAGGGCTGTAATGGATCTATTGGCTAAAATTGTTAAAAATGAGGCATTGCATATATATTCAAAAGAATTTCAAGAGCCGAGAGAGCCACTTAAAGAGAAATCACCAATGGGAGAGCTATTAGCAGTATAGGTCTTTACGCCGGAGATCAATTCGGTGGAAAAGCCGGAACAACAACCGGCGTGACTAGAGTCGAATGACAAGGCTGCAATGATCGAGCGCATCTGTTGGCATCTCTTAAGGTCACGCGGAAAGAAACACGTGACCGCGGGAGAGCCAAGGGTTTAAGTCACTTGCACTATTTAACCAAATAATCCACATCCAGTACAAGTACTAGATATGTATTATAAGGTGGGTCATGAATATCCGCAAGCGGACGGATAACCCGTTGTAGCATTTCACCCGAGAGTATTCAAGGGTATCGTATTTATATTTTCCCCAAGGAAGACATGGTTGATAAGAGTACTTATGTTCATGGTGTTACAAAAGAATGATGAAGTATTCACATTCCAATGCAGGGGTTAGGAGCAATAAGTTGAGGATAGTGTGACACACACCAAGGCGATGCATTCTCTTATAAAAGGGATAGAGGCGATCCTAGATAAAGCTAAACTAGACTAGCGAGACCACTACTCCTAATGATACAACATTCATATGAGTGCGCAGCTTCTACCTAACATCCAAGATCATGCAAGCGCAAGCAAGCGTCTAATGCCTAGGCATCATCGGGAGATCCGTCTTACGCGAGGTCTGCCTCGCGACTCCGGCTTTTAGACTCCTATGCCATGCCCGAACGTGGAGGATTACTTTGGATGACAAGGCTGTCACTTCTTGTCACCTACCTCTACAAACCGTGGGACACGAAGCACATTCAACGGTGGGTAGATAACCCCGACACCGTGCCGGCGTCACTAACCACAACTCTAGATCCCTCGAGGCACCGACATGGTGGTAAATCTAGAGCACCCTTGCGGGACGATGAACCCGAAGCCTATTCATAAGAACACTAGCCTAACTAGCATACGCTAGACGAAAGGATCAAAGCTAGCACTAAGTCATGCAAAGGCGTTCGTCGCTCAAGAATGAGCGACGAACGGCAATTAATCAAGTAAGATCAGGAGTAATCGGTGATCAAGTATGAACGAACGAAGAACATTCGATATGAGTTCATCTTCTATTAATGAAGAACGAAGAACGAACGACGAACTCATATGAACGAACGATGAACGATCAAACAAGATCATGACTACTCTATAAAGCTCATGACAAGGATATGAACGAAAGTATTCCATATATAAAAGATCAAGTCTCATAAAGAGAGGATACAAGAGCTATACCCAATTTTCCACAAGACTTTGGGAGCAATGAGGCAGCCCACTACTAAGCCTAGCACTACCTAGAAAGCCTCTAAACTTCTAGTGTGAGGAGAGAATGATCCTTGTGTTGTTGTGTGTGTTAAGGAGGGGGGTACCCCTCCTTATATAGGCTTGAAAGGTCGGCTCCTGGAGGCGGTTTCGTAGGTCGGTGGCATTTAATGCGCGTGGAACCGACCTCCGGAGGCGGTGGGCAAACCGCCGGAGAAAAGTGGGCCGGGGGGCCACCATGACGGTTCGGCCGAACCGCCTTGTTGGTTCGGCCGAACTGCCACCGGCCCCTCCTGGGCTGGGCTTTGGCGGTTGGCTCCCCCACTGGATGTTGGTCTTTGATCCAGGTGCGTGAGGCCTTATTTGTGTTGGATTTCGTGGTCGTTGGCCTTTTATCTTGGAGTTGATTCCCGCGGCGAAGTGGAAGTTTTGTAAAAGTGTTGATTTGTCGCCTCGGGGCACTGGAATTCATCATTTTCCACCTGCACACTAAAAATCTAGAGGTACACGTGGAACTAGGTTATTTCTAAGTAAAATGCATGCAAGACATGCCTAGTCCTTCTCATTTATTTGACTAATTGACGGTCGAAATTGGTCCGTAACGACCGTCAACAAGCCCCCCAAGCTTACCCCTTGCTCGTCCCGAGCAAGTAGTAGAACTTTAGGTTGTTGATCGGGAGTTGCTACAATGCCTACTTCTCAAAGGTACCAAGTGTATAACAAAGATACTCATCCTTGAGTTGAATAAGTTGGCAATGGTGACTCACCCTTCCCCTTAGTCCTCATGGGGCTTTGTGCTTTTCACTTTACCTTGGGCGGTTGAGAGAGAGAACGGTGTATAGAGCATTTATTTTCTCTTCCCTTGTCTTGCTTTTTATTCTCCGGACGTTTTCAAAAAATATTTTTTTTTTTTTTCAAGTAAAACCACGTTCCACAAGTGATGCTCTCGAATCGCTCTAATGGTGTTTATATTCCTCACCAAGGCATGTGTATTGCCTCATCCTACATCTAATAGGCTTTTGTGGAGCTCAAGGTAGGGTATGAAATGAGGCATACTTGCATTCATATTTTTGCGAAACCAAAAGAGTGGATCCATGGAGATAGCAAGTCATACAATCGTAGATCAAGATGTGCAAGTGTGAAGATGATGGTGGTGGTGTATTTGACTACTCCTCTTTTTGTTTCACCTCTTTTTATTTTGGATTTTGGGCATGGCTATCTTTTCTTCTTTCTTTTTCTATGCTCGAAATGAGAGCAGCATCTTTTTCTTGCTCATCTTTTGTGAGCCTTATTTTCTTTTTCTTTTGCATAGCCATGCCTTCTTTTGATATTTTAAGAGAGGTGATAAAATGTGAGGAGTGTCTTTATTTTGGGTGGATGGCATGACATGTTGCTAACTTCCGGTGTAGAAGTGTAGCATATGAGGTGGAGTGTGTACGTGATCTTGATCATGAGAGTATGAAAAGCATCTCACTAGGGTCACACAATTTTGATAAAGCTCAATGAAGTAACAAGTAGCAAATGAGTAAGGTTTTCAAGGGAAATTTGCATATGGCTTTGGTAGGAATTTATCATCACTTGGGAACTTATAGATTTTGCAATTTTTGGGAACAGAATTCCGGAGATTTTAAGCTCAACTTAGGACAAGATCATAGCAGCTCTTTTTACCATATCATCATCTCACAACAACTTAGGTGCAGCTCAAGCATGTGCAGCCCACAAGTTTCAGGTTCTAAGCAAGTTTTGCTAGCCACCAAACTCAAAACTAGGAGAGTTCTAAATTATAGACTAGGCACATGAGAGAAATAAAACAGAGCAACTATTCATCATCTCAACATAGAAAGACTAGCAACATACTTGCAGCGTATAAAAGGGAACTAAGCTACTTCTTTTTGTTCTTTTTAGTTTTATCATTTTTATTTTGTTTTTCATATGAGAGGCAAGAACAAGCAAAAACAAGAGACAATAAAGGATACAAGTTGCGATACATGATACCTTAGCGGGGGTGCTGCCCCCCAAGCTTGTTCTTGCTCATGGGTTTGGTGGAATGAACCCCATGTGACGGAAGTAAGCCAAAAGATCGGCTCGTTGTTGCTCCGTCATGTTGGTGAGGGCGGTGAGCTGGGTGTCGGTGCGCTCTTGCCATTGATGAGTTTGCAAGATGTGTTGGTTGAGCGCATACTCGGTGTCTTCCGCCGTGGTTTGGAGTCTTCCCATTTGTGAGGAGAGGTTGTTCATCTCCTGCACAAAGTTGTAGCCTTGGGCTGATCCGGAGTCGGTGGAGTGTTCCTCCCATTGTTGTTGTGGAGAAAACAGCCCCGGGCCATATCCCGGAGTTTGCCACGCCGATCCCCCGGCCATGTGAGGTGGCGGGGCTGGGTACCCACCGGGAGAAAACCCGGGGTGGCTGTACCCCGGCTCGCCATGAGTCGTGGGGTGCGGTGTGGGCATCTCGGAGGTAGATGGTTGTTCTGATCTGTGCGCCCCCTGCGAGAAGATACACTCCTGCGAGACCGCTGCGCTTCTTGGAGCTCAATGGTTAGATTTTTGAGAGTATACAAACGAAGGTCCGGGTTAGGTAACCGAAACTCGTTTGCATATCCCACAAAATAATATATGAGGGAATCGTTCGGACCATTCTTAAGAGAGTGACCTTGAATAAGATAATCTTTATTTATAAGAGAGCGAGGTGTAGCAAGGTATTCAACATTAGCATCATGTAAAGCTCCCACCCGCATGGCAATTCGTGTCACTAGAGAGGTACATTCAATTGGTCCTATCGTCCCAAGATTTTCTATCCATTGGCAAATCATGGCTTTCACGGGAGCAATCTTAATCTTATCGACCGCAGCAAAAAGAATTTTTAGCTCATCCTCGCGCACAATTCGAATATCACTCCTTGGAAAAAGAGTGATAGCAATCCACATGTGCATAAAACGCAAGGTAGGATGATGGATGTGATTAGTTCTAGGTCGCACGCAACTAGGAAGACCCGTAATCCTTTCCCAAAAAGCATGCTTTGAAAACTGAGGAAGGGCACCATCCAAGTCGGTATTGCAGCGAGTATTAAAGCCAAGAAGAGTGCTAAGTTCTTTCCAAGTCAAACGGTAGGATTCACGGAAAAACCGAAAAGAAATTCCTTCATCTACCGTTTGTAGGGTGCATAAAAACTGAAGTGTAAGCAAGCGGGAACCCGGCTCATTTACACTAGCAAAATCTGTCCACCCTAAGGCTTTAAATACTTGAGCAAATTCAGCATCCATACCTATTTTGTGCAGCAGCTCCGTGTCAAATGCTCGCGTAGGAGCAAAGAGACGGTGTTGGAGAAGCGTGTAGGTGCGCGTCTCGTGCTCGCCCACTAAGTCGAGGTCGGTGTCGGTGAGGAGACGATGCTCGATGTTGCCCTCTTGCCCTTCTTCCTCGACTTGTGGTGGTGAACTTGGCGGTGACTCGACTACGGGGCGTGCGCGGGTGCTTCGACGTAAAGAGCTTGAACTTGAGCGTGAGCTCAAGGACCTCTTGATTGACCCGAACAGCTTCTTGGCACCGGTCATGGCTGCACACAAAGAGAGCAAGAATGCAAGAACAAAAATTCCGAACGGGTCATGTGAGGGAAAAAATCAAATTAGCGACACCGTCGGTTGTTCATGTGAGCAAGAAATCGCAACTCGAGAAAACCAAACAAAAACAAATCAAACCAAAAACTAGACAGCACACCAAGAGCAAAAGATTTATGCAGAACTTTTAGGCAATGAGCAAGTGAGGACAATGGAAAACTTGAGAGTAATGAGAATGAAGTGAGTGAGGAGTGGAAATGATAGTGTGAGAGGGGAGAGAGCTCTGGCCAGGCCACCTCTACTTATAGCTCACGAAGTAGCCGTTTTTGAGCGTTAGGAGGGGCATATGACCGTTGGGAAAAAGGACAGACCGAGCAACGGTCATGGCAGTTCGGCCGAACCAAGGAGGTGGGTTCGGCCGACCTGCTGTGGGTCCCTTTTGCTCCCCCTTTTGGCCCATAGCTCCCAACGGCCAAATGATCATTGACCATGGTTGCTACGTCCAGATATTCCTCAGAAATTTTTGCTCAAGAAATCCAAAGAAAGTTGCCTCAAATTCAGCTTTATTCGAAAAATCAAATCTCGAGAAAAAGTGTTGGAGAAAATTCCAACATGCAAAAATTGTTTTTGGATTTTGTATAAGGATACAAGGGTTGTCCAAAAGTTTCAAACAAAGTAGGAAAATTTGGACGTAAAAGGATTTTGGTTTTCAAATTTTCTATGCATGGCGAGTGAGAAAAAAAATCAAATATGCTGGCGGAAAATCCAAATAAATGAAATGAAAATTATCTTGTGATAAAATAGAATATGCAGGGAGATGCATGTGGTGGAAAACAAAAATCAAAAGAAATCGAAAGATAATACCGATTTATCCTGTCGACCAGGGCTTTGCCATTTTAAGTCCGGCGAGCGAGGACTTCTCCATTTCTTTTCATCCTTGTGGTGCAGGCCCTTTCCCTGGAGAAGAGGATGAAGATGGCTGCACCTTCTTCACTTGCCACACTTGTTTGGTCTTTGTTGATGTAGGTGGCTTTGTGTCTTGAAGGACTGGCTTCTTGGCCCATAATCCCGGCCTTGCTGTTGCAGGCTTCTTGGGTTGGTACCATGACGGATTCTCAATTTTGTCAAGTTGCTTCCAAAAGGCGACGAGACTATCCGTCTTTCTTGGCGTCACTTCAACTTCACGGATGTTTGAGGGATTTGGCCCATACTTGATCTTGATCATTGAGCATTGTTCTTTTCTTGGTTGGAACTCAAACTTTTCCTCCTTCCCATTGATGTGGAATCGGATTTCTCCATTCCCAACATCAATTTGGGCGTTGCGGTGCTTGAGGAAGGGACGTCCCAAAATGAGGGGCGTGTTCTTGTCGATATCCATCTCAAGCACCACAAAGTCCACCGGTATGAAGTTGCCTCGAATTTTTACTGGCACGTCTTCGGCTATTCCCGCGGGGTAGCGGACCGAAGAGTCTGCCAATTGCAACCTCATTGGTGTAGGAGTCAAGGTTGTGTAGCTCAAACGATCAAAGACTTCTTTGGGCATCACGCGACGCTTGCCCCAAGATCACATAAGGCCTGGTCGAAGTGGTGTGCCCCAATGGAACATGATATTGTGGGGCAGCCAGGGTCCTTCTTCTTTTACTGGAAGCCGATTGAGTATAGCTGCGCTACACTCCTCTGTGAGCTTGACCATTTCCTCGTTGGGTAGTGGCCTCTTGTTGTTGAGGATGTCTTTAAGGTAGCGTGCATATGTGGGCACCTGCACCATGTCCAACAATGGCACGTTGACATGAATCCTTCGGATGGTCTCGACGAATCGAGCAAATTGTTCATCCTCCTTTGGCTTCCTGTTTCTGTGAGGGAATGGCAAAAAGCTTGTGTCTTGAAATTCAATTCCATTCTTCCCTTCACTTGGCTTCGGTTCTTCTTCTTTTTCTTTGGTAATAGAAGGGCTTTCCTCCTCCAGGTCGTTCCTGTTCTTCTTTGCTGCATGGTTAGGATATGGCGGATCCCGAGTGGATTTTCCTCCCCTCGTGGTAACCGCATTAACATTTTCCAAAGAAGACTCGGGTTGCCCCGGGATCTTCCCAGAATTAGAACCAGGAATAAGAGCAGCTAGCTGAGCAACTTGGGTTTCAATCATTTTATTAAAGCTCAGCTGATTTTTGAAAGCAGAGGAGAAACCTTCTATTTGTGCAGTTATGTTTTCTAAGACTTTATCATTGGCAGCAAGCTTTTTGTTGATAGATTCGTTAATTTTAGCTTGGCCATAAACCAAATCTTTCAAGGAAGGTTGATTATTGTTAAAGCCAGAAAAATTGTTACCTCCTTGATATGATGGTCGGTTTTGGTTGTACCCTTGTCCTCCGTTTGGACGATACCCGTTGTTGTTGTTCATGTAGAACACCTCTTCATGGGTATGGGGGCAATCCTTCCCCATATGGCCAGTGTTCCCGCACTCCTCACACGTCATGTGTGAGTCCAATGCATGAACACCACCATTTGCGTTGTGTTCGTCCAAGCGTTTTATGAGGAGGTCAACCTTGGCGGACAGCATGTCCACCTCCTTGACAGGGTGTACGCCTCTTGCGCGTGTTTGGAGTCGATCATCGCTCCACCCTTGATTGGAGACCATCTTCTCTATGAGTTCTTTTGCTTGGGCAATAGTTTTGGAGAAGAAGGCTCCTCCAGCAGCGGCATCCATATGTCCACGGGTTGTTGGTGTCAACCCGTTGTAGAAATGTTGAAGAATGAGCCATTCCTCCATCCCATGGTGAGGGCAGGCCAGAATGTATTCTTGAAGCCTTTCCCATGCCTCGGGCATGGATTCGTTTGTCGCTTGCTGGAAACTTGCAATTCTTCCACGAAGGGCATTGGTTTTGCCCATCGGGAAAAACTTGGCGAGGAACGCCGTGGAACATTTGTTCCAAGTGTCAATGCTTGCACGATTGGCATAAAACCACTGTTTCGCCTTCCCAAGGAGGGATAGGGGAAACAGGCGGAGTTTGATAGCATCTTGGTTGGCTCCGGCCGTGGCTGATGTGTTGCATATTTCCGGGAAGCTGTTGGAGATGAGAGTTGGCGTCCTCGGAGGCCTTTCCACAAAAGGGAATGGCTTGCACCATAGTGATGAGGCTGGACTTGATGTCAAGTCCTGCAGCACCAGCGTCGACGTTGGGCCCAATGGGCACATTGGCGACGGAGGGCGCAGAGTAGTCACGAAGGGTCCTTTCAGCCATGAGTGTTGAGGTTGATGGTGCGGAAGATGCGGGCTCGCTTGTCGTGGGTTCTTGAGGAGAGACAACGACGCGAGGTCGAGTCTTTCTCGCAAGAGCCTCGGGATTATCAACGAAGTTTTCCGGCAAGTCGAATCCACGCATGCACTATCCTGTTTTCACCTTTGAGAGAAAACAGATCAAGGTTAGCCTGCAAGGGCAATGATTAAATCATCATCAAGTGTAATCATGAACATTCATTGTATTCTTATTAACCAATGTCTTCCCCGGCAACGGCGCCGGAAATGCTTGTTGGCATCTCTTAAGGTCACGCGGAAAGAAACACGTGACCGCGGGAGAGCCAAGGGTTTAAGTCACTTGCACTATTTAACCAAATAATCCACATCCAGTACAAGTACTAGATATGTATTATAAGGTGGGTCATGAATATCCGCAAGCGGACGGATAACCCGTTGTAGCATTTCACCCGAGAGTATTCAAGGGTATCGTATTTATATTTTCCCAAAGGAAGACATGGTTGATAAGAGTACTTATGTTCATGGTGTTACAAAAGAATGATGAAGTATTCACATTCCAATGCAGGGGTTAGGAGCAATAAGTTGAGGATAGTGTGACACACACCAAGGCGATGCATTCTCTTATAAAAGGGATAGAGGCGATCCTAGATAAAGCTAAACTAGACTAGCAGACCACTACTCCTAATGATACAACATTCATATGAGTGCGCAGCTTCTACCTAACATCCAAGATCATGCAAGCGCAAGCAAGCGTCTAATGCCTAGGCATCATCGGGAGATCCGTCTTACGCGAGGTCTGCCTCGCGACTCCGGCTTTTTAGACTCCTATGCCATGCCCGAACGTGGAGGATTACTTTGGATGACAAGGCTGTCACTTCTTGTCACCTACCTCTACAAACCGTGGGACACGAAGCACATTCAACGGTGGGTAGATAACCCCAGCACCGTGCCGGCGTCACTAACCACAACTCTAGATCCCTCGAGGCACCGACATGGTGGTAAATCTAGAGCACCCTTGCGGGACGATGAACCCGAAGCCTATTCATAAGAACACTAGCCTAACTAGCATACGCTAGACGAAAGGATCAAAGCTAGCACTAAGTCATGCAAAGGCGTTCGTCGCTCAAGAATGAGCGACGAACGGCAATTAATCAAGTAAGATCAGGAGTAATCGGTGATCAAGTATGAACGAACGAAGAACATTCGATATGAGTTCATCTTCTATTAATGAAGAACGAAGAACGAACGACGAACTCATATGAACGAACGATGAACGATCAAACAAGATCATGACTACTCTATAAAGCTCATGACAAGGATATGAACGAAAGTATTCCATATATAAAAGATCAAGTCTCATAAAGAGAGGATACAAGAGCTATACCCAATTTTCCACAAGACTTTGGGAGCAATGAGGCAGCCCACTACTAAGCCTAGCACTACCTAGAAAGCCTCTAAACTTCTAGTGTGAGGAGAGAATGATCCTTGTGTTGTTGTGTGTGTTAAGGAGGGGGGGTACCCCTCCTTATATAGGCTTGAAAGGTCGGCTCCTGGAGGCGGTTTCGTAGGTCGGTGGCATTTAATGCGCGTGGAACCGACCTCCGGAGGCGGTGGGCAAACCGCCGAGAGAAAAGTGGGCCGGGGGGCCACCATGACGGTTCGGCCGAACCGCCTTGTTGGTTCGGCCGAACTGCCACCGGCCCCTCCTGGGCTGGGCTTTGGCGGTTGGCTCCCCCACTGGATGTTGGTCTTTGATCCAGGTGCGTGAGGCCTTATTTGTGTTGGATTTCGTGGTCGTTGGCCTTTTATCTTGGAGTTGATTCCCGCGGCGAAGTGGAAGTTTTGTAAAAGTGTTGATTTGTCGCCTCGGGGCCTGGAATTCATCATTTTCCACCTGCACACTAAAAATCTAGAGGTACACGTGGAACTAGGTTATTTCTAAGTAAAATGCATGCAAGACATGCCTAGTCCTTCTCATTTATTTGACTAATTGACGGTCGAAATTGGTCCGTAACGACCGTCAACAAGCATCCGGTGTGCCAATCGGCATAGAAGTTCCAATCAGCACATCATCAGCTCCGATTAACCCGCTCTGTAGATCGTAAGGAATATACTAAATTGGAGGCTGCAATTATGGATAATCACCTGAAAGATTTTGAGGGAAAATTTGCTAAACCCATGGGAGAAGGACACTAGCAAACGCCATACCCTTGGATGAGTCTGAACCAATGGATTGGATTCACATTGATTTCTCTAACAAGCTGCTCAATATGAGAAGGTCCTTCAATCCGGAACATGCCTCGGAAATCAGAATTGAGTATAATTTTCTGAGCGACAAATTAAAATAAGAAATCTTGGACCAAGAGGTAATCGAAAAGGCATGGGAAAATTATACAAGGATGATATAGAGCTCGATGGAACTGAACTCAAGCAAGCAAAGAGATTGCTAGATAGTTGCTTTGAACCATCTCTCTATGAAGGACTATGTGGTGTATATGTTGTGGGTCTCACGGAAGAGGAAGAGGAAGACCCATATATACCATGTGAAATTGCAAACATAGAATTCTCGAAAGCTTTATGTGATTTCGCCTCCCGTGTCGGTTTGATGACATATACATGAGAATGCCTCATGCAATTAAGAACAACTGTTAGGAACCGAACTCGAGCTAATCATGGCATATGGAAAGAATACTAAACCACCGGGGCTTGTTAAGAATGTGAAAGTCAGAATCAACTCAAAACCAATACCGGTGGATTTCTTCGTCCTAGATGGATTATGATATGAATACTTGGGGAAGAACAAGACGTACCATGTGATCGCTAACGAGTGCATCGACAAAAGAAGAGACATAAAGATTGTTAGTTATACTAAAGAATTATAGGAAGACCATTAGATATTCATTAGATGATATAAAAGGAATCAATCATGCTTTTTGCACTCATAAGATTAATTTAGAAGAAACAACTAAACTAGCAGTGGAAGGAATGAGAAGATTAAAGGAATCAATGAAGCCGGTGGTCTAGAAAGAAATATTGTGATAGTTAAATGCAAGTATCATCTACCTTGTGGCTGATAGTGAGTGGGTAATCCCAATGCATTGCGTCCCAAAGAAAGGAGGATTAATTTTTTCAATTGTTGAACGAGTTTGATTAATTTTTGTATCAATTATTTTGTATCCAGTCAATTTTTGTGTACTTGTTATTTTTTTATTATAAATATAAGATATGAAACACTTTTGAATACATTTTTTTAAAAAGCTTGCGTTAAACAAGTCTAACCCATAGTCAACCACAACAATGAACAACTTTGTTATTCATTATCTGTTGTCATGACTATAGATATGTCATAAAAGGCAACAAAACAGTTAGGGCCCTTTTGGTAGGGCTTTTCTAAAAATAGGATTCTCTAGAAAAAAATTGTTTGGCAAAACGCTCATGTGTATTTTAGTACAAATATGAGTTGAGAATCCATGAGAAGATATGTATTTAGTGTTTTTGGATTCTAGTACAAATATGAGTTGAGAATCCATGAGAAGTGCTTCTAAGAAGGTGCATAATATATTTTTTATGGAGCTCTTTGGATGATTCCTCCTGGAATCCGGAGTAGAAGCACTTTAAGGAGCCCTACAAAACAGGGTCTTACTTATTTGTTGCAAGGTTATTTGCATGCATCAATTATCTTTGGTGTGTCCTTGGTGGTGGCGGCGACAGTAGTGATGGCAGAGTAACCTGTGAAACAAAGTTTGTATATGATCCAACACTGTCAATATCAGGAGGTGCAAACATATAGTTTCAACTGTCTCTTAATAAGAACATAACGGTAATATAGAACCAAAAAAAGTAAAGTTTCTTACTTCCACATTTTATTCCACCGGGCACCTGCTTGTTGCAGTCACTTGCGAGCCAAATAAACTTATGTACACTGATCTTTGACTCGTCTTCAGCGGTGATGATACCACATATGCAAACCATATCGGATTTCCGCACGGCACGGCGGGCACGCAGCAGTTGGGTCGAGATAATCGCCTCTAAGCTTTATGGCGTCGATGCATTTAGTCATAACCAATATTTTTTGGCCATGACAATCTTTTTCGCCCAAAGCTTCACGTGTTGTAAAGAACACTAAAATGAAGTGGAGTTGAAGGATTACTTTTGTGGCCTTCATGCTAGATTATGATATTGTGTTGTGAGCACCTAGTGTTGGGCTCTATGCCAGAGTACGGATGGTGGATAGTAACCCTTTTTTTTACTGAACTTAGCAGGGGAGCCCCCTACCTATTTTTTTTTATTGAATAACAAAAAGTTTATGTACAAAGAACAGCCTCAGACTGCAAAAAAGACCCTAGACTAGGAGTTAAACTGTATCTGGGAGATTACATATAAAAGTATCAACTAGAGGCTTCAAAGCCGGCTTGATTCTGAATTCTACCAGGGAGAACTCATCTTTGAACGATTGGAACCATTGCCGAAGAGAAGCATTCCTATTATCAAAAATAATTCCGTTCCTATGGCACCATATTGTCCAGCACCCAACAATTAGAACTTCCCTGAAAATCTTAGAATTAAAACATTGCCGAGCAAGAAGAAACATATCATCATGTGTGAAGTTTGTCTGCCAATTGATGTTCAGGGTCTGCCAGCAGCTAACACTGAATGGGCACTCAAAGAAAAGGTGCATCAATGTTTCCTCAGTGTTTGCTGTGCAAAGCACACAATTATAATTTTCAAGGTGCATATTTTTCCTTCTCAAAAGATTTCTTGTATTCAACGGTCTCTGAGTAGCAGCCAGAAGAAAAAATTTAGTCTACTCTTGCAGTAAGAATTCCACATCCATTTAAACCATGGAGAAGCCAGATTGGTTCCAATTAACTTTAAATAGGCATTCTTGACCTTGTAGGTACTATTGCTCTAAATATAGCTCCAAACATCATTGGCCTCTAGATTCAAGTTAAAGTTTTCTATAGCATTCTACAGATCAGAGGGTTCTCTTGAAGCTGTCATGGTTAATGGCAGCCAAAGGAGGTTTCAATGTCAGCCTGAAGAAAAGCCTTGACTGAGATGCTTTTGTTATGTGCATATGTATAGAGCTCCGGGTATTGAAATTTTAGAACCCCAAAATCCCAAGAATCATGTCAGAAACTAACCTTGTTCCCAGAAAAAGTAGAGCACGAAGCTAACATGAAAAAGTAATCCTTTTTCTGCACCATGCTTCCATTTGTAGTACGTATATGTATATAGCCTATGGTATAACTGATAAATGGACAATAATCCTCCGACATACTCTCTTCGATCCACCCCAGTTTATTTATTGTACAATCTTTGTTTTCTTCCTATTTTGGATTCATAACATCTTCTATGAATATGGACTGTGGCTATATCAAGATTCATATCATCTTCTATGAACTTATTAGTTAGGAGTTATTTTGCGATGGAAGGGTAGTATTACATTAAATTTGAGCATTGTAAAGCAAAATGTATAGGTATCCTTGAATGAAGGAACTAATAAATACTATATCATGCTGGAAACAAATGTTATGGCATCCGTGTGTAAACTCTTAAGCAACTTGGGTTTTAAAAAGAAAAGGGAAAAAACTCGTGACATTGCCGTGTGTTATCGAGCTACTATGTAATAATCGCGATTGGACAGCCCGCATGCCATGACGTGTTTTGCATGCGGTTGGGCTGTGGCTGTGCTCAACGGCTATTAAT
Organism: Chloris gayana; assembly: GCA_031894775.1. Classification (NCBI taxonomy): domain Eukaryota; kingdom Viridiplantae; phylum Streptophyta; class Magnoliopsida; order Poales; family Poaceae; genus Chloris; species Chloris gayana. The sequence continues at coordinate 207,880 of JAUNZO010002097.1, forward strand.
TGGCCGGCAACACATTGATAACCAATCCCGATCCAGCTAGCGTTGACGAAGTCGACACGCATGCATACACGTGAACAGTAAAGAAGCCATGCCATGCGGATTGCACGCATGCGTCGATCAATCGATGCGTGGGCCCGTCGCGCTAGCTTGCGAGGAAACAGCGGCGCTCGGCGGCCGGTATAGCGGATACGTAGCATTTATCTCTGGCGAGCGGCATTGTAGGCTGTCCATCCGCTCCGGCCAGGTCCGGCTGCCCCATCGACCACCATTGATCCGGCGAAGCGTTATCTGCCAACCAGGCCGACGCGGAGATGGGTCAACGCCGGTGGACTTTTGCCGCCAGACAACTCCGCCCCTGGTGCAGCCGACAGCCGAGAGCAGTGAAAAAAATTCTGGTATTAAAAATTTATCGGCCATGGCGATATAACAAAAGTCGCCGAAATTCTGTAAACATCGGCTGGTTTTGACCCTAAATTCTTCAACATTTAAAGGAAATTTATTCAAATATGTCAAAACCGGTCGCTATAAGCCTATAACCAAGTACCGACCCCAACCGGTAAAAACGAAAATCTTCGAAATTAATGAATTTAGGTCGAATTTTTTTTCCACTGCAGCCGAGTGCTAAGCTAAAGGATTCTTCAAGATGGAGCGGAATTATTTCCATTATCATCACACCTGTAACATGCACGTTGGTCAAATATTTATTCTACGTAGTGATTATTCCACTACCAGAATCTGGGTCTATAGCGGCGGAAGAAAAACCGGCGTAGCGGCGGGCCAAATTTTAACCGCCTCAAAAAAGGGGAACAAGTGTTGCGGCGGTCCAAGACTCCACCCACCGGTAAAAACATTGAGTAAGGATGGCCCAAGAGTCCACCCGCCGCTAAAGCCCACTATGGACCGCCATATAAAATAGAGGCCAACCCTAGCGTCATCAGCCTCCCCACTCATCTCTCTCATTCTCACTAGCCGCCGCCACCTCTCCCTCTCTCAACAGACGCCGCCTCTCCCCCTCTAGTCCCTCACCACGGCGGACCTCCCCGTCCTCTCCGGTGACAAGGGAGGAGCGGGCTCCGGGCGATGGTGCGAGCTCCTCCGTGGGGTGACGACGGCACGGGGCGGCGGATCCGCTGCCCGCGCATGGCAGCGGATCCGCCGCCCCTCCCCTCCGAGCGGCGATGACGGTGCACAGGCTGCGGATGCACCCTCTCCGTCCGGGCTGCGACTACGGCGCGTAGACGGCAGTCTCCGGGTGGCGACGACGGAGTGGGGCGGCGCATCCGCCACCCCTCCCCTCTAAGCAGCGCCAACGGTGCGCGGGCACCAGATTCACCCCTTCCTCCGAGCTACGACGGTGGCATGCGGGCGTAGGAGCCCTCCCTCGGGGCGGTGCAGTGAGGTGGGCCTGGCTTGGGCCCAGTTTTTTTGTTTTCCTATTTGGGCTGTAGTGGCGGGTAGTTTCGGATGCCGGTTACCCGCTGCTACATCTATTCATTTTTACCTGCGCTCGTGTAGTGGCGAGTAGATACCCGCCGCTACAATGCATTTTTGACTGCCGCAGTGCCGCTATAGGCGTGGATTATTGTAGTGTTCTCTAGATCGTTGATTTGTTATTTATCTGAATAATTCAACAACCTATTCTAAGCTTTTAAGCAGCATTGTGTATCACTCGCAAAATAGAATCACCGACAAGCTGTTGTAATAAATTTTTTTAGTATAATCATTTTTTCCATTTAGGATTCTATGTTCAAGTGGTTCTTGCTAAATGTTCCCATGAGATTACTATAGCTTAGTTCCAGTGATCCTTACGGTCCTTTTGCTTTTGACTATTCACAATCCTATAACTTTCAAAATGAAGGAATTGACTTGGCAAGTAATTGGCGCATGGAGCAGAACAGGAAGGAAGGAGTGAACCGTAGTAGCCAGTTTTCTTGTACCATGTTATAGTAACTTGTAATCCAAACTTTGCATTCTCCTCTTCTTAAATGAAACCCCAGTGTTCATGCTCATTGTTCGGAAAAAAAAAAACAATCCTATAACTGATGATTTTGTATTAGGTTGGCTGGAAAGAATTTGTCAACTCATGTCCTTGCATTCTCATCCCTAATGATGGCCAAACGGGCCGGGCTAAACGGGCAGGCCCGAAGCACGCTTTTTTGGCCCGATCCAAACCCGGCACGGCACGGATTAGTTTCGGGCCGGGCTGGCCCGGCACGCACCGTCAGGCCGTGCTCGGGCCGAGGGTAGGGCACGACGGGCGGCCCGGCCCGGCACGGATTGGACGCGGCTCGATGAAGCCCGACGGGCCACACTTTTGGCCCGATAAAGCACGGCACGAAATTAAATAATATACATGTTTTATACTTAACACTAATGTTGAAGTGCTTTAGTGGTAAAGCATTTGACTTGTACCTTAGAGATTCAAGGTTCAAATCTCCATCTTGCTATGTTTTTATCTATTTTTTCAAGCTTTTAACATTATTGGGCCGAAAAATACTTATTGGGCTGTTAAGCCCGTGGGCTTAATAGGCCGGCACGGCCCGAATAGCCCGAAAAAACATTTTCGGGCCGTGCCGCGGGCCGACGCCCACGCCCGTGGGCTGGCACGGCACGGCCCGAAAGTAAATTAGTGCCGTGCCGGCCCGAAATGTAAATGGGCCGGGCCTTTTCGGGCTCAGGCCGTGCCGTGCCGGGCGGCCCGTTTGGCCATGACTACTCATCCCTACGGACAAACTCATGGGCCATTGGGCCGGGATTGCAGGGAGATTAATCAGAGTATATTAGAGACATGGCCCAATGGAGATCTTGGAAATTGCCATCGATCAATTTTGTATGAGTAGCCGGGATTGCTGGGATGTCATGATCCATCTTACTGGAAGCACCAGGAGTTGGTGAGGTCACTGATCTTGCCATCGATCTTGGAATGGAGGTATAGCGATCGACGAGCCAATCGTTGCTGTGCAAAATGAAAACAAGAGAAATTGCAATGTTTGTTTTATTTTTTGCACGTAGAGTAATGTTTTTACTGAATGAATTGGTAGGCAAGTTTCCCTCAAATTTGTGATGTCTTCGTCAACTTGTAATTATGCAGTTAGCTAACTAACAGCTGCATTTGTGCTATATATCTTAAAAGATGTAGTTCCAAGCAAAAGATATGCTTTTCTAGAGTATACAATATGCATTGTTGAAATCAATGCAAATGATTAAGCAGATGATTACCGACACATAAGCACCTCCACGGACTCCTGCACAGCATGTTCGCAAGAAGAACATATGTGCCTGATCGACGTGCGAGGTCGTCCACTTAGTTAACCTGCAACAATAAAGATACACACGTATATGTAATATGTCCAGCTTAATGCAGTCTGGGCAACATCGAAGAGACGACTTTTAACTAAAATACAGCCACGCGAACCAGATGATCATTTTTAACACTAGCTGCACCCCTGTGCTTCCTATATATATGGTCGCCCTGGAGCCTCGACATGACAGCAAGAACCATCAACTTACACACAACGCAAAACAAGGTCTGCATTTAGAGGCAGGTCCGGCAAAGTGGGAGTTCACTCCGCTAGCTATTGTTTGTGATGGCAGGCATGGCCAGGAATACTGTCCTGCTCCTCGTTCTGGTCGCCATCGCCCTCCAGCTGTGCTCTACCGTGCCTCCCACTGCGGCAGCCGGTAGAGCGTTGGCCGAGCAGCCATGTAACGTAAATGGCGCCCGGACTGGAGGTGGAATGGAGAACCCACGCGAAGGTGGCGGGGAGGTCAAGTGTGGGAGCACAACTGTCGCCAGTGGTTGGACAGCGCCTGACTCCAACGGGGGGCAACAAGCGGACGGGACCATCGCCGGCCAGAAGGTGGGCAACTAGTAAACCTTACCACCACGCACCTGATGTCACTGATCTGGACATCAGCGCCGGTCAACATTGGTTTGTTGTTTTGCCATTCGGGTTGTTTGGTTGGGCATGAAATGCACATTCTGTGTGTGTTTGTGAGAGCGTGCAATAAGTTTGGTAAATATGTTTGCCATTGTTTGATTTGTACACGGTTTGTGGTTGATTTGTTACCATAATCTTTGCTATCTATCCTATCCATTATTACTTGTCATCATACATTTATCCAAATTTTTCAATTTACTTGTCATCCTCGTATCCCGATATATGTCCCTCTCTTTCCGATACACCTCCATCTCACCAGTGATGGATCCATACCCTAGAACATCAGTAAGGCCCACATCATAACACTATCACAATAAAAGCACTATACCGACGGGTATGGCGGCCCGCCGCTACGACTCTGTCGCTAAAAATAGCAATTTATAACAACAGGTATTTCGGTTTTGGGATCACTCACTGCTAAAAAGAGAACTAATAAATAAATAAATTGGGCCCATCGAACCCTAGCCGTCGTCGCACCAGTGCCACTCCATGCCACACGCCTGCAAGTTGCCATCACCAGTCAGAGAAGAGCCGTTGTCGCTTGTCGGAGAACGGGGGTGGTCAGATCTAGCTGCCCCCGAGCTGCCGGCCGTCGGATCCGTGCCGTCCAAGGAGGCAGGCCGCACGCTAGCCGCCAGGGATGAAAAGGGGCACGCCGACCGCCGAGGAGGAGGAGCCACGTGCAGGCCGCCAGGGAGGAGGGCCGCGCGCTGACCACCCAGGAGAGGGGAGGAGGCGCACCGGTTGCCCAGGGAGGAGGAACGTGCGCTGGCCGCTTGAGGAGGAGGAGGGTTGCGCTGACTGAGGACGAGGAGGGGTCGCGTCGGCCGCCGGGGAGGAGGCAAGGAGGAGGCATCAGGTGGAACGTCTCCTGCACCGTATCAGAACACCAGCAACACTTGTAACGGCCAGGCAGACACGAGGTTGAAGCCACCAGCCAGTGCAGGCGGCCGTGCAGTGCCACAAAGTTGCAGATAGCCACCGGGATCGCCGTGGCTGCCACTGCAACCTCTCTCGCGACCTCTGGTCAAATGTCAGGGTTCCGCGGGCACCGGTGGAGATGATTCCGTACTTATACCACGCTATCTAGAGTGCCTTTGCAGCGGCAAAGGAGTCGGTACTCGCCGGACGGTTGATGGAGGTAGAAGCCATAGTGAGGATCCGGGCCCTGTGTTGCGTTGGCGGCGGCTGGCCAAGCTCAGCCCACTGCTGCCTCACGGGGCTGCAGATCATGTAGTGGCCGCCACCGGACTGGAACAAGAGGACGCTGCCGCTGGCACACCATGAGCCAAGGAGTACTCCGAACGCTTGTGCTTTCTTCCGTTTTTTTTTCTTTTCTTTTTTTTTGACGCCGCCAGCGGGAACAGTCTCTGCAGGGTGTAACTTTCCACTTTCCAGTCTGAAGGGGAACCACATCGACCTCTGATTCCTCGAGGGCTACAGGAGGACATCGAGTGGCTGTTGGTGGCTGCCGCCGGTGCCGGGACGAAGAGAAGGTACAAGAGGACAATTACGTAGAGACTGGAAAGTTGTGTGTGGTAACGTAGAGGTCAGAATGCAATTTTCTTTTCTAAAAAGATATAAGAACTATAATGCACTCTCTGAGAGAGCTGGGCGAAAGTCTATATCACGGCACGTATATTCAAGGATAGCTTAGGCTATCTCCAATGGGTTACCTATTTGGCTACCCATGTCTAAAATGGGTGTAAAAATGTCAAAAACTCTCTCCAACGGCCTACCCAAATGGTCTCTCCATTTTAAGAATGCTACAGTACCTGATGCAAATTTGAAGCAGCCGAGAGGCTCGGCGTGGAGAAAAAAAAAAAGAAGATCGGGCTTCCTCCACCGAACGCCGCTCTGCGCGACTGCACAGCTCCTTCCTCCGCTCCGCCTCAAGCTCGCCGGCCACCGCTCCTCCCTCTGCTCCGCCTCGAGCTCGTCGGCCGCCACTCCTCCCTCTGCTCCGCAACCGCTCCAGGCCGCCGCATCTAGGACCACCGCATCCGGGGCCGCCGCCGCTAGTCCCTCTACTCTGCATCCGCATCCAGGGCCGTCGCCGCCACATCCACCGGCCGCTCGAGCGCGCCGGCCGCCGCAACCGCACGCCTGTGCTCCTTCCCCACCACCGCATCCGACCAGCCTGCTACCCGGGTCGGTGGCCATCTCCCTATTTCTATCTTTCGTTGGAGACAATCGTTTTGGCTGAGTACCCTCTCAGCCTAAAGTGCTACTGTTCATACTTATTTTGGAGTTTGGGTCGCCTCCATCGTTGGAGATAGCCTTAGTGAAGCACTTGCGGTGCTCATCCATTTGGTTGGAATATTACTAATATAGGTTTATTAACTGCTCAATCTATGTACAACACTATTCTAAACGATGAAAGTTATAGAGAAATTATGTCTTTGCTGAAAATTGCCTTTAATTTTCATTCAAAATTTTGAAACTTTCCTGATATAAAGTACACACTAAGCAATTGTAATGACAAAATTACTTTTTTCTACAATAGTATGAACATTATAACGATTGGAGCAAACCTTCTATTAGCCAAAGTGACCGAAGTGGCATATAAGGGATGCAAATTTCAATCCGATGGGAAATAAAGGAATTGGGAAAAAAATTACCTACAATATAAAGGAATAGTATAATTTTCAATGAAATGTAAATAATGTTCCCGTATATTTGATCAAGAAAAGATATGGCCATCACTGTTATAGTCTCGTTAATCAGCAAAAAGGGACAAATATTATCCACCATTACTATTATTAGACCAAAGGATCCCTTACAAAATTTTGAAATTATAAGCCACTATCATTAAACATGAAATTCTAAAATATATCTTACATATTTTTCAGTTACTGACTATTGCAATTAAAAAATATTTGAAAATGCTTAGAGAAAATAATGATAATACAATAACTTTATTGATATAACAATCAGTCATAGTTAAATTAATGATGTTAGCTTAAGTGTGTGTATCAAGCCCATACTTGACTAAAAGTGTTACAAAATACTTCTGTAAAATATTACAAAACAATTGAAATAGCTTAATATTTTATTAAAATAAAATATAGTATAATAGAAGAAACTGTTTTTAATTAACTTTTAGAACAGATAAGAAGCTAGCCACGCATATGAACATTATAGGTTGACTAATTCTAAGTTTCATTAATTAGATCAACAAATAAGGCAAATATCAAACAACTACTCAAAATATGACCCAAAATAGTCATGCACTTGTTATTTGTCTTTTTTTTTTTTTTTGGTATACACATGTTTCGGTTTCGAAAAAAAAATGCTCAAAGTTGTTATGAAAATGTTACGGGATTTAGATAGGTAGCCAATTTTCTGTACAAAATTAAGAAAATATAGAGATGGCTTTTATGAAAAAATAGCATAGTACGAAACACATACCTCTAGAGTTTGTAATTTTTTTAAAAAATACTAAGGGTGTAAACGGTTATAACGTTGATTGTTTAAAGCGAAACATGAATTCATTTTTTTTAAAGACCCATAGCCTACCCTATATGGAATTGGATGTGGGCCCACAACCCATCTGAAATTATCTGTTGGCCCAAGCTTAGCCCCTCGTGCTTGCAACTGTCGACAACCACGTGAGGCGATGGGGTGCCATGTCAACTTAGTTGCATGATCAAACAACTACATATGGGGAGATGACATTCACCGTTAAGGGTGTGTTCGTTTTCTGGGGTCTAAACTTTAGAGCTGTCAATCAAAAAGAATCTTACTATTTATGAGTATTAAATAAAGTTTAATTATAAAATAAATTACAAGTCCCTAGACTAATTTACGAGACGGATCTAATGAGGTTAATTAAGTCATGATTAGAAGACGGTTACTGTAGCATCACTTTAATAAAACCTAAATTAATTAAGCTCATTAGATTCATCTCGAAAATTAGCACCAATCTGTCAATAGGGTTTTGTCATTAAATTGATCGAAATATTCATAAATAGTAAGATTCTTTTTTATGTGACAGTGCTAAATTTTAAAGGGCAGGAAACGAACAGGGCCTAACAACCATAACAAGCTAGGTATGCTAAAAGGGATGTGTTAGCATCAGATTGAAAGAGGGGGAGGATGTCGGAGCTCTCAAGGTGCGATAGCTCACATCTGATCATTATATAGATATACTATAGTATTTGTAGTTCTGAATTGATGTGCGCAATTACATACCACTTAACTTTCTCTTGGCGCCTGCCAATGAAGATTGTTCCCAATAACCCTAAGTAACTAATTGGGTACTTATTCTATATCCAAGAGCAATCCAGTGATTGGAGGTTAAAGAAAAAACATTTATATTGAAGCTGGGTACTCTTTTTCCTATTACTTAATAAAAGATGTAATGACAGACTTTATTTTATCAGCCAAACCTGGGTACCCTTTTCTGTTTATGCTTTAATTTCACGATTAAAATTATGAATTCTCTTTTATTTTAAAACTTTATTTTTATGCTAGCAGAATTTACTTGTTCCTGCAAATTTCTTGATCTATCAAGAGTCAATTGCATTCTATCAGCCTATCACCACACAACCCGCACAACCCAAGCATGACGGATGCCAATCCGGGAACCGCATACAACTGATTGTCCTTATTTTTGTGAGGAGGGTGAAACATCACCATCCTCCTATTTTTTGTTGTTTTTTCTTGAGAATCATCCTCCTCGTTTAATAATTGAATAAAGATAAAGAAGAAGAAGAAATGTAGCGACATCGTCAATTGTTGATGTTCAAGCCCATGCAACTAATTACGTGTAGCCTGCAGGCTGATCAACGGATGAGTTTTTTTTCTGGGTATGATGGAATTATTATATATATTAGCCATTATGCTATCAACCTACTGTTGAAACTTAACCTGTTATACCACATTCTTCTAGATTGCTTTAAACCATATAGTGACTTCTGTAATTTGACACTATATAGTTTGCGTTCATCTTCATTTGGGACTTTGATGTCTTCTGGAACCTTCATATAGATATCTATATCTAATGTTCCATATAGATATGTAGTTACAACATCCATAAGTCGCATTTGTAAACTCATATTCACTGCCAATGAGATCAAATATCGGAATGTAATTCTATCCATTACAGGAGAATATGTTTCTTCATAGTCAATTCCTGGTCTCTGCGTGAAACCTTGAGCTACGAGTCTTGCTTTATATCTAGTTACTTCATTTTGCGCATTTCTTTTTCTAACAAACACCCATTTGTGACCTACTGGGTGGATACCCATGGAGTAAGCTTTACATTACCCAACACTTCTCTTTTCTTCAGTGAGTTCAACTCTGCACAGATTGCTTCTTTCCATTTTGACCAATCAGGACGATTCTTGCATTCCTTTATTGACTTTGGTTCAGATTCTAAGTCAATTTGTATTGCAATCGTGTCAGCAAAGTATGAGTTGAATTCAATTGTCTTTCTGTTGTATACTATTCCCGTCTCAACATAATTTATTGAGATTTCTTTTCCTTGATCCTCATTTTCAACAGGTATGTTGAGGTCAGGAATTTCTAGTAGCTCTTTGTGAGTTTCAAGTGCGTGCACATTCTTACTTGGGTTTTGTTCTTCAATTCTCACCACTTCGTGTGATTTGCTTTCACCTACGATATTCTTCTTTTGAGTAGTTTGCTTAGACTTCTTCTCCGCGGTACTTCTCCTAGGAGCTTAAGCTTGAACTTGTACTCTAGGCTTCTTTGATACCCGTGCAACGGGTTCACTCCCCTCTTCCTAGCATTCATTTCTTTCATGGAGGATGGTTGAAATTCCATATAGTCATCTCCTTCAAATGAAATTTCTATTCTTTCAGGAGCATTTGCAGCAGGTATATGAGACTTCACAATCTCTCTTGTATTGGTGAAAGCTTCGGCAACTCATTAGCAACTCTCTGCAAGTGGAGGATATTCTGAACTTCAAGTTCAGTTTCTTTAGTGCGAGGGTCCATTCCTTGTATTCCTTTAGCTTCCTAATCTATTTCTCGGCATTCGTCCCTAGAGAGATACTTGCCTCCCCTTAATGCTGGGAAATGATCTTCATTAAAAATGCAATCAGCGAACCTAGCCGTATGCAAATCTCCAGTGGAGGGCTCTAAATACTTGATTATCGATGGGCTTTCAAAACCAACGTAAACTGCGAGTTTTCGTTGTGCACCCATTGCAGTTCGTTGAGGTGGAGGGATTGCCATGTAAATAGCACATCCAAATCTCCGTAAGTGAGAAACACTTGGCATTGTACCACGCACCATTGCTAATGGAGATTCTTCATGTGTAGCAGATGGCCTCAATTGAATTAGTGCTGCTGCGTGTAATACCGCATGCCCCCAACAAGAGGTAGGCAACAAACAGTTCTGCAATAAAGGTCGTTCTATCATCTTGATCCTCTTAATTAATGATTCCGTAAGACCATTTTGTGCATGCGCATGTGGTACAGAATGTTCCACTTTGATGCCCAAACTCATACAATAATCATTAAAAACCTTTGAGGTAAATTCTCCTGCATTATCCATACGGATGGATTGGATTCTATGATCTGGAAAATTGGTTTTTAATCGTATGATCCGAGCAGTCAAGCGTGCAAATGCGTGGTTTCTGGTGGATAATAGACATACATGACTCCACTTCGAGGAAGCATCTATTAACACCATGAAATACCTAAAAGGCCCCGAAGTGGGACTAATTGGTCCACATATGTCTTCTTGAATTCGTTCAAGGAAAGCCATCGATTCTGCTTGAATCTTAAGCTTTGAGGGTCAAGTGATGAGCTTCCCTTTTACACATGCGATGCACAAAAAATCTTCATGATTTGGAAAATCTTTGGTCTTCAAGTTATGACCTTGAGAATTCTTCGTGATTCTTTGCATCATATTGAGACCGGGATGACCAAGACGATCATGCCATATTCTATATGCTTCTTGATTGGTGAAGATGGTCTTAAATGTGGCAATCTGTTTATGTGGTTGAACATATGTGTAGTACATGCTTGCTTTGAATGATGGTAAACTTTCAACAATCGTTTTCCGATCTCCCATCTTCTTAGTCATAATGAGACGTTCTTCACCTTCATCATCATTAGTTTCTACATGAAACCCATTTGCACGAATATCCTTGAAGCTTAACAATGTTCGGTTCGATCCCGGATAAAGTAAAGCTTCATGGATTACTAACCGTGTTCCATTCGGTAGGACAATTGTGGCCCTGCCTGTGCTAACAATTCTAGTATCATTGCCAATGATAGTAGTGATATCTCCATTATACTTGCGTAGTGTTTGGAAATATCTAGTGTCCCTAAGAACGGTGTCGATGGTGCAACCGTCTATGAGACAAAGTTCTTCATCCATAGCCATTTTACTCCACGATGCGTAGATTATGCTGATGCACCGATCTTCGCCTGAATTGCTCGGTAGAGTGTGCCGATAACGTGTTAAGTTCCGGCGTAATCGGAGGCACGTAGATCTAGGCAAGAACGAAATAAAAGTGAACCAGAAAATAGAGGAGACGAATTTTTTATTCAATAGGATTGACAAAATTACATGGAGGTCTCCTCAGCTATTTATAAGGGTGAAACCCTAGTTTGAGTTGGACCCTGATTCGATAAGGAGCCCATATGGGCCAGGAAACATTGCTTCTAGAAAATGGGCCTGGCCCAATAAGCTTTTTATAACACTAATTACGTGTAGCCTGCAGGCTGATCAACGGATGAGTTTTTTTCTGGACATGATGGAATTATTATATATATTAGCCATTATGCTATCAACCTACTGTTGAAACTTAACAAGGTCTATAACAATATGACTACTTTAAATAAAACATGATATTCGGATATTTTATCAAAGGAAATTCTCGAGCTATTTTGTCGCTTCATATTCGTGCACCCCACTCGTGCTCTAGATCTGCCCCTGAGAACACCCAGCCTAGCTGAGATCCATAGAAATTCAAAACAACGCACACGGCTACGGCATGCTCAAACAAAATAATTCAACAGGTAAGCCTGCAAAAAAAGAAAGATATATCTAGCTAGCAAGTCGATGAAGCAGTGTTGACATGGTAATTTGAAAAGCATCCATAAGTTTCACACGATCATTTTTAATCGAACCTCGCCATGCTGACACTAATCAGGTCATACTCACGATCGTTTTTAATCAAACCTCGCCACGTTGACAATTATTGACACCCAATCAGCTCACATTCACACCGGCACACCCTCCTGCTAATTATTCGTTACAAGTCAGAGCTCAGTCTGCATATATCTCAAGCTCTTCCACAGCATTGGCAGGCTAGAACAGCTTGTGATAGCAGGTATGGCCAGGAACACCGTTCTGCTCTTCGTTTTGGTCTGCGTCGTCGTGCAGCTGTGCTTCATCACAACTCCTGCGAGGGCGGCCGGTAGAGCGCTGTGGGACCTTCCAATGATGGGGATGGGAACCTTCAGTGACCAGCACCGGGATGTCGACCGCACCACCATTGTCAATGGCGCCCAACCTGACAACAACGGAGGGGTGGGCGTGGGGACGCTGGCAGCCACGCCGCGTCCGTACCACCCTGACGAGGATAAAACCGTGAAGCCAAACAGGGAAGCGGCAGTCCAATTGAATTGGATCATTGATCTTCCTGTTGCCTCGTCTTTGGGTTCATTTCCATTTACACTTTCAAATAATTGCTTCGTCTTTGAGTTGCTTTCCATTTATAATTTCAAATAAAGTGCACACCATAAGCCCATAAATGATGCTACTGTGTTCGTGAGAGAATGTCCGAGAAAAGTTTGGCCAGCTTGCTGGAGCTAACTTGCTAGCCTGTCATTGCTTGGTTATCTTTATCGTTAAAATTGGTACCCATCATTTGTGCTTCCATAGTCCCATGAATTTCAAAATTGTGACTCATCAGTTGATCAATTCATAGCTTCGAAAGTCCAGGCCCTAGTTGTTTCACGCATGATAGGGGAAATGGAAAGAAACGGGAGTGTGAATGACAGGAGAAAGATTCAGATGAAAAACATAAACAGCAGAATCATTTATCTTTTCCTTTACTTTGAAATATTTAATGACATGGAGAAGTATTTACAGCTTGAACTCAATGCCAGCATCTTGTTGGTCTCCACAGATTGTACAGCGAATCATCTCATAGTCTTTCTTTTTCCAAACAATAATGTACCTGATAGTTTCAACTACAAAATAGTCCATTCACTCTCATCAAGTGGCCCTAGATCATCAGAGGGAGACACCTGCGGCGGCGTCTCTGGTGACTTTCCATTCTTCTTTGAAAATATGGACACCTTCCTGTCAAGAAGGTTTGAGAAAATTTTTGTATTCTTTTCCTCAGATGAGTTCCTCTCATCCTTTGAAGGCGTCTTCTTCTCATCCTTTACCCGCGCTTCCAAAGTGGTGGGCGATCTTTTCCCATAAAGCTGAGCTTGAGCTTAAAGCGATTTTTATTTTCAACAGACTTCCCGTCAGGTTGGTCCATAATCTGAAGAGTTTCTTCAGGGTGGGTAACTATGGCTTCCATCGTCTCGTATACCTGGCATAAAATTCAGGACGTTCTTATCTGCAGTAACATGATTACCAAATGAATAAATAAAAGCAGAATACCTTGCAGATTTCATCTAGCTTCTCTTTTGACATGTCATCTTGGTAAACGCCAGTTATATAGTCCTTACATTCGTAGAACAATTTTGATAGGTTGTTATCCGCTGGCAGAACTGATTCTGCTGCTACGAAGGATACAGAAAGCTGATATTCACAAATTGTAAACGATAATACATTAGCATTTGTGTTTTCAGAAAATAAGATGGAACCTGAAGTCTAGCTATAATTGGGATTAAGAAAAGAAAATAGAGACAAACTTGAGCTTACAATGACAGCAAGTAGCTGCTCAAACAGTTTTGCTGGCTCAATAACTTCCAAGGCATCAAAAATGCTCTCCCTGCATGGTTGGTTTGTTCTAAATTTTTAATTAAACAGTGATGTAATCAACACAGCAATCCATCAATATACTTCTACTCACACAGCTAGATCTTCATCATATATAGGAGTCTGTTCCACAGCAGGTATTGGTTTTGCAGTTTCCCACAATTCCTTCCACAAGTTTCCTTCTAGACAACGACACCATATCAAATGAAGATAAAATTAGGATAAATGGTAGCATATCCGTGAATGAGAGAAATATAGAGTGATCTAGTTACCTTTTGTTAGCATTCGATCGCTTAATCGACCACGCCTAGATGAGCCTTCCCCTACCGTGGTAGTGTTTGCAGCACAATCTTCAGACCAATCAGGTGGAGAGTGCCATCTAATAAAATCTTCCAGGACACATCCCGGATTTGCTGCCTGTTATTTACAGTAAATTTTATGTTTAGGAAATTTAGTCTGACCGCCTTATATTTTTCTGAGAACATCTTTCAACTTGCCTTGAAAGCTTGCATATCCGACAGAAGTTGAGAGCAACCAGCACCAAGACTGATAAACAAGATCACAAGTACATAAATATTGTTAATAATATTAGTGGCAGAAATGGATATGTAAAAGGGCATTGCACCACTATCAGATTTCCCAAATGGCAGGAGTTTTTTTTTAATTTTGAATTTTGCCAGAGGGCAGTTGTTGCTACCAACTAAAACTGAAATGAATTACTTGCTAGCACTGGCACTCAATTACTATCTGAGACTTAAATTGTGGTGTCATATCAGTACGATGGTACCTACAAAAGACCGACATACCTTCCTGTACGTAAGACAAGCTCCTCTGTTTCTTTTATAAGCTCCGCTGTCATAATGGGGCCTTCCTGAGTACAGATTGTGAAATGTTCAGAAATAACAAAAGGAAGAGCGATAAAAATAATAGGAAGAAATAACAAAGCACCTTACCTGTAGTATTGGGGAATAGATGGGCTCACCAGTTTCCAGCAAAGTTAAGTTCTCACATAAGCAATTAGCACCAAGCCGAAGAATGTAATCACCAGTGCTATCTCTTGCATACATTCCGTTATCATGAGACTCACCATTTGAAAACCTGGATTTTGAATTGTTAATGCTTGCCCTTTTTAGCAGGCAATCCATCGACTCCTTAGCAGCCTCTCTTCGCTTTTTCCGGGCGACACAACAATTTATGACTTGTATCTCCTGATGTAGCAAACAACAATTCAAGTCTGGCGCAGAATCCAGTGGCATCCGAGGCACAGGTTGCCAATCAGACCATAGTTTTCTCAACTGCATGAATAGAAGGTGCTTAGATTTAGTTCATTATCCCTATCTTATAAAACTGTAATTGATCATATTATTCTTTTAGAAGCATAATTAGTTCCCTGTCAGATGTTAACTGTTTGATATTGCCAAGATACATCAACTGCAATATCATATTTCTGAATGCTGTAAAGATAAGGGCTGTGACAGTCACTGGGAACATGGAACCATACCACATTCCTTGTCCCAAGAATATGGGATGGGAACAATCTAGCCCGTGTGTTGTTACAACCTTCTGCAAGTACCGTACTACGTTCCTCAATTCCGTTAACCCAGGAAACTATGTAACTATGGTATTTTTTCTAACAAGGGAGGTTTTATCTGCATAAACTCACCTCAAGAACTACTGACTGCCAAAAGAATGCCATCTTGTGCACAGAACTAATGCTGCCAATAACCTGTGCTAGGTGATGAATAAAACTTCCAGGTGGTGCACCATGCAGATCCTTGGACAGAGATGTTGAATATTCTGGGTTATACTGACTCCCATCAGGTGGAAACTGTTCCTCTGAAAAGATTATTTTGCATCATATTTCAAAATTACAAAGTAAAATCACATAGTCATACATCTTGTGGAACCATACCTAATTTGAATAGGGAGTACATCAAAGATTGTGTTTCTTCATCGCCGAAAAATTCTGAACTTGATCTTTCCTCCTTTTCACGTCGAACAAGTGATTTAACAACAGATAAACTCAAGCCTCCCTTCTCTTTGAGCATTTGATCTCCATTAGTCTTCATATCATACACTGACTTGAAGTTCTTTCCATTTCTGAAAGAACAAAAGTGGACATTTGTAATACATAGTATTTAAAATAACCTAAATTAAGTAATAAAGTCATTCGCATCAATAATTTGTCCGAAGTTCAAATGCAACATGGCGCAGCTGCTTGCAGCCCTGAATGGACTTACAAAAAATTGTAATGGTATTCTAAGAATAGGAAATTGAACATAACATGATACTACTTTTGAACAGATTTTTAATTATATTAAAAACAAAATATTGCAAACTGGTGGGATTGAACAGAAATTGTGGATGATATAACTATGCTAAGAAACAATAACTTACTCAATGGCAGCTACTAGTTGTTTAACTGTCGAGGCTGGGGGAAAGGTCAACTTTGTTGAAGAAGTTGACTCATGTCGCATGTTTGAGCAGTTTTCATTCACAGAGGGAGTCACTCCTAGCACCTGAAAGGACAAAATATTTTAGTACATGAAGATCAGCTACTCCAATAGCTAATTTGCATTTATGAGAAGTAATGCAAGTATTGGAAACTTGAGCATTCAACAGAGATCATTTCTGGATTCAGAAAAAGAAAAAAGCTTTGAGTCATAATTATGGAACTATGCATATTCTTCCCTGGTTGTTCCTAAAAAAAGCCTACATTGATCTTTGGTCCAATTCCCTAGAGCTGAAAGCTTCACTCAACTGCATTCTTTTTTTTTGAGAAAATCACTCAATAAACAATTTAGCATAGCACAAAAAAGATTATCATAAGAAGCTCTGCCGTGAGTGCCAACTGCTAATGGGCATTGACAAAGCCCAATAAACAAGTGTCAAAGTAGCTTCTACTTCTACTAACCAAAAGGTCCAGATTTTCTGATTGTACAGTAGCCCTATCCAGTCACAATTACGCAACAAGGGACAACCAGAACAGGGCAAAACATACTAAACAACAGCTCAGCAACAATTGAACATCAGAGTTGCCCAATTCAACGCTCTTACACGACGAGCTCACCATTTCCTCAGTCGGAGCCTAACATCGATCCCCCACCACGCCGCCCAGCTCTCATAACACAAGTGTCCGATCCTAGCGCGAACACCGGACTGAACATCTCACGCACGAAGCAGTGTCAAATTCGATGATCGGAAGTACGGGACGTCACGAAACCAGTACCTCATCACGCGGCGACGGCAGCTT
Source organism: Chloris gayana (assembly GCA_031894775.1). Taxonomy (NCBI): domain Eukaryota; kingdom Viridiplantae; phylum Streptophyta; class Magnoliopsida; order Poales; family Poaceae; genus Chloris; species Chloris gayana. Next base: position 224,994 of record JAUNZO010002097.1, read on the forward strand.
CACGTCCGGCGCGGCGCCCGCGTCGGGCTCCCGATCCAAAGACACCCGCGGGGACGGTGTCCTGCTGCGGCCGCCAAATCCTTCCACATCTGCACCCACAGTAACAGCTCCCACCGAAGAGCACGTCAGATTCAAAGCCGAGCATCGATCGGCGAGGAGAGGTGGATGCCGTTGGTAGCGTGCGTACCTCGGAGGTCGGCCTTGATGTCGGTCAGCACGCGGGTGGCTGCGGAGTGGATCGCCGTGCGCGCGCGCGACACCAGAGACTGCGGCGCCGGCGCCGAGGAGGAGGGACCAGCGCCGGCGGGGGCGGAGGAGGCAGCTGCTGCATGGTGGGGCCTACTTGGCAGTGACCCGGGAAGGAGGCATGGGGAGGAAGGGGAGCGGAAATCAGGGGAGCAAGGATTTTGATTTTTAAAAGCTGGATTTGGTAATGATAGTGGCGATGGGATCCGGTTGTTTTCTGGACGAAATCCAGGGAGCCGTTCGATTGGTTTGGCCTCGGCCCTTAGATCATTGGATGGCTGGGCAGTGATGGGTTGGCGTGAAAATGGTTAGGTTTTTGAGCTGTTTTTTATTATTATTATTGGCTATACCTTTGCTCGATTTGGTTTGAGTGCCGTTGGGCATATATATGGGTATACTTTGCTTGATGGTCTGTTACATGTTTGAAAGGTTCTTTGGTTGTTGAATGTTGATAGTGATATGCCAAAATGTCTAAGGCCCCGTTCGTTTCCTGCCTCTAAAATTTAAGACTGTCACATCAAAGAGAATCTTATTATTTATGAATATTTCGATCAATTTAATGACAAAACCTTATTGATAGATTGATACTAATTTTCGAGATGAATCTAATGAAGCTTAATTAATTTATGTTTTGCTAAAGTGATGCTATCAAGTAACCGTCTTCTAATCATGATTTAATTAACCTCATTAGAGAAAAGCACGAGACAAGTTTATTGAACCGCGAAGAAGTCAAAGTTACATTGTGTCTGTCGCTCGGTACGAGAAAAGATAAGGTTTATCTTTAACAAATGATTAAGTATGTACGAAAGGATATAGTACATTGTAACTTGGACACTTTTGTTTTCTTGACAATGACATATTTGTAGTGACAGCTTGTTCCTTATGATTTTGAGCTTGTTATATTTTCACATCTAGCCATTTAAATTGTGAGACTAATAAAATGGTGTCGCTTTCTTAAGACAATGAATGCATTACTAAAGTACAAAAAGTGATTAAAAAGTACAAGATGGTTCGCAAAAGATATTTTGTTGGACCCTATCAAAGCTTTAAAATTTTATAATGAGAAATATTACAAGAGATTATATGAAAATCGTTTTTTAATTGCTCCATAAAAATCAGAATGGGCGCAATATGAACAATGTCAGACGAAGACAAAATTGTAAGGGAAATTCTGAATGATTCTATGCAAATTGCATGGTATAAATCTTGGCAGTTTGTCTCGTTTCAAAATGCGCATGTGGTGGGCTAGCAAAATTCAAAATTCAACAGAATGTTGGTAAATTTTCTGTACCTTTCTGGTATGCGATTTGGTAAACATGTGCTGATGGTCAAACGGAGATAGAGATGTCATTGAAGTCGACACATGATCCAGCATATACCACTTTATTAAGAATCTGGGAGTGAAGTAGCAAGATGCTACACGACTGCTTAATGCTTATACCCACCACGCTCACACACACACACAAAAAAAAGAGTTGCACAGAGAAATCAAGCAAAATGCGGACACTAACAGTAAGTATTACATGGTCTAATCAGAACTATAAATGGCATATGCTTGTGCACTCAGCAATGTTTCAGACTTTCAGCTCACTCTTCTTTGAGCCTTTCTCAGTAAAATTCCTTTGCCTACACTGCAGACCGTTGAGTATGTATGTCATCCTGTCATGACAAAGCTCATCTCTAGTCCGCAGTCATTACAGAGGCCTGGTCCGGCGACCGGCGGCGCGGCCACAGAGGAGCGCGTTCTTGGGGATGGGGAACTCGTCGCGCCACGAGGTCGACGGCGTCCAGACGCGGAGGTAGAATTGCTGCCCCAGGTACTGCCTTGCCCAGTGCTCCGACCTCACGTTCCACATGCCGACGTTGTCCAGGGGCATGTAGATCGCCGTCCACGAATTCGGGTAAACCTGGTGGTGGCGCAGAAGCGTCAGTTTCAGTGTTTCATATCTACCACTTGCCAAATTAAAGCAACATCGCACCATCACTGGTTCAAGATACTACTAGTACAGTGAATTGCATGGAGGAAAGGTCATCGAGAAAATGAAGGCCCTTCGATTGGTCAGGGCGATAAATGAAATGGAGTGCCCACTGCTTCTGAATGTGACACTATGCCTTTCTGATGGAGATGGATCACTACCAAGCTACTAGTGTCTGAAAAAGCAAAGAATTGTCCAACACGCCGGCGGCGGAATGGGTGACTTGACTGACTTATGAGTCGTTGTGGGTGAACTGAATTGTCCAGCTCTATAGTGCAGCGTTGACTTGTGTCAAAGATTTTACTGAATCATAAGCTACCTCTCATACAAATCCTAATGCTGCTACCAATTTATTAAGAAACTACTAGTATATGGCAAAACATTGTTTCATTCAGAAGGAAGGACAGTATCTGACCTGAACGGTGTACCGTGATACGGCATCTCTCAAGTTGTAGCCCTGCCTGCTCGCCGCAGACCATTTCCCTCCATCCATACTGCAAGCAAATACGCAGCCATTGAGATTAAAAAAACGCACATAAACACAATACCGATCATTTCGCTTTCTGCAGAGTGGGAATTATGCCGCTCCAAAGTATTCAGAGAGAGTGCGATCGTACCCGACGACCCAGAAGGCGTATCCGTCAATGTGCCACGACTGCACCTCGTTCTCGTCGTTCTGGAACACGATCTCGATGTAGTCCCGGTAGTTGGCCCCCATGACGGACGTCTGGAGGTAGGCGCCGCCGGAGGAGGGGTTGTCGGAGATGGTGCCGACGTTGAACACGCCGGGGATCTTGTAGTAGTCGGCGAGCTTGAGCGGGGTGTCCGGGTTGACGTAGGACACACGGTTCACCGCGTACCGCTGCTTGCCGTTGATGACCGCCGCCGAGTTGGCGAGCGTGATGGTCCGCTGCACCGGCACCAGGCCGTAGTGGTACGAGCCCTGTGGGTTGGGCCTCGGCCCGCTGGCTGTCAGGTTCCACCTGCACGTTGTTGACCATTCAGTTGGTTTATCTGGGTGGTAGGGCAGCCTGGCAAGGGCCCGGGCGCAATGAAAAATGTCGGTACCTGACGGAGCGGGCCTGGTTGAGCGACCAGTCGATCTGGGTGGTGGGGCCGCCGGGCAGGGGCCCGGGCGCCTTGCCAGCGGAGTTGGCGTAGCGCAGGACGGCCGTGGAGGAGATGACATTGGAGGTGAAGCGCGTGGAGACGACGACGGCGTAGTCGAAGGCGGGCTGGTCGGCGGTGATGAGCACGGAGTAGGACTGGCCGAGGTGCACGTCGAGGGAGGAGTAGGTGGTCTGCATGGTGTGCGAGCCCTCCACCTCCACCAGCTTCATGGTGTGGCCCTGGAACCGGACGTTGAGCGAGGTGGCCAGGCCCACGTTGGTGATCCGGAACCGGTACGTCTTGCCCGGCTCCACCGTGAACGTGTACCCGCTGCTCCGGCCGTTGATGAGCAGGCCGTCCGGGAAGCCCAGCGCCTTGCCGCTGTCCAGCACGTTCTTCAAGTCCTGTGAGTAGCAAATCATCATCATTAATTAACTGGTGTCTCTGTTTCAGCTTATGGAACGCGGAACGCAGAGTGTCCGAAGCAGGAGGAAGAACAACGTACGTAGTGGTTGCCCTTGTACCAGTCTCCGACGAGCGCCGTGTAGTCGGCGGCGGGCGGCGGGAAGGGGACGGGGATCATGGGGCGGCTGAGCACGCGGATGCCGCCGAACGCGCCGGCGGCCTTGTGGAAGGCGAGCGAGGGGAAGTAGTAGTAGGTGCCGATCTGGTCCTTGGCCTGCAGGATGTAGGTGAAGTTGGACCCCGGCGGGATCGGGCACGTCGTCCCGGCCACGCCGTCCTCGAACGAGTTCCGACGCTGCTGCAGACCGCTCCTGCATACACAATCATCGTGATCATCATCACTTTGCAAAACGGCAATAGATTTGCAGGGTTTTGAACTTTTGATGGTGCATGGAACAAATTCGCGTCCTATTGTGAGGCACTGAATCGTCAGAAATTCGCGAAATTTGGAGCATTGGCGGGAAAAAAGGCGGGAAGGTCTCGGTGTGGACATGGATGTCCTCCAGGGTACTCGCACAGGGAGGCGACGCGACCAGAGCACGTTCTCGTGTCGATGCGTATCCTTGTCGCGTACTACCAGTACTAGTGTACTACTAGTACGTTGTATGCTCTCGAGGTCGAGGCGCCATGTGATGTGGATGTGCTGGGCCTGCCTCGGCCGAGCAAAAGTGCAGTACTCGTCGCGTTTGCCGCGTTTCGGCCCGTAGGAGTACTCCAAAACCAGCAAAGGTCTGAAACTCTCAGCACTCAAGCCATCATAATATATGTACCACTCCTAGCTAGCATAATGTGCGCTGACAGCCACAGCTGTTTTTTTTCTTTTGCCACGGACAGCCACAGTTGGTGATACTGCGCAACCACACTTGTAATTAACGTAACCCAAAACTGAAGTTTGTCCTCCGCTGAAAATGACTACTCGATCGTAGCACCACCTCTGAGGATTTTTCTTTTGCAAAATAAAAACTATATGGTACCTTGAACGATACAGCTGACACGTGCACGTCGTACTTCCATTCGCAATTTTCATTTTCTTAACGTGATTGACACTACGCTAACTCTAGTCGAGTGTACTCGCGTCAGTGCGTTGTCGTCGGTTCGCACCTCGCCGTCGCCCCCATGGATGACGACAGCGCCTCAGGTACACCCGCCCAGCCATGCACGCCGCGACGTCGACGTACGTAGCCGTCGACAGCTCACACACATGCAACGCGAGTCACGGGTACGGGTACGCGTACGCATCGACGCGTTCGAACGCGTCGCGGTCGCACGACGCGACGGCTCACTCTCTTGTCGGGACGACCGGCCGGGCCGGAGGCGGATCCATCCTTGAATGGCGCACAGCTCGATCCACCCAGTGGTTGAGTTGAACCCGGGTCTCTGCCTGCGCGACGAACCCGGTCCACCGACACTGCCGGAAAGGTAAAATAAAAGTTCTCCTTTTACTGTGCCGGTTGTACCCTGCTCCAGAGACGCTTCTGCAGTTGCTGCTGACACCTTTACTTTTACCCAGCGCCCGTCGCCGAAGCGGTGAAAAATTCCGGCGTGGCGCCTGGTACTTTTGTGCGTGCGTGCGTGCGTGCGCGAAACAGTAGGGGCCCGTGACGGCGTCATAACTTTCCGCGAGCTGGCGGAATCCACAGGCTGTGTGCGGCTTGGCACGGCGCGGCCACGACACCACGCGCGCGCCGCATGAGGTCACGTGGCGCGGCCGCGGTCGCCGGCGCGTGGGGCCGGTGGTAAAGCGTCCGGCGGGCCGGAGATCACGAGACGCGGCGGCGTAGTTGCGCCCCGCCCGTTCCCGCGCGGCCGGATGCACAAAAAAGGGCGGCAAAAAATATGAACGGGATCTGATCTAACCTCTCCTTGGACTTGATGTCTGTCAGATACTCACCGTCAGATCATGCCTGTGGTGCTACTACTATAGGGAGTGTGTGTCGTGGACTACTCGTAACATTGGTCTCGTGCCCTTCACGAGCGTCAAAGGCGCCCACGTTCCTTCTCCCTTTCGAGCTGGGGTTGGTGGTTAACCACTTGACCCCAGCTAAGCATCTGGATCAACAAGTTCAACAAATAAACGACGAGGTCCTAGGTAGCCTTAGCACGCACTCCAGTTCAACAAGTTTGTGCGCAAGTCCAGAACCCAAATCGAGAGTACTACTGCTCAACATTTGAGCTTAACGTACTGAACCCAGCACGCCCGTGCGTCTCAATGGAATTGGCCAGCTGGCCACAGAGGACTTTATACAACACTGTGCTACTACTAGTCTACTACCAGTATAGTATAGCGTACATGCACCAAACTCACAGGGGAGAGGTAATGCGCCGCACACCGACAGCGCAAATGGTGGTTGACAAAACAGGATGGCCTTGCTAGGAGTAACTCTGTGACCCCACTTGTCATCCGCCGGTGCGGCCAGCTCTGTTTCGCAGTAAACCCGCCCGATCCCGGTGACGCAAACACGCGAGTCCGCCTCCCTCACGCGGTCCCCTAGCGCAGCGAATCACAGGCCAAGGACATTTATTAATCGTATTCGCTTATCTATGCGTGCGGAGATATGACGTGAGCTGTCACGAAATGTCAGGCTAAACAACCCGCCGACATCCTCCTCCGGATGTGATTTGTACTTTATACCCCCGTTTAAATAATGCTAATGCGATTTAGCAGGTTGTTTCTTTTAATCGAAGGGGGCCGTGGTAGGTACAGTCATTAGCAGCTCACTCACTCTCACCCCTGGAGCAGAGCAGTGCGCGCTGCTGCCGCTTTGAAATTTGACGTACTACACCGCCCACCATGTTATTAGTCTGCATTCACTCAGTCGTATCCAACAAAAACTAGTTGTAAATGTGCAATCACTCGTCGGTATCAGAACAGAAAAAATACCTTAAAACCTGAAGCTGAAACTAGAGATAGATTTTACCGCGTGGTTGTTAGGGACCGTATCTGGGAACACCGGACTCTGGTTAGGCTTTGATTTCTGATTGCACATTGAGACGCTTCACTTGAATTTTTAAGTTAAGTAGGAGATGGGATCGACTATTACGATCTGGCACTACGAACGAGCAGTAGCACAGCCGGAAGAACAAGGACGATGCGCGGTGGAACTGAACGAAGGATGGGCCGCAGGAAAATGTGTACCAGGAGAGGAGGAATGGCTCGGTGAGGTTGTTGTGGACGTTGATGATGAGGTTGTCGTTGGTGACGGCCTCGATCTGCGGCCCCGGGAACTGGTTATTGATCAGGATCCCCTGCAAATCCCACCTGCTTCAGCAAACATGGCATTCGCGCCCAAATCAAGTAACCAATGCAGAGCATAGCAGAGAAGAAGGGACCTGCTGCTTGACGCCGAGCGGGTAGATGTCGCCGTAGGTGACGGTCCACGTGAAGAACCGGTACGGGTCCTCGCCGGCCGCCAGCAGCGGCAGCGCGACCAGGAGGGCGGAGACCAGACGAGCGGCGGCACCGGCATTATTGCCGCCCGCCATTGCAGAGACCTCTTCTCTCTCTTCCCCTGTCGCACCAGACAGCGGATGGATGGAATCGCTTGAGACGGTGACGGCGAGCGGGATGGGCGGGCGCGCGATATCGGGGGTAGTGGAGCAGCAGGCCAGCTACGGCGTCGTCAGCGTGGGATAGCGCGTTTCCTCGAAAAGTGAAAGGCTTCCGTGGAGGAGATGGGAGTGGTGCGGTGGCAATGCAGGTCTTGGCGCCCGTGGGATGTCGGGGTCGCCCCACCTCGCCTCCTCTCTCTCCTTATGTAAGCCGCGGCTTCTAGAGCAGAGGACGAGAAGGGGATCACCAAACTGGTACAACGGCGGTGGGGTGCGAGATCTGGGGGCGGCTTCAGATGTTGTCTCGCTCGATCTATGTAGATTGGATGCTGCAGGATTCATTTTTGGGTTTGCATTGATTCAGTGCTAGTTTATCTCAACTGCTGGTTCCGGAAGCGTAAGCGCGACGGTTGGATTATTACGCATCTGTTTAAATGATGCCAACTTTATCTTTTTTTAGCGCTGATTAAACCGTGCCAGTTGATACGATAGGAGAGAACCGGGCGGCGGCAGGGGCAGCCAGGCTGGCTGCCGGGTCCAGCGCGCGCACCACGGACGGGCGCTGGGATTTCGTACAGCGCGACGCCAAGGTACGCGCGCCGTCGAGCTGTGGCGGACGTGCGGTTCAGCTGTCAAGAGATGATGAGTACTGTAGTGGTGGCCATCTGACCAGGGTGCACGGAATGGCGACACCGGCTACGGCCACCTCCAGTCGGCGCTCTTCTTGAATTGTACTGTAAACTCAACAATTCTTGCTGGGCGAAGTGGCAGAAAAACAGCTTGACCTATTTCGCCCAACTTTGGACTTGGGGAAACGAACGGCGCGGCGGGTAGGTGCTGGTTGGGCCCGAACTCCATCACCACTGAAAATTGGCCGGATCCACCGTACAAATAAGGGCCCAACTACTGCACGGGCCAACTGGCCACGGGCTTCTCATTCGATGGAAAGCCTTATTTGACGCAACTTGAACGGGAGAAAATTCTCTGCAAATCCATCTGTTTGCGGCAACACTCGGATTGACGCAACTTGAACGGGAGAAAATTCTCTGCAAATCCATCTGTTTGCGGCAACACTCGGATCGTTGCCACGTGGCTTGCCCAGTGCCTCCAAACCCTCTCACAATTTTCGCCGCAAACCAATAATGATAGAGCCGAAACCGACAATCGATCCAGTAAATTAAGTCATCAAGCCTATTCAAGTGCTATTGTTGCCAATTCGTTGAGCCTTTCTTCTGTCATAGTGTTGCGAAAATATGACTTTAACATTTTCAATTTTGAAAAGCTCTGCTCTCTGCAAATGCCAGGAATAGTTAATAAAATTTTGTATGCAATGAGGGCATTTGGAAAACATCCCATATGTTTTAGAAACTTTAGAATAGCAACAGGGTCCATCATCTCTTCTCTTGGGATAAAATCTTAAAGTAACTTTAAGTCCATATATAATTCTTGGGATAAAATTAATCTCCTCATTGATGCATTTCAATCTTCAGCAATCAGAATATCTATCCCAATTGTGGAGATCGGTCAGCTACAATTCAAAAGGCGAGAGAAAGAGGAAGACTAGGTTCAGAAAATAACCGTGACAATTTATGAGAGAAGAATTGATTAAGCGCTGCCACAACCGGGATGGAGACGAAGCAGGATGCACGACACACGATCAATTGCAAGCAAGCACAACTTACTACCTGGATAAATCGCTAGTAGCAGGCAAGATGGGTTGGTTTCCAGGCTAATTAGCTTAATCTAATTGGGCTTAATACTCTAAGGTGTAGAAATTTGGAGGCCCCTAAATTTTGGAGGCCCTGTTCCATTGCCCAGATTGAACTTGCCATGCACTGTACGACCCTGGATACAACCGATTTATAATGGTTGATGGTGTCTATATCAAACTTATAATATTTTTAAAATTTAATACTTTTCATATTATGATAGATTTTTGTAAAATAAATAAATTAGAGGCTAATCGGTGTTTCTAGAGTTTGAGATCTTGAACCATTTATTAATGAAAATAAGATGATTATAAATGTTTCAAAATCAATTTTAAGAAAATAATCATTCAACATACTTAAAAAGTGTTAAACTTAGTTAACTTATGTATTTATTTTAAATTTATATCAGGTAAAACATATGAAATTGATTAAGCATGTGTATATTGGGGTGGTTTTTTGCAATAAAATCTGGTGGGTGGGCGTGGATTTGCAACAAAAAGATTTATGGGTGGGAATCTCAAACTAAAGGTGAGATATGGGGTGGTTTTTGCAATTGACCCGAAAAACAAAGACAACCTTCAACCATGTTTAGCTTGGATCCCACGCCGCCGCTCGATCTGCCTTCTTCCACGGCATGCGCTAACTGGTGCTCCGGCAGTTATGACCTGCTCCCCCATCCCTTCCACGGTGATACCCTGCAGTTCCGGTCGTCCCTGCCAGCTGCCCCTCAACTCCATTGTCGATGACGAGCGCAGGGAGATGGGCATCATTGCTGCCAGATTGCTAGTGCATGCGGCTTCTCCACCATGCCGTTGTTCTTAAGTCCACACTGTTGCCTCTAAAAAAGGTCCAAGTTGTTATAGTTAAGCAGTATCAATTTGGTTTATTGGACTTGGATGTTGATAGGTTGAATATGGAATCAGTGCTAATCATGTCTTGGATTTCAATGAATCGAAGTTGAAATTTCTTCTCATAGCAAATTATAAGCAGACGTCGCTTCAAATTATTTACATGAAAGGGAAAGTCAATGGTGAAGAAGTAGCATTCATTTGCGTTGGATAACCTAACGAGGTTAGATTGCAGTGATGAATGCATCAACATTGCACCGACAGTGATAGTAGCAGCAAGCTCATCATTGACGGCTTCTGCTTCAGTCACGATAGGTGCTGCCTTAGGTTGTAGGTCTCTGTCGTTGTTTCGCCGAGCCGAGCGATGCAAGAAATAAGATGAAAATCGCTTTTCCTTGACTTCCTAGCTAGGAATGATGTTCGCTATTCCGGGTTCCTCGCGCAAACGTTCAATAGCTGGCTCTATCGTTGGCTTCGGCTCACTCGTTACATTGGTTTGCGGTAGAAATTGTGCGGGGGTGACATCTGTTGGGCATGCCACGTGTCGGAGATCATGAGGTGCTGCAAAGATCACGAGGTGTTGCAAATGGATGGGTTTGCAGCAGTGCTGCAGAGAATTTTCTTAATGTAAACTCTCTGTATATGTTTGTATTGCATGGCAAATAGATTATTTATCATCTGATGAACTAGCTACGTACATAGCATAGCACAAAGAGGGATAAAGGCAGAACGACAATTCTTCATCATCTCAGTTGATTAGGCTCGTGAACCGCCTCCTCATCTTCATTCGTCACCCTGGTGGAAGCCGGAGAGCTCGTCCCTGATGTTCCAGAGTAGGCGAGTTCGCTTTCGTCCCACTCCACCGGAGCCATCTCCTCCTCCAACAACTTGAGGCGCTCTTCCCTACGCTGGAGGTAGTCGTCGTCCACCAGGACGCCGCCGCCGATGAGCTCGAGCTGACGGCGCATCCACTTCTGGTGCTCCTCAATCTTGTCGCTTAGAGCGTCCCCAATAGTAGAGGCAGTTAAGAGGTAGCAGCTAACTCTTAGAAAGAATTGAAGAGGAATGGGATCCATGTTTAAGTCTCACATTTTTCTTAGAGGCTATCTCTTGAGAAAGAGTTAGCTACCTTCTCTCTCTTTTTTTTCTACAATAAACAATTCTAAGAGTTAGCTAAGAAGCGACCATTGGGGACGCTCGATCTTATGGCATCGAACGCCTCGATGCCCTCGAGCGGGAGGAGGCCGGGTGTGAGGTGGCGCCTCTTCCACGACATGATATAGTCGACTTCCTGACGTGGCAGCTGCCACAACACTTTCTTCTCTGTAGCAGCCTCGACGCACTCACCACCAGCCTCCGCCGGAGCGTCAGCAGCCTTTTTGCCCACGGTGCAGCCGTCATCCGCCTTGATCTTGGTCTCAGCGGTTGCCGGAGCCACAATCTTCACCACGCCCTCCTTATCGACCGTCTTCGGCAAGCTCTCAGCACCCTGGACCTGGAGATCACCCCGAACGCCCATCCCGACGACCCGATACCGGCCAACAGGGATCAGTTGATTTCTACGTCAGGCAGGAGATTCGATAATAGATGGGATCTGTTGATGGGTCACGGACTCACGGGTACCGGTCGCCGTTTCTCCCTGCTTAATAAGTTTGATGAAAACGTTCACGTCGTACGCCATGTACGCCCACAACCAATAGGGATCAAATATATCATATGAATAGGAGTTCAATTAGTCCATGTCATAAAATTCTGAACACCCCACACATCCTAGCCGTCCTCAACACGTATATAATCCAGTCTGCGTAGCAGGGTCTCCACGACTCCGCCTAGCTTGCCATATTATCACGTTTCTTTCCTACAACATAACGAAACTAACTCCTATTGCACGGTGTTGACCCAAAGTCGACGACGGACCCTCATCGCGTTGGACGCCTAAGTCGGCAAGAAACATATCCATCGTGGTGACTTCCTTCGTGCCCCGCGTGGACGCCGACCTGTCCACCCTCTGCACCTGGAGCGCCACCGACATCGAGGTAAACCGATGTGTCGCGGGGCTACTTTCAGCCAAAAACCACCACGGCACCACCGGCCTGCACATCTGTGTGCGTTGCAGCCAGGTCGTGAAGACCAGGGTACTGGGAGACGAGTCCTTCATCAGCGACTATCATGCCTTCAATAACATCAACGTCACACACGCTTGGCGCACCATGACGGTGGTGTTGAGTTTGGAGATCTCGACGAAGCTGAGCCCCACGGCGGTGTCGAGTATGGAGATGGCGAAAGAAGACATGCACGTGTATATGGAGGATATGTGGAGCATGGTCGAAGTGAACTTCAACATGTGGGAGTGTCCAAAGAGTGCTTTTAGCCTTCGAGTGATCTGACACTCTGCAATTCAATGGAACTTGCGCTGAAGAAGGGTTCCGTCAGCAAGAAGGCCAAGGGGAAGAACGTCGACCATGCATGTTGTTTATTCGGGCGGCAGCGGCGATGAAGGTTCTTGTTTTAGCGGCTACAGGGCTAGGATGGTTTGGTCCGGCCAAGGTTGTCGCCATAAAACAATCGGCACCGATGTTTGACTCGGCGGTTGGCTCAACAATACAAGATTTAATTTAACAGCTGTACGCGTATACTGTGCAAGGTCTGGTGGCGGCGTGTGTTGTGTTGCCGCACCCTATCAGCTAGCTAAAGAGAGACTTTTGCATAGTTTCTTTCTTTTCTTTCTTATCTTGGATTATTTTAGCAATGAATTTAGAAGTGTCAATCATTTTTTGATCTATGTGCAATAGGATTTTCAACCTCAAATCTTGTATCATATCTATGTTGTTATTAGAGTTTTCATTACTAAGATCATAACAGAGCTTTTGCTTGGATCGATTGAGTATATAGACACCAACAGAAAGCTACGAAGCGACAACGTTACTGATTTTCTTGTGACGGCTTTTCCAGCTACTTTGCATTAAGAAATATAAAAAGATAAAATAGATATGTTACGAAAGATGTTGCTTTTTATCCGAAAAAATAGATGTTGCTTTGAGTAATGAAGGCAATGGACGTTTCAAAAATAGAAACTTATATATGAATAATTGTGGTAGCCTATGTAATATGTATAACTAGGAACAATATTCATTAACATTATGTTTTTATATGATTCATGATACTGCTAATTAAGCTTATATTGAATAAATATTTTATTTTATTAAACCCGTAGCAACGTACGGGTATTTTGCTAGTATTTATAAAGGGAGAATCCTAGTGATTACGGAATCGCAGTTGGGCTCTGGAAAGATCCGGCGGCCCCAGGACGTGTTTACGAATTACGATCGTTGCGGCCCTGCCACGGACGTGAGCGATGAGCAGCCCCGCTTGCAGGCAAGGCGAGACGTACTTGTAGAAGGGTCTGCCGCCACAGACATCAGTGGTGTCCATTGGTCACCGGCAGCAAAGAAGATGACACAGGTCAGGTGTGTGCAGGATGCCGAGATGAGCACGTGTTCCTTGTGGTCATGATGATCAATAATGAACGTTGATAAGGATCGCACGTAGAAGTGGGAGATGCATGCTTGGGTCACACTGTACTCGATGAGAAACTGTACAAAAATCACTATACACGTTTCGATTTTTTTAACGACCTTAACCGATTATTTGATTCCATGAAGGAACAAAATATTACAAAGTTTCTTTTTAAGCTAGTGATGGAGAGTTAGGAAAGATTTCTTTTTGTGTTTAGTGAGCAGTGGGAAAAGCATGTCCGAAATGACCCTTGTAAATAAATACTACAACATATGAATGAAAGTGAAAGCCTCTAGTGATATGGCCTTAGTACTGCTGTAGATACCTATTTCTTTTGTATCACAGCCTCATGAAGTTACTAAGTAAGTGATCTATTGTAATATAAATGCTTTGCCAACAGATGAATGACAAGCCTCTAGTTGTTAGCAATTAGCGCTGGATTTTGCAATGCTCAAATACATATTCCTTTTGTATTATAGCATCATAAAGTCATTATATAATGTATGGCCAAACATGCAAAGTAAGATGTTGAAAATTAGCAATGAGAAACAATTATGGGCCACAACTCAAGGCTTCAAATACGAAACTGAAAACAGGATAAAGACTTCAAGATTTCTAGTGACTAAATATCTCCAAAGGAGAAACCATAAAAAAATTTTGAAACAAAAAACACAACCTAAAATTTAACACATGTTATTTAGAGTAATAAAAGAGCATACAAAAAGAGAGTTTTTGCTCGGTCCAACTTGATTCCCCTTTGATAATTACCTTTTCTCTATGATTAAGATCTGTATCAGATAACAAAATAGGCTTAGACACACTGAGAATAGTAACCACATATGAAAGAATAGACACAAATAAAGTAGTATCTCACATTTTTAAAAGTTTACTAACACTAGAACCCGAAAAGGGCATTACTCTCCTCCCAGTCTTCATATTGTTGCTTATTATAGTATTCTTTTAAAATGAACATCAACAAAGTTGTTCTTTGTGACACCTCAGTGTCACTAAGAGCTATGCATCCGTGATTTTCCGTAAATTATGTTTGCCGGTGGCAAGGTTTTGAAATCAATTAATGGGAATGTAACAGCTAGATAAAGAAGAAATGTAGATAAAGGCTAGGGTTTGCAAAATATACAGTTTCCTCAACCAAAGTATCTGCAAATAATATTTTTTTCTGGATTGGGCATGAGAAAAGAGAATTTTGAGGAATTTTGTTAATGGAAAAATGCCCAAACCAATAAAAGAAAAATCCAAAAACAGATGGTCTATAGAATTCGTATAAAAATTAGGAAGCAAAATATGAACTTTTGACAATAACGAAAGTTTCTCAGAATATCATTTTACACCCCTTGAATTTTCCCATAATTTTCTGAGGCCTGAAGACGTCCGTTTGGATTTCTTCTTTCTCGGGGGGGGCTTTTGCAAAACGGTCGGAGCAGGCCCAACCGTCGGCCTCCTACCTGCGCCGCCCGCCGCCAGCGCTGGCCACGGTCGTGCTGCGCGTCTCGCGCCCTGCTGCCACGCAGCTGCTTGCCGCCGCGTGGGACCCACCGCTGGCCAGAATAAGGACCCGCTGCCGCGTGTGCTCCCATCTCCCTCTCGCTCAAACGCTCCAGAACCTACTAGCCATTGGCGCCTCTCCGTGGAGTTCGCTGCCCATCCCAATCCGGCCAGCCCAGCTCCGTTTCCTTCACCTCTAGCTTCGTACAAACCCAACTTACTTCCCCATGGCTCTGTTGGGAAAACCGGCACTAATCACCACCAATAATCCCTCATCTTGTGCTGAACATTGAGGTAAACATTCACCAACAGACCTGCAGCGGAATACACAATCACAATGCACAATTGATACAATGATTTACGTGGAAAACCTCCTCTAAACGAGAGGAGTAAAAACCACGGGGCAACCAGCCCACTCCAACCTTCTCCACTATAAAACGATAATGGATACAAGGAGTCTTCTCTAGAACCTCTAGAGGCACACCACAGCAGCAACTACACTAACAAGGTAGCTACAACCTTGATACAATAGCAATAGCAACACAACCAAGTGAAATACAACAAGAGTTAGCACTTTCAGATATTACAGAGATGACTGCATTCTGTCCGCTTCGGAGTTTAGTACATACCGAGCAAACCACAGATTCAATGACCACGAATTTTGGTAGGCAAACAGTTCCACGAGTCTTCTATGTGCTGACCAAAATTCAGCTCAATCCGACACTGTTTAACTGCCCAAACAATTCATCTACCAAAACTGCACGCTGCTGAATCTGCTGCTAACAGAACTGACAAACTCCCCCTCAAATACGATGCTCCACTAATCCAATCCTCAAACCAACTGACCGAAACAGAGCACTCTAAGTGTAGAACGAGCTCACCAAGTTTGGTGCCAATCCAACCACGTTTGAGCCTCCGATCAGCTGCAAGGCGATGGCTGCACAGGATGCACGAATCTGGACAGCAAGCCTTCTCTTCTTCCTCTCTTGCTTCATTTCGTGTTCTATTGTTGTTAGCTGCTCTCTCTCACTCCCTTGCCTCCTCCACAACCTAAACAAGGTATATGAGGGCTAGGGTTTTACTTCTTCAAGCATTCTCCACCGTTCATCAGGTGGCAATCAACGGTTAACACGCGCTGGACCGTTTTGGGCTTTGGGCTGAATATTTCTTCATGTGGAGGGAATTTAGCCCAACAGACTTTGCCTTCTCCTCTCCCACCGTGAGCCGTGAGAATCGAGCCATCCTCACTAAATCGGCCACCGCCACCAACTCGGCAGCCAGCATCGATTCCTGGTCTCTCGGTGAGCCCCTAGCCCTATGGTTCATGATGGAGCTGTATTAGGATCATGCGCACCACTTTAATCTGGTTGTGTCCTGTTCCCTCAGTCAGAGTCGTCGGAATCGCAGCGTCACCGTCGAAGCCACCGCAGCCCTGTCGTCCTCCGCCCCTCACAGTCGACAGTGCCGCACGGTGAGCACCTCGCTCTATTTTCTAGGCCGGCGCGTAGAGTTCCTAGTGCTAGTGCTTTGAGAGCTAGCCAAGCCTGGCTCCGGTGTTCCGTCGCTGCCATCGAGCCGTGCCATGGCATGCTCCGTGGGCGCGGGGACCGCAGCTGGACGGCGTCGCGCACACGCGTGTACGTGGGTCTCTTGGAAGCAAGCCAGGTCCGTTGGGCCCTGGCCGCTAGGCTGGCTGCTGTGTGCACGGCCCAAGCCGTAGTTATTCCTTTTCCTTTCGTGCAATAAAAAAATAAATGGCAGAAAATACTCCAACTTTGGAAATTCATATCTATTACAATACCAAGGAGAAAATAGCAAACTAAATTGTGTTTGAATCCTTATGCTGATATCTTTTCAACAGTATAGTTCATGATAAGAGTTTGGGTGTATTTTAGTATGCACAATTCATAGAAAGAAAACACTAATAAATTCATAATTAATTTTCTAAGCAGTGTAATACCATAAATTTTGGCATGCATGATCATCATTGCATATGTATACTACTGGTCAAGTGGCACGTTTAATTTCTGCCCACATTTCTAGTTAGATCATATGTAGTGTTTTTATGCATAACCGTTTCGTACTTTATGTGCTTACCTTTAAGATTCAATTATAGTATACATAATTTCAGCACATTTTTCTTTGTAAAGTAAAATGCATGTAATTTTATGTCTTCCAGCACCTTCTAGATAAAATAGCAAAAGAAATAAAACGTAATAGAATAACCACATGACTAACCTTAACCATGAATCACTATCATTTTATGTGCTAAACTATTGCATAGGTAACCTAATTAATTTAGTAATCTCTAAATATTGTTCACTCATAATCATCATGTCATTGAATACCACAACATCATATCTATTTATTGAGAAAGTCTCATGAACTTCCTTGCTTGTTAACTATTTTTGCATCGCATTGCATCAACTAGGAAACGAAGTTGGCGACGCCATTGTGGAGGTTTCGCCGGAGGAGACCAATCCTAACATAAACACTGTTGAGGGTGCTAATTGCGAGCAGGCCCAAGGCAAGCCCGGTGCACTCCTATATTTTACAAGTTTTTATTTTACTTCGCATGTATGTGTGTCATGTAATGTATGCATTACGTGTACGAGTTGAATGAAACCCTAGTTGCACATATGAGACCTTGATCCTATAAGTTGAATAAGTTTTTAGCTATAAGCCTACTCGATAGACTTGGCTATGCTTAAAAAGAGTCATCGCTAGAAAAATCGGTTGGTTTAGAGACCTTCCGATATAGGATTATATTCCTGTTTCTCTCACACGATGATAATGAATTTGAGACCGTACGGGAAGTTCATGTGTAGGATGAGGTGACCAGGTTAATCCCGGTTCGCCATAGCCCCGTGCGTGTCGGTTGAGGACCGTTTTGTTGTGACTCGGCAAGCAAGTATTGAACAACACCAAGTACATACCTTCATATGGGAGTTGGTAAACCGACGTAGCTTGATTATCATAGAGTTTGCACGGCCTCCACCGATCCTTCAGGGTGGGACCGACACGGTGGAGCACGGGAAAGAGAAGGATGGGAGAGTGCATGGGTGAAGCCTCGGATACAACGTACTCGTATCGCGAGGAGGACATGTACTTGGGATGGGTGGCCCCGTATCATATTTATGGCAAACTTGTGAAAGGTGGCCATACGTGTTCTTAAATGATGCGTATGTCGTGTACTTGGGTATCTCCTGCGAGAAGTAAATCGATACGTATTGCCGTCCCTCGCGGTTATGGGTACCACTTGTGCGCGCAGACACAACGTAGTTAAGAAGAGAAATATGATAATTATTCTTGTCTTTCTATGCTCAATAATTTGTACTGCAACCTTGTATGATTAGTGTTGCTCACTAGATTTATATTCATGTCTTAACCGTATAAAATTGTCTAAAAGTTGATGTTAGAAATGCTATAGGAGCTGTTTTGCGAACTATCCAAGTAACCTGGTCAAACTTAGAAGGCCACATTGACGAGTAAGACTTGCGGAGTATATTAGATACTCGGGGTTTGTTGTTGAATGTTTATTTGTAGGTATGCTTTCTCAAGTTGTGATAATAGTGAGTATAACAGTGAACCACCTAAGGAATGGACCTTTGAGTGGGTCCCTTGCTCACCCTCCCACGATCTCGTGGAGTGAAGCCGTGATGCGGGCTGTCACGGTTTCATGTAAGATCTATATCGACGAAACGTTTAAGCTTCGCTATGTTTTCGAACTTAAGTTTGAACTCTTTCATGTAATATAAAGCTAAACCAAGTTTGTAATAATGACAACTTTGTATAATATGTACTTTGAAAATGCAAATGTGTGTACTATTTGGACGCTTGCTTCGTCAAGTGTCACCCAAGGGAGATCTCGGTCGGCTATCCCCTCGGTTTCGAGGTGGTGATGCCACATTCTTTAGGCTGATATTATCACAAATAATTCGTTTCTTATTTCCTCGGGGATACCTTTTGGCAGGATGTATTCACAACTATGGGGACTTACTTGTACATGAGCTCGACATTACATCCTCAATCTGATGGACAAAGTGAGGCAATGACCAAAGTGATCGCCATATACCTCACATGCATGGTAGGCAGCCATCGGGGTGCAATTGGGCTCACTGGTTGGCTTGGGTAGAGTATTCCTACCACACTTCATACTACACTATGAAGGATTCACTTTTTCGGGAGGTTTATGGTAGGGATCCTCCTAACTTGTGACACTATGATGCCTCATATTGCATAGTGACAACAATGGGCCAAACAATGGACCAATGTGATAAGTCTTTGATCAACAGGACATGCGGCAAATTTTACTCACAATATGGAAATTTTTCTTACCTTGGATCCTCAGCCTCCGATTTTGTTCCTCATTCGGATCAACAAGAGATGTGCTCGTGGCGACGCTATGTTTGGGGATGTGAACGGTTGGGGAGTACAACAATGCTGCGACACCATACTAGGGTTTAGGAGCGCTATGGCCATGTATCACGGGGACGAGATTGAATGAGCCGGACAATACGATGGTTGGAAACTCGTTGCTTGGTTCGAGGAGTGGAATATCTCTAAGGAATTAGCTATGGATAGGAGTGCTTGGAGACTAGCAATAGACGTGCCATAACCGTGATCGTTGTGACCGGGAACCGGGGTCCCCATAACCGCCTATGGGCCGGTCGGCACGGCCCGGTTAGGACATGTCAACGAGCAAAGGAGGCCAGCGACGACCCAATCGAGGGCGGGGGCATGCCCGAGAGCTAGCGCGAGTGGGCGGCGCGACATGCCCCCAAAACCCTAGCGCACCGCGCCGCGCGAGATGTGGCCGCGAGACCCGCCACGACGGGGAGACTTAACTCCTCTCTTCGCCTCCCGCACGCGACGCGTGGCACACCACCGAGGGATCGCCACGACCAGGACCCGGGCCACCCCGCACGGGGAAACGACGTAACGGTAGGCAATTACGTCTTGCCTCTCCAATGGAGCAGCCGGAGGAGGGGGTGCGGTACGACGGGTCCCGTCACGTCCCCTCCCAACGGACAAGCCGGCGTGGCGCCGCGCCTCGGGCAAGGGGCACCTTCAATTCTCGTATCAACGATGGATTCGGACCAGCGATCGGAAGATTTAGGCAAAAGGCACCGTAGCGCGCCCCCTTGAGCTGTAAAAGGGGGATCCCCGGCCATGAAATAGATAGACTCTCTCAAACCCTAGAACTCAAGAACACCATTGTAATCCTTTGAGTGCGATACACACCGGACAAGCGGGACGTAGGGTATTACGCCTAAACGGCGGCCCGAACCTAGGTAAATCGCTTGTCCCCGTGTGTTCCCCGGATACTTCACCTTGATCCCCGATGACTCCCGTTCCTCTCTCAAGGGGCGGTTTGGCTAACCCCCATATGTTGGTTGCCTATCACCGACGATGACCATTTTTCTTTCTTCTTGCTTACCCTTTTCTCTACCTTTTGCCTTATGTTCTTTCTAGATCTCTCTTTTTAGTGTTTCCTTTGGGTTTCAACTCTAGCATACCCTAACTTGCTTGGGATAATAGGCTCTGTTGTTGTTGTTGTTGTTGTTGAATTTCTAATTTATCTCTTTTTCCGGACAATGTAAGTAGAAAGGTCATCTCCTTTTATAATAAATAGATAGATTTTTTTGTTGGAGAGTAAATTCTGTTAATTTATTTGTGTAGCAGATTAGTGGTCTTGAAAGAGCTATTTTAATTTTATCCAAGGATTTTAAAATAAAATTTTAAGAGTTATTTAAAGAAAATAAGAGTGAGTTAGTGAAAGAAAAATGGATCGTGCCCACTAGGTATGACAAAACCGCTAATATTGCCGCTGATAAAAATCAGATATATTTTATTTTTGTTTACTATGTACCGAATTAAAGAAGCTATAAAATATATTCAGCTGCAAGCACTAAACTGAAGTCATAAATTCATAGCAATTGAGGTTCGATATACGTGGGATTGCCTACAAAGACAATGTTACTCAAATAAGAATGAGTAGTAAGAGTCCTATTACATTACTCGAAATGAACAAGAATGAGGAAAAAGAGTTGTAAGACAACAACCCTACGTAAATAAAAGGTTAAGATTTAGAGCCGAGTTGTGTGTGTGTGTGTGGGTGGGGGGGGGGGGGAGTCTTCTAGAACTCTGCATTGTGATGGAGTCGAATAATTATAATTGTGATCATTGGGTATTGACGGTTTCCACGCGGCAACATTTGGGAGATAGTTAGTACAACTTTTAGTTTGTGAAATGTCTTTAGAATTTTTTTTCTCTATCATTGTAACACTTATGTATTTGTCACATTTTCCAATCTCTATGGAAGATTCGTCTAAAAAAACTTCTATAGAAGATTCCTAATGATGCCAGAGATAGCCATCAACATGATGCCTCTCTCATTTTGGGATCCGTGTCCTCTACCTTGCCCCCTATGTAAAACTTTGTCATGCTCAGCTACTAATATTATATTTACTAATTGGAGACTCCTTTTGAGGTCTCCACAGTAATGAGAGAAAATCCTAGAAATTCTCAGAGAGTGTGTTTGGTTGGGCTTTTTCTGGCTTTGGCTTTTATAAAATGTCAGTAGCCCAACCAAAGGGGTTAGCTGTCAATAAAAGTCAAAGCCAAAAGCAGCTTTTGCTAGTTCATTTCGAAAGCAGGTGTGGAGGTGCTTTTTCTGGCTTTGGCTTTCACAAGTTTGAAGAAATTACCTACATATGTATATGTATGTATATATATACATGTAATATATATGTTATATGACTTTTATTTATTTATATACATATATCTTATATAAATATTGTGTGTTTACTTATTTATTTATATATATCTTATATATATGTTTATATGTATAAGATACATGTAACTAAATAAATATATGTATAAATATTTTTTTATTCATATGTATATGTGTCTATATATATATTTATCTATTTATTTATATACATGTATATATGTTATATTATATATATGATATAAATAAATATATAATATATTATACATATATTTGTATGTATATATGTACTTATATATGATGGTATATGTGATAATAAGTAGGGTCTGCTAGTAAATTTCGAAAAGCCACAACTGTTTTACTAAACGACTTTCAGCTTTTTCACAGCTCATAACCCACAACTGCTTTTTCCACAGCACACAACCCACAACAGCTTTTGCCACAACCACAGCCCAACCAAACACACCCAGAATAAAGCAAAACATCTGGTCGTCCATTTGGTACAGTCATATTAAAAATGCTGGTGATCAAGAGAGAAGAAAAAAACAACGATCGTGGCATGGGAGCCCAGATTTCCTGACCACAGTAACAGAAAAGACATGTAAGGTCTCAAGAAGATATGATTCAAGGCATCTGGCAAGCTACAATCTACAGAGGCTGCTTGCAGGTATAGCTAGCTTCTATGTACCCTTGGTTAATATATGTGACTACAGGGGCTGCAGGACCATACCTAAACCAGGTACGTCAAGGGATTAATTAGCCCTTTGGTCCTTACTATGTGATGGATCAAAACTGATCGTCCTTACAGCACAACAAGATTATTACTTCGTTAGAGTAATTTTGATAAGCCATGACAATGGTATCATCTGTGGTCAATGAAAGATCAATAATGAAATTAGCTCACCATGTATCTATTTTTATTGTCTTGGTCAATTTTCTCTTTATTAATTTCATAGTATATAATTTAATTATTCTAAAAACTTATATCGTGGACATTATACTATACTGATGGGAGTATATTCAAGTGGAAGACCAACTTTACTGTTTGGACCCTATCGTTTGCTAGGCAATAGTTAAAGGACTATGATAAAATAGTGAAGTTTTTATTGTCAAATCCTTCTAGGTGGTCATGAGTCATAACTCTAACAATTATTTGTATTGTCACAACAAAAATATACTTACTATAGGTCCAACCCGATTGTCCTACTAATGTTCAACTCAAGCTATTATAGAAACTATATGTCATCATTTGAAAATTTTAAATACTTGGTTGTCATATATTCATCCAGTCGGAACACAATTGAACATTCGGGTTGACTCTATAGCATTTCCCCTTATTAATCTACCAGTACCTAGAAAAGGTGGGTTCTGAGGAGCACATAAAGGAATGGGGCATGGGCTATGCTCATTTTAGGTGAGATCATTAGATCCCGGAACCAGAATTAGTTAGTCAGGGAGGAAGGATCCATGAAAATCTCGGGCATATCTCGAGGTCTCCAATGGACTATGAGAGCTTCGACAATCATGCTACAACAGGTAAGTTTAAAATAATATAAAAAGCTTTGTACACACAGGCTTATATGTTTTAGTGCAGTGAATTAGCACATATAATGGTTCATGTTTTTTATGTCTAGAAATATAATTCTCAGACTATATATCATATCGTATAAGATATTCAACTAAGTACTACAAAATAAATTGATAATATATAGTTAAAGTATCTTTCAAATATAAATTGAAAAAAATAAGTTTTAAAATTGTTTTTCACACTAATTGTTAGTAGGTTAAAACATGGACAGTTATGGTAAAGGACAAATATTAATCATATGTAGTTATTAAATATATATCGATTCTCAAGTTCTCATTGTACCTTGAATTCACTTTTAACAACTTATGTCCTCTATTTGTAGCTTAATAAACATTTAATTGCATCTGTATATAGAGGAGCGTGCTTATACAATTGTCGGATCAAAATGATATATGTTTTTTTTTGTGATTCTAAAACAGTACTACATACCCTCTCCTTCTTTGCAATATTCAACATGTAGAAGACTGCCAGATAAATTTCAATCATACATACTATCTCATGCGAGCGCACGGGTTGATGGCCTAGTCTTAAAACAAATTAATGTCGACCACATATTGGAGGGGTGGAAACGATAACCTCGCGCACCCCGGTGGTTCTCCTGCTCGTTGCTTTCAATCGTAGTTTGGTCCTACGGAGTATAATGTGTCATAATGTCTCGCGAGATAAAAGCAAATACTTTCCACATGGGAATTTTATGGTGGCTTCAAAGGGGAAACGTATTTCTGAAACATGGAAATCTATGCTGCATGGAAGGGAGGTTTTGAGGAGGGGAATAGTAAAACGTGTTGGACAAGGCAGTACAATTACTGTGTTGGGGAGATAATTGGGTATTGGGGCTGAGATCGTTGAAGCCGAGTATACAAGGTGAAGGTGTGACAGTCAATAGAGTGAATGATTTGGTTGGTGGACTTGAGTATTTTAGTAGCAAATACCAGATTTAATGGTGGGGACCTTGGCATCTCTGTCAGGAGCAAACTTAATAATGATCAACAATCTCAGCTTACATTAAAGGTCTGATTTCATATCCCGTTCAAAGTTTTATTATCTATTAAGCGAATTTTAAATAAAGTATCACTAGTATTTCAAATAATAAATTATATAGAAAGTATTTTGAGTAACTAAACAATGGAGCACTCTTATACATATTTTTGCTTCTTGTGAAACCATGAACATAATCACCTGGCAACACAAATTTGATTTCAAAACTTAATATTTAATAAATAATACCATGTGGTTCGCCATCTATATCTTAATGTAATTTGTGTGTTACTTTTTTTATCTAGCTTGCTATACATTTTATACCCTTAGTGTGTAGCTTATAATAAACTAATGTTTGTAACAAAGCAAAGATATTCAAAAGTAGGGATTGACATAACTTTCATTTGGGACAATATTCACCATAGCCACTGCATAACTTTCATTGGGGACAATATCCGCCATAGCCACCTGTGAGTTGTATATATTTCCTTCGAGTACTGTTTTCGGCCAATTTACAAACAAATGCATTGGATACATTGCCTCATTTTGATCGAGCATCCACCTTTCATACATCTTAAGTGAGTTGGTTATTGCTTGTTTTTATAACCATTAGAGTTTTGTTACTTCTGACGTGCCTAACGTCGAGAGAACTAAGTATCGTAGCTATAAATCAGGTCTTATCTACATTTTAAGATACACAACGATATTTTGGGAGGTAATAAAAATAACAATTTCTTACCATAAAAATATCTAGTTTTGGATATATTACATGACCTATATACTTCGACACGCATTTTTGCATGTCCAACTTATTATTCAAGCAAAAATAAAGGAACCACCAGACTGTTATTGTTAAGTGATAGAAATCACTCAACCACTAGTCAGAGGAAAAAATATGCAATCACACAACATTTCATTAAAAAGGAATGCCGCGCACAACAACAAGGACGATGTGTGTAGAAGCCGCCGATCAACGCTAGAAGATGACATGGTCCCTGTGGCCAAACGGTTAGCACACGGGCGGTTTCCCGAAGACCATAGTGATATGGCCAAATGGCTAACTTCCACTTGAGTAGCGATAGTTGCACTGCTTTTTCCAGCATATAAGAGCGCATTTTTGCGATAAACCGATAACCATCTGAAACTTCTTGTAGACACGTTACAGCAGTCTGTTCCTAAAATTTTGCTTAGTTCACGCCGCTAGTTTCGTTTCTGCTCATCGTAGAGATGCGCTTCAGCTGAAGCTCTACATATGGAACCACCCTGCAGTAAGCGAGCAGAAGCTGCACAAAGCTGAACGGGCGAGGGTTGCAGCTCTTGAGATCGTCGGGCACTAGGACGCCGGAAATCATCTCTTCCTTGCCGTCCTTGTGGTCATGCCTGTACATGCCATAAAGTATGGAATTCTGCCGCCGGTGGCTTAGTAAATGCAGTTGGCGTCGACGGTCAGAAGCTTGTCAGCGTCGCCGGACAAGCACCTGTCTCCGATGAAGAGCGCGCGCGCGGCCACCAATGCTCTTGACGGGATAGAGCGCCTTCTCCTGCGCGTCCACCCTGAAAACTTCAATACGGCCCAGTAGTCGATGTCGAACGAGCAGAATTTCAGAGGCAGAATCCACAAGATATTACTCCGCTTTTTCGTCTTCACCTACGACCAAGTCCGAAATCTCTACCGACGACTCGCCCTGACCGAAATGCTCCGCGGTCCCGACACTCAGCTCGTAACAAGCTCGCCCTCCATGTTGGTGAAGTAGACGTGGCCGGCGTGGGAAACCATGTCGTTAACTTGGAAATCTTTAGCAGCAGCAAACCACCGATAACCGAAACAATCGCCGTCGGTTGGATCGGTCCACGAGACCTCGCCGACATCCACCGAGAATAGCACCGTCAGGCCGCACTCGGTCACCGTGGCGAGCAGCCGGCCCTCGTCTATTGGTACCGGCGCCTCAAAGCGGAGCGAAGAGCCTGTGAAGGGGTTGAGGACGGTAGCGGCGTGCGGGGGGCGTTTGTTGGCGAGGACGAGGAGGCCGTCGGAAGTGGCGGCCGCTAGGACGTGGTCGCGGAGCTGCGGAACGCGCCGCCGGAGGAAGCGGCCGGTGGAGAGGTTGACGAAGAGGCGGGCGTCGTCTTCGTCATCGCCGCGGGGTTCCTCCTCGAGCATGATCCAGTGCCGAGGGCGGAACCGAGGGTCAACAGCACCCGCGCCGCCGTCTGCTGCTCGCGGGTCGTCGGTGGAGGAGCGCCAGTCGTGGCAGACGGCGCGCATGGCCATGTAGTAGTCGATGTCGCTGGTGGCCAGGAGCCCAGGAAGCAGTCTGCAACGCGGCAAAGGAGGTCCGAGGGAAGCGTCGACCAGTCCGCCATGGCCGATCGCTCAAGTTGAGTGGTGGTGACTGGTGACCAGGTACACAGGTTTCAACTGCGCCAGGCAGAGAGCGCACGGTATGGGCAATATATATGCGGTCGCGTCTGTGGGTGGTCACCGCTTTGTTCACCACTCGCGGGATAATCAAACGCCGTTCGACGGTGCGCCTTCCCAATTAACTTACACGGAGATAATTAAATGTCATTCGGCGATTCGCATATAATTAATAAGGTGCGTTTAGACTACCTGTACTCGGCGTCCTCTAAATCCATCTTCTAAAAGGAATATTCCGTCCTAATCAGCAAGATTCTCTCCTCTATATCCAGTTTTGCTGCATCTGTTCATACTCTATATCAACTACCTAATATTTTATTCAACAATCTTCAACTACCATATCCTTTCATCTCTCCCTCTTATTTTCTTTTTTCACTTCTTTCCCTTTGAAAACAATTAGTAATATATTTAGTAAATAATATATATTAGTAGAAATATTTAATTAACAAAATGTAATTAAGAAAAATATTGTACGGAATAGAGGATTGTGCAAGTGACTTGTCCACTCGTTACGGAGATACTTTCAATTAACTCAATCAATGTCGAGTCAAGTCACTTACGTCAAAAGTAATCGATGAGCGATGCCTTCTTTCAATTAGCGTCAATGTCGTGTCATGTCACGTACGGAAAACAATCATCGATGACAGATGCTTTCAATTATTTCAATTAGCGTCAACGTCGTGTCAACTCACATACGGAAAACAATAATCGATGACAAATGCTTTCAATTATTCCAATTAGTGTCAACGTCGTGTCAAGTCATGTGACGTTCTTTGCATGATTAAAGCGCCTCGTGAAGTTCTTTTGCACGGACATGTCTTGGATATGTGTTAATAAAAAGGATTGGTTGCCTTGACAACCAAGCACAACGCCCGGCTGCTTGAAGTGGCCAAGCACCAAGCAAGAGCTGCTGCCTTGAGTGGCGAAGCACCACCGCCATGGATGGATTCCCAAGGTCGTTGCGTACGTATTGGATGACGGAGGAGGAAGATGATGACACTCATTTCTTTGTTGATGATGATGAAGAGGAGTCCGTGACATACAACGAAATGGTGGAAGCAGAGAGCAGTCACACGCGTCGTCGAGTTGTGCTCCACCAAAGGTAATTCGACATAGGGATCCTCCTTCAGGTCATAGGAGGATCAAAGCCGACTACTTTGGTCCAAATCCTGTTTATAATGATAAGCGGTTCCGTCGAAGGTAAAATTAAGTATTTTTCGTCAATGGATCTGTCCATGTCCGTAGTTCCTTATATCATTAGTATCAATTCTTGCAGATTTCGAATGCGACGACATTTATTCAAGCACATTAAAGAGGCCGTTAAAAATCAAGATAACTACTTAAAAAAATGTGATGCCCCGGCAAGGAAGGACTATCGGCTCTTCAAAAGTGTGTGGCGGCTATGCGCATTCTCGCATACGGAATCCCGGCGGATGCTATTGACGAGTACGTGCGTATTGGTGAGTCAACTGCTAGAAAAGCTTTGCAACATTTGTGTCGGGCTGTCATTGAAGTTTTTGGCGATCATTACCTACGGGCACCCAACGCTGCCGATGTAGCAAGGCTTCTTGAAGAGGGTGCGAATCGTGGGTTTTCGGGGATGCTTGGTAGCATTGATTGCATGCATCTGGGAGTGGAAGAACTGCCCGACATCTTGGAAGGGTCGGTTCACAGGAAGAGGAAAGCAGGCCTCTATGATCTTGGAGGCAGTTGCATCACATGATCTATGGATATGGCATGCTTACTTTGGCATGCCTAGAAGTAATAACGACATTAACGTTCTCCATAGATCTCCTATATTCTCAGCTTATGTGAGAGATCGTTCAACTCCGGTGTCATTTGTAGTCAATGGAAGGACATATAACATGGGGTACTACCTTGCGGATGGGATATACCCAAATTGGGCAGGCTTTGTTAAGAGTATTCGTCATCCCATGGAGCAGAAGACACAACATTTTGCCAATGAACAGGAAAATGCACGCAAGGATATCGAACGTGCATTTGGTGTCCTGCAAAGTCGGTTTGCGGTGGTCCGTGCACTACGGGAAAATGGCTAAACGCCGAGTGTCGAACGGTTTGCCGAGAGCTTTATGTCGAGCACTCGGCACTCGGAATGTTTGCCGAGTGCCAACGAAAGGCACTCGGCAAACACTAAACACACGGCATATCGACCATATGCCGAGTGCCGGGACGAAAGCACTCGGCAGACAACGAGCACTCGGCAAATATTGCGCTTTGCCGAGTGGCTAACACCGACACACTCGGCAAAGGAAATCTCCCGTTATGTCCGGGACGGCGTTAGATCTTTGCCGAGTGTCCAAAGCATGGCACTCGGCAAAGTATTTTTTTTCTTGGGTTTTTGGCCACAATTTTTTTCTCGTAGGCCATAGATAGTTCCTAGTTCATTATTGTGAAATTTGGTACAATTATTCATCTTTTTGCTATATTCAATTAATTTTGTTCATTAATTTCATTTTTTATGAAAATTCAAATTTGAACTAGAGGCGTTTCGAAAAATGAAATAAAGTCAATGGAAACTTGATGTTCGTGTTAGTGAAACCAATATGAAGTAAAATACCAAAAACCAGGGGAAATTTTATGGAGTTTGTACAAGAAACGCTACCACTTGCGTGTGATTGAACGATATTTTAATTTTATAAAAAAGTAAACAAAGGCGAAAAATAATGAGAACTCTCAAGAAATCTTGATATCATATATAAACATCATGGTAAATAATATACAACATTTTGCAAAAATTATGACGAACATTGTGTACAAATCCAAGAATCTCCTGGATAGGAAGCGAGTTTTGAGAGTGAGTCATTAAGGTTGGAGTAAATTTAATATAAAAAGTTGCATTTGACTTCATGTGATTTTATGTAGGTCAAATGACATTGAAATATTGCCATGCCAAAAATTTGACATTTTTTAAATTTGTTAAGTAATTTATAATTTTTTCTTTAGTGTAGGGAAAAAATGTTTGCCGAAGTGCTCTGGCCACGTGGCACTCGGCACACATATGTTTGCCGAGTGTTTGGGCGCGTGGCACTCGGCACACGAGTGTTTGCCGAGTGTCTGGGCGCGTGGCACTCGGCACACAGGTGTTTGCCGAGTGTAACGTCCTGGGCACTCGGCAGAACTACCAGACACTCGGCAAACCGGTGTGCCCACGGAAATAGTCGACTTCGTCCCCCAGCTCTCTGCCCCCACCTCACTCCTCCGAGTCAGGCCCGCCGCCATCTCTCCGCGCTAGATCCACCGCGCCGCCGGTCTGCCGCACCGCCCACGATCCTCAGCGCCCAGATCCGTCGCCTCGCCTCGGCGCCTGCTGCCCAGTCTCCTCCGCGCCTGCTCCCCACACCACGCCGCCGCCTCGGGCCGGACGGCATCCGAGGGAAGAAGCGGTGGCGGCATCGACGCGAGCAGGGCTGGGCTGAGGGAGAGCGTTGCCAAGAGCACTGCTGCGACAAAGACGGAGACTCCCCGGTGACTCGGTGCTACAAAGTCCGACGCATCACATGCCGGATCAGGTCTAACTCCTCTCTGGCCTCGTCTGGTCGGAGTCGTCGGCCGCCGTGCCCAGGCCACCTCCGCCTCTGCCCTGCACCTCCCCTGTGCTGACGCTGCCTCCCCTGCCCTGACGCTGCCTCCCTGCCCCTGCCCCGGTGCTCTCGCCCACACAAGAAGGTTTGTCACCTGTTTAGTTGTGATCCACTTATGTTTGATTTGAACTGGCGATGCTATTGTTTGATTAGTGTTAGGTAGAGTAGATGCTGAAGTACATGCCTTTTAGTGTTGGTGATTGGGACCAAATTTCAGAAATTTCAAGAATTCTGTTACACATTTATCGGAAGCGAACTCATAGCCTAGGGGATGGAGAGCATGACCGCTTGTTACCCTTTTGTGTGCGATGCTAGCGTAGGGGATCCTAATGGTCAATCTCATTCGGGCATCGAATTTACAAACTTAATTTTCAGCATCGAAAAAAGGAATGGGTTGTACTGTGACTCTGTCAGTCCCCTTTAGTTTATATCCTAAACCCTGCGTACCAACCATTTGCTGTATTATAAAGGAAAATTATATTGTCAAACAATATTGTACACGTATTACTGGCTCTAATTGTCAAAAAGTGTTGTTGCTGATTTTTCACTGAAAGCAATGCATCTGCTAGTTTAGGGATGAAGTCTCTCATAGCTCCTCATTTCAAGCAGAACTACAAACCGCAGAGTGATAGGCTGATAGCTTAAATTTCAATTTAAATGCAAGTCATTCATAATTTGATAATGAACTGTTTATAACTGCTAGAGTGATAGGCTGATAGCTTAAGATATCAATGTCTTGTTCAAACCGCAGCAAAACCCTGTACTACTCATTAGTGTGTCAATGTCTTGTTTTGCAAGACAATCTCAGGTAGACTAATCTTAGGAAACACTACACTAATTTTTGCAAGACAATCTCAGGTAGACTAAAATAAATAGGAAATATTTTATTTACATGTCAATTTGAAGTACAAATTAATTCTGTATACTATTCACAGGACAATACATTGATTCAACTACTTTTTTTGCAATGCTGATCTGAATTTAAAAAAAGGAAGCAGCACAGGACAATTCAGGACACTAATTTTTCAGCGGCTATTGCACCACCGTCCTCGACTCGTTGCTTAGCAGGGAAGCAAGGTGAGACATTAAATACTCGTTGGTTACCATTCATATTTGTAGGTCACGTCACCTAGATAGTTAGGCGTCTCCCGTTCGAAAGAGATACAATTCGAGATATGCAGGTGTTTGCATATCTAAAACTGTATCTGTTTTGAATTGTCCACGTTTTCGGACAGTCGGAGGATGTGTAGATGAGGTCGGGTTTCGTGTTGTACTCTGTCCGAGATAGAATTTCGCCATCATCTCCTTTGTTGTTCTCCGGATACACACTCTCCTTGCCAGGACGTGTATTTGGAGAACAGCGGGGAGGTGCTGCCGAAATTCTATATCGGATAGGAGTACAACACGAAACCGACCTGATCTACACATCCTCCGGTGGGATTAGGACCTATCTTTACCTATTAGCATCTATAGGTATTCGGTAGCTGTAATTGATGTTTCTATTACTCGGTTGTATGTTAAAGGATGGAATACCCCGATCGTGGATCGGATGTACACGGGCCGCCCACGTCCGGATTCGATGACTAGTGAATGGGTTAGAAAGATCGGAGATTTCTTGGATACGACATTTGCCAACGGGGTGTCTCGGACTTTCGTCCATGTGCAGTATGTAAAAACCGTAAACGACGTAATAAGGATAGAATGGGTAGACATCTCATCCCGAATGGATTTGTGGTGAACTATAAACGGTGGACCCATCATGGTGAGTCCGGTCGTGAGAGACAGGAGGTCGTGAGACAACGCATCGATGCTTTCGATGTCGAAGCCGGAGTAGGAGACATGTTGAATGACTTTAACGAGCGAGAATTCAATGAAGGACGTAGGGAGGAGGAACATGCGGAGGATGAGGAAGTGCATCGAGAGCAGGAGCCGAGCCGATCGCTAAGGCATATTATGATATGATATCTCGCGGCACAACAACCCCTTCATGGGGAGACCGCAGGCGGAGAGACCGCAGGAGGTCCAGATGGCGAGCCGAGCGAGCCGAGCGCAGTGGCACAAATGTATAACTTCATGCTAGGTCTTCCAGGGTTTGCTTGGTCACTCTCTACTACCACCGATCATACCGGTTGCACTCGCTGGCATATCTCCAGTGAGTACCTTAATATTGCCATTGTTACTCATAACCCTTGAGATTGTAGTTTTAGTTTAGAAAAACTTAGTCAAATTAGACAAACTTAGACAAATTTGTTTCCAATCTTGTATCATAAGACATGTAGTTGTTTTCTTTGTGTAGAATGCTCCTTCTTCGGCGGCGGGATCGGCAACGGAGCAAAGCACGATCCTCGGATGCAAGACCCCGCAATCTGCCGTAATCTATTCCCACCCCCTCCCTCTCGGTGAGTTGTGCAATGCGAATGTGAACTTCTTGTTGTGCTTGTGAACTCGTCGGATTAGCGTTTGTGAACTTGTCGGATTGTGATTGTGGACATTCTATGGATATGTTCAGGATTTGTGCTTGTGGATAAATGTGGTGAATGTGTTTATTTGTGGATAAATATTGATATGTTCAATATGTGATAGATATGTGGATATTCGAATTTGTATGAAAAACCGTGGCTTTTGTGAAAAATACCAAAAAATTGATCAGGATGGCGGTTTGCCGAGTGCAATTACCATAGCACTCGGCAAAGAACCCTGTTTGCCGAGTGCAATTACCATAGCACTCGGCAAACCGCCTATTCCCGAGCCATCCCGGACACGTGTGCCGAGTGCTCGTGGTCGAGGCACTCGGCACACATGCTGCTGTTTGCCGAGTGCCAAGCCACAGCACTCGGCAAAGACTCGAAGTATGCCGAGTGTCTTGTCCGGCGGCACTCGGCAAACGAGTTGCGGTATGCCGAGTGTTCCGTCCGTCAAGCACTCGAGCAAACGGTCCGTCACCCACGTGTCAAACATTTGTTTGCCGAGTGCTCCGTTAGACACTCGGCAAACTCTTTGCCGAGTGCTCGACAGAAGACACTCGGCAAAGGTTCTTTTGCCGATCGGACCTAAGCCGACGAACCTTTGCCGAGTGTGGCACTCGGCAAACCGTTTGCCGAGTGTTATTTGGCTATTGCCGAGTGCACTAGGCACTCGGCAAACAGCAGCTCTCCCGTAGTGGTGGACCCGCGTATGGTTGGGACCGTAGCGCAGTTAATGATATCATGATGACTTGTGTTATCTTGCATAATATGATAGTGGAGGATGAACAACAACGTGCTGATAATATTGATTTCGTAAACATTGGAGACGTAGCCGTGCCATACCGGAACACCCCGGACAGGGAGGCATTTGTTGCTGCACACCATAGGCTTCAAGACCAAAACGTGCATTTCCAGCTACAACGTGATCTCATCGAACACATGTGGATGAGGTTTGGGACCATGTGAGTCATGTATCAATAAGTCATGTGTTTAATCAAGTCATGTATCAATAAGTCATGTATTATGAAGTCCTGTATTATCAAGTCATGTATTATGAAGTCCGGTATTATCAAGTCATGTATCATGAAGTCCTGTATTATCAAGTCATGTAT
Source organism: Chloris gayana (assembly GCA_031894775.1). Classification (NCBI taxonomy): domain Eukaryota; kingdom Viridiplantae; phylum Streptophyta; class Magnoliopsida; order Poales; family Poaceae; genus Chloris; species Chloris gayana. The sequence goes on from JAUNZO010002097.1 coordinate 258,813, forward strand.
CAATATCATTAAATTCTTGCATCACACATTCTGAAATTAAGCATGTACAACTCAATAATAGAACACAATAATACAACTCAATAATAGAACACAATAATACAACATGTTCTAGAATTACACAAGGCTTCAATCACGTCATGTACTGGGATAATACAACTCTGCATGTTCTAAAATTACACAATGCTACATCTCAATGACAATGCATGCTACAATTCAATCACGTCACGAGTGGTACAACTCAATAAAAGTACATGCTACAATTCAAGTACACTGAACAAATAACAATTATGGACCCTGTCTCTTTCCACGCCTAGCTGCAATCTTCTCGAAAATTTCTTCTTGAAGAGCTTGGTAATACACTCGCAAAGCCGGTGTGCAAGCATCTAGATCAATCGCAAGAATCCTTCATCCTCTTGCTTTTCCTTCTCCTGCCTTTCCATTTCCTTCTCTTGCCTTTCCATTTCATGCTTCTCACGCATGATCCGAATCTTCTCCTGCTCAATACTTAACAGCGATCGATTGTGGCTTCGCATTTCCTCGAACCTCTTCTCATCTATACATGCAAGCTGCTGGAAACGATCATTTTTTCGCACAACTTCTTCCTGCATAATAGAGATCTTTTGCAATGATAGCTCTTTCATAGTGGAAGCATACTCCGAAGATGATGTGGACCCTGTAGAAGTATTTGCTTTTTTCTTGGCCGCTTTAGCTGCATCCCTTCCCATAGGCCTCTTCGCAGTCGCAGCTGATGGTGTTGGGCTACAATTATCATCGCCAAGGTTGGCGTCCTCTCCAAACCCTTCACCTACAGCTGATCTCCCGGTCTTTGGGTCCTGCCATTTGGGTTCATCCTTCATGATCTCCCAACAATGCATGTAAGCAAAGTTGTGTTTCAAGACTCCCACGAAATTAGCAGCTGCATGAGTGGTCTGCATAAAAGGATTCACACATTTAGTTTTCACGCTTGGCTGCTGAAAATGCATAGACTTGGCTGCTGAAAATGCATACACTTGACTGCTGAAAATGTACATTTGAGCTTGTAATATAGGCACATGTATTCACAAATATGGGTTAAAACAGCAATAAAAATAATTGACACATGTATTTGTAACACTTGGCTATAGAAAATGCATAGCAACAAAATGGGAAGCAAATCACAAACCTTATCAGCATCGGACATCCCGCTAGGATTCTCTCTAGTGACATCAGCATAGAAGGATGAAAACTTCCCCACTTCAGCCTTGATATTGTCCCAACGGCTCTGTAGTGACCTCACACTTCTTTCAGGGTATGATCCCCTCTTCATGTTGTATCGTTGCACAATCCGATCCCACATGCGATCCTTTTTGACCGGAACTTGTAATTGGGTCACAACTAATTTCCAGCCATGACTTCACAAGGAACACATCTTCATCCGTGTTGAAATTGCTTAACTTGCTCCTGCCACCCGCCTTTGACCTCTTTACTTTTCCGGAGCGCGTTGGAGAGCCGGTCACTTCCACCACATCTACCGAGACATCTTCATTCTCAGCCGGCTGTACATCTTGTGGATCATTTGGACTTGGATGCATCATCGACACACTCGGGTGCAGGCGGCTGGAATTCTTGGGAGAACCATGATGGAGGACCTTGATAGCCATACATGTATGGGTTCCAGGGTGCACCCTGGTAGGGAAACATGTTGCCAGCAGGAAAACCTCCTTGTGATCCATCATTCGACTGGTTTGGGTCCATTCTGCAATTAAAGTAAAGAAACATGTAAAATACTAGGCATTCTACAATACTGATTTTCTGATCCAAGGCATTGGGCAGCACGGAACGTACAATACCAGTTTAAAGTTTCGGTGATAGTGCTCACCTGAGTCGGGGAGGACGTCGGACGGACCGCGCGGTGGAGCTCTCCTCGGATGTGGCCGCCTCAGCTGATGAATGTCGACGTCGCCGCCGTTTCCGCCCACAGCTGGGCCCGATGCCCTTCTCCAGGATGCCGTCGAGGTCAAGCTCGTTCCAGGGGCATATAAAAATTCATCATTCACTGCAAATGTAGGGAAAGGGTTGTGCCTTCATGTCAAAACGAGATGGAGCTCAACATACAAAAAGAGATGCATTAGCAAGCCATCTAGAAAAAGCAAAATAGTTAAAGGTTCTATATCAAGATTTGAAACATATTGGCATGAAGATAAGCAATGTAAAAATGTGATGGGATAGGGTATGACATTTCTGAAAGGTTGTAGTTCAGTAATTTCTGATAGGAGCAGATTTATGAAATGAAGATAAAAAAATGTGCATAGGTAAATTGTCTTAAAAGGAGCTAGAGAGGTGTAGAAGGAATATCATTATTCAAGCAATATTGTTAGTTAAACTCAATTTCATAAGCATTTGAACTCACCCTTCCCTGTGTTATGCACTATGCACTCTCTATCGAAAACATGGAGCTAATCCCGGCTACTGAATTGAGATGGACCTAATCGTGGCTACGATATGCAGGGTACATAGCGATGACATGAGGAAGCATCCATATGTAAAAAAAAGTAGAATTAAAGGTAAGTTACTTGCATAGATTGTTATGTTTTACAAACAATAAATACTCATGATCTCAATTCTAGCTTAGAGTAATCAGTTCTACGTCTTCCATGCCAATTTAACAAGTTATCTTGATCATTCAAGAAAGGTACATATGGACAGACCTGATTCTAATCTAATTCCATAAACGACCGAAGCATCTAAATAGCAGATGGGATCTCGGTAGAAAACATATATCAGCCAATATTAATGCTTTATTTATTTCCATCTTTTGCCGGGTAATTCTTGATGCTATCAAGAAACCGTATCAAAAGCCAACCCATTGGTCAATGAACAGATCAACTTTCCACATGAAAATATTCATAATGTGGTATGCATTTTAATGGTGGGCTTCACGAAATTATCAGACTAAATTCAAAAAATGTATACACAGTTCTCAAAATATATTTAAAAAATATATCATGGTTGTGGAAGGAGTGCAATGCTCAAATCTTATTATGTTTTCCATTCCATGTGGCAATCGAGTCAAGCGAGAGGAGGTGCACTTCTAGATACAGTAGAGCTGAAGAGTTCCTTCGATTTTGCCACGATATGATACTCGTGAAATTTTATGCAGCTCCTATGATATTGCCACGAGCAATATCCCATGGCATCTAAAAAAACTATCCACTCTTATATAGTCATTGATCATTAGTCAAGTAGACCTTTTGATAAAATAAATTTTTTGAGTAGCATGATCATTTCTGTGAGGTTGATAAAGATGGTGTATTTGTAGTTAATATCTTCAAATAAGTATTTATAAACCTATGTTGTAAGATTGTGAATATGAGTGAAGTACAAAAAGCATAAGATGTATAGTATTCCAAATATAAAAGGATAGAAGGACGAAACATGACACGGTTTTGAGAGGTACTGGGACATGGAAATAATTTTGCAAGAACACTACATTATCATGACCAGTTTCATTACATGATATATTTGTACTATTGTTATCTAAGTAGTTGTAAATGAACCGGTTGTGCTGAATAAGAAAATTTTTAACAATGATGTATCTAAGAGCGCAACGTATGCTTATTAAGAAATGCCATTTATCTAATTATGTTCATCTATTATTCTTGACCATTAGTCACAAGGATTTCAATAAGAAGACGCTGTTATTTTCATCACTTGAGTGAGATACAACCAAGTCTAATTCACAAGCAACATTTAAAATCTGTTTCCTCTTTTTTTAATGAAATTTTAGGTTAAATATGCTGACATAGAGGGTTCAGTTATTGGGAAAGTATGAAGTTGCCTATATACTAACAGCATGCCACTTTTGTCGGACTATTCAAGCAGCAGGTCCAATTTCCACCAAAAAATACTAACTAGCAGGAGACAATTGTCATGTAACTATTACTCTAGTAGGAAAATGATTTTTGACATGCTACTATCATCATAAATTCGAAACAACAGCGAGGAGGACGACCAAGTACCTCGGATCTGACGACCTCCGCCTCTTCCCCTCGCGGATCCACGACGCCAGCCCTCGATGACGGCGGATCTGGTGCCGGCGGGCCGCGAAAGGGCGGCTAGGGTACAGCGGCGCCGGTCCAGCTGCTGCCCGTCGCGGCGAGGATGTGGACTCCGCGCCCGCCAGGATGGGGACCGGGGCCGCGCGGGCGCCGGCGCCGGCGCGAAGGTGCGGCGGACGGGATCCGGTGCGAGCGCCTCGCCTGCGACCGGACGGCGGACGGGATCCGGTGCGAGCACCGCGGCTGCGGGTGACAGGGACGACCTCCGGCGCGAGCAGCTGGGCTGTGGGCGGCGGCCGCGCTCTCCGGCGCGAGCGGCATGGCGCGTCTGCGGGAGAAGGGCGCGGGCGCGGCGATGAGAGAAGGGAGCGGGCGCCGCCGCGAGGCTACGAGTGCGGCAGAGGAACGCGCGACGGAAACGTTGCTGGCTGATGTGGCAGCGTGGAGAGTTTCCTGGGAAGGCGCCACATCTACCGTATGGAACGCTGGTCCGCTTCGTTACAGGAATGGTTCAGTAGCCCGGTGTAGCGTCTGGTACTGTAAATCGGTACTTCAGTTTCGGTTGAAGGACACCGGTGCGGGTAGTCTTATACTGCTCCATATGGAGGCGCGATTCTGTCAACACATCAATTGTATGCGACTATACATGTTCCAAGCTTGGAAAATGAAAAGTTGTTTTCAATGGGACCTGCCCGTTACTATATCAAAACGCTATTACTATACAGCTCGCACTATTCACGGTTTGGATCAACTGATCAGCACATACTATAAGGCCAGTCTCAGTGGAGATTTCATGGACAATAAATAGAGTGTCACGTAGGCAGTTTTAATGATATGGTAGTGTATTAATGAGAAGAGAGGTGAAATGAGTTTTATGAGGATGAAACTCTCCATACACAGATACCTAGATAACTTGTGTCTTGCATGTAACTTAGAAAACAACAATATATGAAACTATGCATTGACAGAGGGATGTTTTATCTCAATTTCAAACATTTTTAGATGACGTGTCACTCTACATAATTGTGTCCATGAAACTTGCATTGAGACTGGCCTAAAGGGGCAGGTGATGGCCTTTGTTGTATCTGATCACGAATCAGCATCAAGAGAACCATTTCCTACTTGAACATGACTCTGATCAAGTTCGTGACGTACGTCTGGTCCTACGAGCACGTTGCGGTGTACCGGTGGATATGTCCATCTGCGAGCGCCATGATCCGGATGTCATCTTCTTGCAGGTAACTATTTGTGATGAATCTACGACGCAATAACTCCTCACTTTATTTTTTTTTCATCTTTGTCCTTTTATTTAGTTTTTGCTTCTTCCCATTGCAATTGTAGGATGTCACTGACTATATCTACAACATCTTTCAAGAGGCTCCATGGTGGGGAAAGTACGAGAACTTCTCTTCCAAAGATGGGAAACAGAACTGTACACTCTCATCCAATTCCAACACGAATCCTTTTTGCCTTGTGGTGAAATGCGCATATTTGAGTTTCTTTGAAGTTGAACAAAACATGATTAGTTGTCAACTGCATTTGTGGTTGCAGTTGAGCAAGTTACATCTGAGTAAGGTAACGCTTCCCGAGTACGTTTACTCCCCCAGGAGCCACGGCTGTATCCATCGTCCCGTTACCACCAATGTTTCCCTTGCCGGCAAAATACCTTCTGATTTGTTGTCCGCTTGGGTATAGAATAAGAAGTCCTCGTGGTGCCACGAACGCGTGCGCGTGGTAACGTGCAGCACGGAGGGTCCGACTCCCTCTTACACCGGGTCCTTGCACCGGCGAGCCAGTGCTTGAGCTTTCCTCGATCATTTTGATGGCGTCCACTATCAACATGGCCGTACCTTCGTGCTCAACGAGAACGTTGTGCTCGGCGGTGACCTGGGCTGCGACGACGACCTCGATGTCCCGCTCCGGCTCCCGAATGGCTGGGTGGAGGCTTGGCGCGAGTTGCACGGTGGCGACGACGGTGGACGTACAACGCGGTCGCGAACCCGATGCTGAGGGGGCTCGCAAAGGCAGAGCGGAGGAGGGCGGACAGGTCCATCTGCAAGCTGAAGGACTTCACCCTTGAGAGCCTGGAGATGGTTGGCCTGGAACCGATCCCTGGCGTGACACGCTTCGATCCCTGGCGTGGTTCATCACTTTGGGTTGGTGCTCACCATCTGCCCGAAGCAAAACTAACAGGTCAGTGGTCTGGTCTCACTACGGGAAAAACAATATATGCCGAGTGTCTCAATCTTTACCGAGTGTATTTACTCGGACACTCGGCAAACAACATATTTGCCGAGTGCCGAGGGAAATACACTTGGTAAAATAAATGCACTCGGTAAAAACATCTTTGCGAGTGTAAAAAAAAAATACATTCGGCAAAGAGCTTTTTTGCCGAGTGTATTATTTTTTACACTCGGCAAAAATAATGTCTTGCCGAGTGTTTTTTTTACACTCGGCAAACAATTAATATTTTTTTCTTTTCTAACCTAACAAATTTTCCTACTCTACATATGCAACATGAGTTACTCCATGTTAAAATTTGATATTTTTTTGTCTTTATTTGCTATATTTACTTAATTAATTTTATTTCAAGCAATTTTTCAATAAAATCAAATTTGAACTATAAGTAATTCAAATAATAAAATAAAATCAATACAAAAATTATACTCATGTTATTTAGCCCAATTTATGATCTTACCTATGAAAGGAAAAGAAATTTGACATATATCTTTTCAAAAATATGACCACTAACGTATGTCCAAATGATTTTTAAATTATAGAAAAATCAAATAAAGTCAAAAAATCATAATATTTGTTATGATGCGATGCTATCACACGTGGAGGCTACGATAAATAATAGAGAAGATTTCGTAGAAGTTTACACCTACATTGCCTACAAAACTAGGAATCTCCAAATAATAACTATAGAGTTGAGAATGAGTTATTAAAATTTGGAATCAAATTGATAAATAGATTGTGTTTTGACTTCAAATCATTTTGTATAGTTAATAGATCATACATAATCGTGTCATGCTAAAATTTGATTATTTTTAAATTTATTTGCTATTTATTAAAAAAAATTGAAGTACAATGGATTTTTTTTGTCGAGTGTAGAAAAAACACTCGGCAAAGAAGCGATTTACGGAGTGTTTTTTCTAGACACTCGGCAAACGCGCCACCTCACTGATCCGTCTCCACAAAATGGTGGTCTCTGATTGGTCCAAGAAAAAACAACGGATTCCTCTCCTTCTCTCTCTTATCTCTCAAACGGACGGCCTCACTCTCATCTCTCTCTATCTTATCTCTTCCAGGCTCGATGCAAGGTGCGGCTTCTCCCCCATCAGCGGCCCGCACGTGACGGCTTCTTCCTCATCGGCTGCTAGCAAGGGGCGATGGCCTCCAGGCTGCGTGGGCGATGGCCCCAGGCCAACCAGCTCCTCGGCCTCCTACGCACGGCGACGCAACCGGATCTGAGGCGGAGACGCGACCCCTAGCGACGCGGCAGCGGCTCCCGTGCGGTGACGCAGACCATGGCGACACGGCGGTGGCGGACGCTGCGGCGGCGGCGACGGTCGCTGCGGAAGGCGGGCACGCGGCGGCGTGCGAGCGCGCGACGACCGGCGCTGCGGTTGGCGAGCGCGCGGCGGCGGCCCCCACTCCGGGTGGCAGGGCGCACGGTGGCGGCGGCGGGGCACACGGCCCACGGCACCGATGGCAGGACGCACAGCGCGCGGTAGCCGCATGGCGGCGGCAGCGCACACAACCGCGGTCTGAAGCTAGTGGGTCCAGACAAAGATTAATCGATTTTTTTTTAATTTCGCAAAAAATCTTTGCCGAGTGTCGGTTGAGACACACGGCAAAACTTTGCCGAGTGTCCGAATGAAAGCACTCGGCAAAGAACTATTTGCCGATAAGAGCTATGCCGTTGGTCCTTTGCCGAGTGCGGCACTCGGCAAATCCTTTGCCGAGTGTTTTAGTGTGTTTGTCGAGTGTATCTAACACTCCAAACTGCAGTTTTCCCGTAGTGTCTGCACTCCTGCAGCTTGAATGCTCTGTGGTGTAGCTGCAGGGGACTTCACAATTGGTCCTCTTATGATTCGATTTGTGATTGCTACGAATTTAACTGTCAAGTACAATTACTGACTACCGTTGTTGCTAGTCTGCAGATTTCTTGTGTTCTAGTAAGTCGTTGTTCGTTGCCATAGTTATTTTATCTTTGGGCGTATTTCTGCAGGCTGCAGCTAATGAAACCACACGTGCGTGCATTATTGTGTTACTATGGATTAGTGCTGACAACTCTTAAACACTGTTCCAACGACTACGGTCAATTAGCTAAGATAATAACTACTTCGATTCATATATTGTGTCACTTTGCATCAGTAGAATTAGAATTTGCATTACAACATGTGTCACGTCTGAATCAGCTATAGAACTGGTCTTATAGAGTTTTAATTTATAACATTTTCTTAGCATAAAAGTATCTAATTTTGGAGATATGCATACTTCATCATTGTTGCATGTCTTGTATAGCGTTTTAAATAAAGAATTTCTTATCTTAGAAAGAAACCTCCTCCTTAGCTTTAAAGGCTACTAGAAAATGCCATAATCGTGTAGCGTGAACATGTGGCGTCAACTAATCAGTAGAAATTAGCAAGCACAAGTAGCATGAACAACCTCTGATTCCAACATGTGATGTGCTAACTATTTCTAGCTCATACTCAAATTAAATTCTAGTAAATTGTTGAAGAGTGCAACGGCATTAACTATTTTAGAGGACCAATTAAAAAAACTAGAACTCTTGCAAATATTTTATGTTTGAAAAAAAATCTTAGTTGGTAATCGAGAAATATCTAAAATCCATGCTCAACCTCAAATAAATTCTAGTATAAATTAGACATATTATCGTGTAAAGTTTCGTGTATGATGGTATGCTACTGATATAATTAGTATGTTATGTTCTAAGAATCATGGGGCTAAAGCGAGAGGTTGAAATGTTTTCAAATGAAGAATTTTAAGTAAGAAACTAGGAAGTAACTGATAAAAGTAGGGGGTTAGATGGGGTGGACAAAGAATTAAATTCAATTTTGTGTTAGCATTCTCTTTGGTTGGAGAGGGAATCTCGTTAATATGTTAGTGTAGCAGATTCGTGGGCAGGGAAGAGCTGTTTAGATTTTATCCAAAGATTTTAAAAGTAAAATGTTAAAAGTTATCTAAATAAAATAACGAAGGAAAATAGATTGTGCCCACTAGGTCTAACACCTCAGGTATTACCTAGCATCGTTTTCCAATTTGGAAACAAGTAAATTCATGGTGAATGAATTTGAGCCAAATTCATGGTGAATGAATTTGAGCCAAATTCATGGTGATCCGAACTACAAGTCAAACTTTTGCAACATAGCATGGTATCTCGAAAAATATATGTTGTAGGTCATGAAAAAAGTGAAATCTACGCCAAATCCCACGAGTTTTCTTAAAAGTTTAATGCCTCAAATAAATCAGTGCAACCTCGTAAATTAACATTTTGGCTGATTTTAGTTTTTTTCCTGCTGAACTTTTTGAAGAGTTTGATATCCCAGAAATTTGTTCCAATCTTGGAGATCACAAAAATATTTTCATTTGTAACTATCGAGCTTGGGAAATATTTTATTTTGAATTTCTAAAAACAGAAGTTTTGGAAAAAAACTGAAAATTCAAAACCGAGACAGGCGCACCTGTCAGGTCTCTCTCTCTCACTGTGCGCGCGTCAGGCGTTATCTTATCGGCACCTTTGCCTCTCTCTCCTTCCATTTCTTCCCTTATCCTCGAAGCAACCCTAAACCCTAGCCTCCACCCGCCATTGCCGACGACCCTTCGCAGCTCGCTGCCGGCTGCCTCACTCCCCTCCCACTCGGATCGAGACACCGGCAGATGCATAGGCCGCCACTCTCCTTCGGAGAACCGACACCGTGCGCAGGAATGGCTTGACCGAGGGGAGGGGGATTTCACTGGTTTTCCCGGAGCACGCGCTGTCATGTCTCCCTTCCTCGCCATCCATTCTTCTAGCTCCAGTGAGCCCCTTTACCTCCTTTTCGTTCTAGCTCATGCGCAAGGGCCTTGCCTCGCTTCCTGACCGGACCCCTTTGCATTTGGTACAAAGACCACGCCGAAATATCATTTTTCCCCACCGTCTCCCTCTAGCCGCCGCAAGCTCCATGCCAACAACCACCTTCTGGCCATCACCTCCCAGCTCTGTGATGACTGTGAAGCGTATGGTCCTGTGAAGCTCTAGGAGCAAGAAGCAGGCTAAGTCAGCCCTTCACAAGCATGTGCGACGCAGCCGAACCTTCATAACCTCTGCCGCTCGCTGCTGGTTTTCGTCCGGAGAGCAACATCCTCCGTGACCCCATTTCCGGGCTCCCCATGCCGTCCCATATCTTCTGGCGTGAACACCTTGCCGCCCCGCTGTCTCCAGTGTCGCGCCGGCGAGCTCGTCGCCACGCTGAATCTCAGTCCAGGCCGTGAGCCCTGGTCAGCCGCATGTTGGGCTAGGCTGCTCCCGCGCTTGGGCCACAATAGCAGTTGGGCTGCCCTATCCCCGGTCGCATTCGGCCGCGATGCCACAGACGGGCCCAGTTTGGGCTGGTTTGGTGGTGATGCCACAGACGGGCCAAGTTTGGGCTGGTTTGGCCCACCAGCAGTTTATATTCCTATTTCAATTTCTAGAATTGATTTAAATTACTAGAAATTCATATATACTTAATTAAATCTCTGGAACTCATAAAATTTCAAACTCATTTTCCTTGTTAGCTATCCTATTTTGTGTTAGAGTGGCCTTGCATTATCAGAGGTAGATTAAATTAATTAATTTCCTTTTGGAGATGAAAGGATAATTCATAATTAATTATATGGAGATAATTTAATTTTGTACTTTGGCACAGATACTTTTGATTATGTCCACTATCAACAATAGCTCACCAAGTGCAGGTCGTGCCTAGTTATTGTAAGGTTTTATTCCATTTATTTGGACACATGAAATGCTAATTAAATGCTTCATAGGAGTTAATGAAAGGATATTAGTTAGTTGATCACAATCCACAACAAACGTCCCTCGCCGCCTTAGACCTATTTGTATCTAGTAGTTTCGTTAGTATGATGAAATTTGCACATTTTCTATAATGTCTATATCTTGTTATTTTCACAAAATAAAACATCACCTTTGCATCATGTAGCTATGAAGATGAACACGTTGGTGGCCGTGGAAGAGCAGGAACCGTTACTGCAAGTCACCCAGCTGCTCAGGGTCAAGGATAAGGCAGCCCCAGTGCACAACCTTTGTGTAGTATTTTTGTTCTATCACTCTGATTGCAGGTTTATATTGTGCATTAGGTTTATAGGAGTTGCAATAAAAACCTAGTATGCAGTAGGGCTCTATTATACTCGTGTCGGTTAGCCATATGTTAGTTGCTTGCTCATAGTATAGTTCTATCACACGGACACGGTGACCAAGGACTTGAGATTGGATTGAAATTGGAGTCCAACAGGAAGCTAAGGAGAAAGCGAAGGACCGTTATGTTTTCATGGTAGTAGCTCCGTCTCAGTACACACAAGGACCGCGTTGTATCCGGTCTATGTGGATAAGTTTGAATGAATTGTTTTGCATATGTTGGTGTTAAATGGGCTAAGTAAATCAACGCAACGAACGATGTTGTATGCTAGAGAGATAACCTACTCCCTTCATTGCTAGGTGGATTTTGGGAGGAGAGGAGGGAGCACTCTACTTACGGACGTCCGAGACGTCATCGCGTGAGGGAGCCTTCTCGGGGAGCTAGGCCCGACTAGCATTACAGTTCCGGCTATGAAAGGTTTGTCTCATGCGGCTTTCGAGAAGCACATATGTGATGTTCAAACAGGTTTTTTCTCGCAGGATGTAAATCGATTCGAATCGCTGCCCCTTATAATAACGAGTACCGCTTATCTCGTCCATCGGAATGTAGTAGTAAGATAAACATGATGATGATGGTTAAATATGTTGTATTGCTTGTTACTTGCTTGTGAATCATGTATTGCTATAGTTTAGTGCAAAATAAATATGATTATTCATCCAACTTAATGAATTTCTAAAAGATGAAAGTAATGATACACTTGTAGGTTGGCGCAGTACTTAATTACGCTATCCCTCCGACATTTACATGTCTAGGAGTCGGTTGTAGATATCCACCTTGTTTGGTAAGTCTTGCTGAGCTTTAGTTGCTTGGGACTTTGCTCTATGTGGTTTTCAACGGACCCGGCTGAGCAGGGTGACTTAGGTGGAGGAGAGCAGTGGGAGGACCAGTTTGCCGATGGAGGACACTACAACCGGGAGTTGTGCAACCCCGAGGAGTGGACTGTTTAGTGCTTGCATGGCGTTCTAGACAGCTTGTCTCTCGCCTAAGGCCCCGATGTGTATCGACGTGAGAGCAATTGTATCCCGTTTTACGTTGCTTCCGTTGTATTGAAAATGTTTTTAGACCATATTTGCTTCCGCACCGATGAGACTCCGATGTATCCTTTATAGGATGGATGTAAAATACGTGTATCCTTATCTCCATTGTAATTGCTTATGTTTTGTATGTCGTATTATCGGGCATTACAACACTTGGTGCCACCCAAGATGATCCTTGTGATTGGTGATAGCATCGCTTCCTTGTGAGGTGGTTCTCATCACAGCATAGTATCGTAGCTTTCTTGAGAATAATACAACACCTTAAGCATGTTTTAGAAAAAAACTATAATGCTCACATGTGAGGATGTGCCGTAAGGACGGTATTAGTGACACAGGTGGTAAAACTAACTTATGACATCAACCTAAGTATATATTACTTTCTGTAAAACTTGAGTTTATAACGACACACATGCGCCCAGGTAAGAAGGTAAGCACATACTCGCATCTTCCGGGTAGCGAAATGCGATGGTCCCTACCCAATAGGGAGTCCTTGTTCTTCGGAACGCATAAGAATATCACTCACCAATGCCCTGGTTGAAATTCCTGACAGCGAAGTGGAGCTGGACGCCCTATCTTTGGAGGTGGCACACTTGAGATGCAGCCCGTATGGAATGATATGGGGTGTGTTTAAATACTACAAAATAGTATCTATCTATCTATCTATCTATTTATCTATCTATCTATCTTCTATCTATCTATATGTCGCATTTACTTTCGATATGTGGGATGTTGTTGTTGGGATTTCTTGTAGGTACACTATTGACATTAGGATGTGTAGAAAACGCTTGCCTTGAGAGAAACGCCACCACCGCATACTACCTATGGTCCTATTCTTGACCAGCCCTTTTATTTTGTGAGGACGGATAGGATGGAGTATTACATTCATTTAAAAATTGAAAACATGAAATCTGTTTTATAAACCTGAAAGTTACTTGTATAAAATTCATATCTTCACGCTCAGAAGCTAGTTTGAGACAAGCTTGCATTCTGAATATATGGAGAAGTGCTCTACATTACCAGCAGCAAGTTTGGAGTTATTTGGATCAGATTGATGGGGTTGTGCTCTGTTTATTTCAGAGGAACTGTTGCTGTTTTCAGAATCGATGGTCTGATTTGTATTTACGATAACTCCTAGCTCGAATGTTAGATTAGGGCGACTGAGCAATTCTGGAAAGGTTAAATCATAGGACTCAACTTCGGTGCTCTTTTGCAGGTCCAATTCTGATGACTTGTGGGTCAAAATCAGCAGTTTTTGTTGACTGTGCCAGAAAAACAGCGGGTGCAGATTCAGAAATTGAGTCGAATGAATTGCTATCTTGCATTCTTTCCATCATGATAGTTTGCTTTATGATGTTACATGTTCCTTCTGTTCCTTATTCAGTGCATCATTGTTTAACTCACAACTTTTGTAACCACGACAAATGGCGACCGACAGTGACAACAGCAACGGGAATGCAACCTAGTCCTACGACAACTGCCTGTCCGGCAACCTTCCCACTATCTTGTGGGAGATGCTGCAGCTCTGTGGATACACGGAGCCCCTAACGTACCGTACCTGGCTCACCCAGGATGCGGGATCCGAGTTGTCTGAGTTGGAGGTTGTTGTTGTTGCACACCCGCAGCACCCCGACTGGGAGTCAGGACAGTGGCGCACGTTTGCTTGTGACTTGGAGACCGGGTGATCCAAGCTGGCTCAGCACATACTCGCTGAGTTCTGCGAGGCCCACAGAGACTTGTTGGCCCTGACCAAGTTTGAGATGCTCCCAGTTCTTGAAAGGGATAGTCAGGAGTGGCAGCGACGCTACAGGAGCATAGCTCGCACCAATGTGGATCACCATTGTTTGATCTGCACTGGGACACTGCACAGGGTCCGAGCACTTGAGGAGGAGAAGACCGAGCTGAAGGCTCGGCTGCGCGCTTCTGAGTAGCGCGAGGAGGAGATGAATGACACTCTAACCGACAGGGCCATGGAGGTGGATATGCCCAAGAACATGTGTGACGACCTCGTTCATGAACGGGGCGTGTTGATGGCTCAGCACAACGTTGTGGTTGAGGATTGAGATGACCTTCTCCATGAGCGGCACACGCTAACACATCAGTGTAACCTGCTTACTGAGTAACTCTCGGACTGCAACGTTATTCTGACTCAGCGGAACAACTACATCCACCACCTCGAGGTCCACTAGGGCATGATGTAGTCAACTCTTGCTGAGTTACGAGGTGACATGGCAGTGCTACAGGAGCAGAACGAGCAGCTCCATCTGCAGTTGTAGGTGGCACAGAGGATGTTGAGGACATCTCGGACGTGGACTACGAGGACCCACCGGTTGGCCCCGCAGCAGGTGGTGCGGCTAACCCATAGGGGGTACTAGGCGAGTGACAGTGGTAGTGGCACGTGTAGCTTGCCTAGCAGCTAGTGATGTCATCATGTATATTTATTCCTCGATGTTAGACTGAATTGAGCGGTACCCTAACTTGTGATGGTTGTAGGGATGTGTATTAGGAATGGTGTAGGAACTCGTCGATGATGGATGTATGAACTATGGAAATTTGGATATTTGGACATCGTTGTGTTAGATTGCAAAAATTCTTTTGTGGCTTTGTTAGTTCTAGTAGTTGCATTTTGCGACTTATTCATACTTGCATTTTGCGACTGTGCTCACCGTGCTAGCCTACCCAGGATGCTTTGGCAGGCATTGCAGATTTTGGGTTACACCAGGCCCCCTGCTTACGTGGGGAAGGAATGCGTTCAGCAGGGCCACATCTGTTGTACCATGCACGTTGTAGTGCCAGAGAAGGTGACTCACCCGTCATAGGAGTCATGGATGGTGACCGTGACAGGGCTCACCATTCATGAGAGGTGGGACTTGGCAGCTTTGCAGGCATTCACCAGGTTTCATGAGATTCTCACGCGCCCGACCTTGTCGATGCACCTTTCATTTACCTACCTATTAGTGACCCCCACGACCACTGCTAGAGGCACCGCACAGGAATGTTGAATGACAACACCACCCACTACTACAACCCGACCTTGGTAGCTACCATGTACTAAGCTTCCTCATTGTACTGTCAGCACGCTGTGGGTGTGATGGAGGTGGACATGCTCTTGGAGGCCCTGAAAAGTTTTGATGTCAGGGTTGTGGAGAGGGACTGAGAATGTGGCACTTCAGGATCAGCTTCAGCATCGGGAGCGCCTGTTGACTGTTGACACCAGATTCCGGATCTAGGCCCATGAGGCAGGGACTGCATGAGCTACTAAGAACACGTGTGAAAGATATTAAAAAGGAGCACGTGACGACAGTAAGGTAGGAAAGGGAACCGTCAGGGGACAGAAGAACACATGGAACTAGTTCGAATCGTAGTATGTCTCCTAAAGATAGAAAAGTCATGTAAAATAAGGAAAGAATACCTAGGTCGGTTGTGACTAGGATATAAATAGTAGACTAGAACCATTGTAAAAAAATAACATAATCAAATACAACTCTCGGCGCATCGCCACAATCAACTCGATGGATTTTCTCGTCAACTGCTCGAGCTCTCGGGCTCCGGCATCGGTAGGGATTTCGTCAGGTAACTGCATCGAATCTTTCATGTCGACTTTTTCGTGCTAGAATCGATGTAACTACTAGTTATCCGGTAGTTCCGGTCGATCGAAGCTTTAGTTACGAATATCGATGACTTGGGGTAGTTGACGTGTCGTATCCTGTTCCATTTAGTTGACTTGTCCAGTTTCGTTTTGCTGTCGATGCTAGTGCTTTAGTAGACGGTCGATCAGGCTACTCGAATCATGGTTAAGACGTAGTACCGATTCACTCTGTTCCCTAGTGTTCAAAATAGAACAATTGACGTGTCCTGTACGGATCTGTTTGGGTTGACTTGTCCTATGATAGATTAGGTGCTAGAGTTTAGATTGAATTAGTAGTATATCTAGGATTGCTTTCACCGATTATAGTCTGTACCTACCGATTAGTGCAATATAGTTGACTTGTTCTATGTTGCTTTGTCTTTGCTTAGTTTACTTGTCCTAGGTAAAGAATAATTAGTAGTATATAAGATATGATTTATGCTAGCGGTTTAACCATTCAATCGGGGTGTTTAGCCGATTGCTTGCCACATTTAGATCTATCTTACATGAACTATCAACTATAAAATCTGACAATTAAGATTAGATTTAGACCATATTATCTTGATAATTCAGTGATTTCATATGCCTTGCATGCTTGAATCCTTTGATTTCACGAATTAGAGTAAGTTGATCATAAATCGGCATAATTACTTCTAGTTACCTTTTATTACCTGTTATCGCCGATCATAACTCCAATGCTCTATTAGCACTACAAAATGAATTGGACTAATATACGACCTTATGTTATGTATGTGCTAGACAAAATTTATTATTAAATTGCTAAAATTTATTGATCTATTAAGAATTTGTATGAAATATCACGTGTATAGAAAACTCGCGGGTACCCGATTACTCGACGGGTATGGGTATAGGTTAAAACTTTAACCCGTCACAGGTATAGGTATTGGTATAGTTTACTTACGATGGATATGGATATGGGTGACTAAAACCCGATGGATTTGTATCTGTTGCCATCCCTATCCATGAGTGGCAGATATTGTGTATAGCAAAGTTTTCCATAGAAGGGCGAAGCCTAGGATACATATTCCTCATCTTATGTTTTGTCTTGAGCTTGTTGTTGCACATTTGCACGGATTAGTGAACTAGACTGCTAGAGATTTGTTTATATCCGAGGATTTAGAGAAAGAAAGACAGATAAGGATGATTATATAGTTGGAACAAAACAAAAGGTTAGTTAAATGCGAATAACAACCTCTTTACGTCCATCTATAGAGTGTGCATTCCCCTTGGGTGCAAAGACCAAGAAGGCAACCGTTTTTGTTTTAATATTTAATTCTCCCGATATGAAACGGCACCAACGGTTCGTTGTGCCATGCAATTAAGATCCGCAATTATCTATCTGCACCAAAACGTCCCTTCGTGGGCCCGCATGTCATATAGATGATCGTGTTTTGATTCCTTCGGAGGTGCGGTTGTGGCCTATTTAATTAATCGGAGGAAGGAGATGAGGCGACGCCTATTTAACTCCGGGTCTTCCTCCAACGACCGCGCACAGGGAACAAAGCGGCTCAACGGAAACACGCCCAGTTTTCATGGAAAAATCACTGGTGAAAATACGCACTCTATAGATGGATGGATGGAGTAATAGTTAAGGAGTTTGTTGCGATGGATATATATCGATGGCTTATACTTCTAGGTACAAAAGTATTATTGAAATGCATGGTAAATTCAGATTAAAAAAATTAAATGTTCATGTCCTAAGCATGTATAAGTTTGAGACATTATTTTTACATAATTACATACATACTTATACTTCATATCTAAACTTTTGTTAAAAATTTTAAACATAAGCTTATCGTGTCTCAAAGTTACCTGGGGAGGGGGAGGGGTGTGAATAGGCAATACAAATAATTCCAGAAAATCACAACACGAACACACGATTCAAACCGGCCAAGACAGAACTTCTGTCATGGCTCGAGAGAAAAAACAAGGGAAAGGGAATTGAGAGTGATTCTCACAATTTCGCTTGAATGGAAACTTCTTTTGACCTCCTAGGACTGTTGTACCTGCGAGACCTTGATAAACACACCACACACAAGTAGATCGGGAAATATAAGCAAAGAAGCCGTAACAAGCAACAAAAACACAAAAGAGACACGAGTATTTATCACCGACGTTCGGACCCCTTACAAAGAGGTTCCTACGTCTCCGTTGAGGAGCTCACAAAGAGCCAGGTCCCTCTCAACTATAATCATCCCCAAGTGACCACAAATGTCAAACTTGGTTTTCTTCTTCTTCTTAATTTCTTTCCTTCCGGAGGCGAATAACAACATTCACAAACTTTCCAAGGCTCACCACAAACTTGGGAGCTCTAGAGTTGACACCTAGACAACCTAGGAGAACAAATCTCCAAGAGTAATAAGTAAAATCGAGATTGCTTCCAAGGGGAATATGTGTTCAAGATTGGGTTGATGCTCTCGTGCTTGGATTTGAGGTTGGGCTCTCACAAATGGTCTTGAATCTCAAGATGAGTAAGGGAATGTGAGAGCTAGAGCTTGAGAAAGATGGAAGAGTTAAAAAAGTACCCGTCGCCTTCCAACCGAGATAGGATATGGTATATGTCGGTGTAGGGGATCGGGGTCCCCCTAACCGCGTGTGGGCCGCTTCGGCCCACGAACTAAGACGGAGGCCCGCGAAGCCACGAGGTCCACGAAGCCACGGAGTCCACGAAGCCACGAAGCCCACGAGTCCCGCGGAAGCCGGAGGAGTGGGAGCGCCGGAGGGAGAACGAAGCTTCGCAGTAGTTTCCTCCGGCGCCCCAACCACCCGGAGTTAATGCGGCACTCGATTGCCTTCGGCGACGCCGCAGCCCGACAAGACGTGCGCGCGTCTTCCCCGTGCACCGCGTCTCGGGAAGCCGCGCAGCTACAGTGCCAGGAGGGCTCTCGGCCAATAGGAAGGGAGAGATTGAGAACGCGAACCAAGGGACAAAAATCGCAACGGATTTATGTCGGATCGTGTCGGAGCATGCCGGAGGGACCGGACTCCCACCGGTGCCCGGTACTCCTCCGGTACTTGCATAGTACTCCCCTCCTTGCCCTATAAAAGGAGGGGATACCCCCATGTAATAGAAGGTTCTTTTTAACACACGAAAAAGCAGGACGTAGGGTATTACGCACTTTGCGGCCCGAACTCGGATAAATCCCGGTGTTCTTACTCATCTGGATCATCCACGCTAGCGCGCGAGCAGATCCGTTCTTCCCCGAGCCTAACCCAAGGGAGCCTTGACAGGCCCCCATTTGGAGGTGTACTCACACACCGACATTCGGCGCGCCGGTAGGGGAAGATCGTAGATCTCGCTTCGCGCCGCGAAATCTTGCTTCGCGCCATGCGAGATCCTCGAGCACGCCGCGAACGGAGGATAGCGTCTCCGGCGAGCGTCCACCGGGCGCCGTCGCCGCGACCGTCGTCACGCGGGCCGCTCCGCTCACGACAATCGTCCCGGCGCCTCGGCGGCCGAACGTGCCGCAGAGGGCCCGCGCGGCGCCGACCACCACGCCCGTGCCGCCACGCCGCCCGCGTCCGAGCGTGCCATCGCGTGTCGCCTCTTCCAGGAAGAAGAGGGGGACGACCCCCTAACCGCCGTGAAGACCATGCTCGACAACCCGCCGGCGGGATCGGCGGGGGAGAGCAAGCAAGGGAGTGGCTCACCGGAGTGGGTAAACTCCCGGATACGGCGCAGGCCAAGCGCCAGCGCGCAGCGGCCACCGACCGACAACGACCGCCACGCCAACCGCGCCAAGGACGCGCGCCCACCGGCGGCTTCGCTCTCCGTCCGCTCCCCACGGGGCGGGGGCACCGCGACCTGCGCAACGACCTCAACAGGCGCCGCCGCGAGGGGGAGGATGCACGCGTCGGCATCGAGCGCTCGCGCGAGCGGGACGCGAGCGTGAGCGCACCTCCGCCCACGACCGCGACGGCCCGAAGCGGAGACGTCCCCGCAGCGCCAACCCAAGCGCAAGAGAAAGGAGCTCGACCCCTCTTTCCTCGGGGTTGCGCAGCCCTCTCAAAGCGCCCGCGCGACGTCACGTGGCCCGAGCAAGTTCCGCCCGGACCTCCCCGAGAGGTACGACGGCACCGCTCCCCCGACGAGTTCTTACAGATCTACTCCACCGCCGTCAAGGCCGCCGGTGGCTCGGAGGACATCATGGCCAACTACTTCCACCCGGCTCTCAAGGACTCGGCTCGCTCATGGTTCATGAACCTCGGCGCCGGAGTCTATCGGATCCCGGAAGAGTTTGTGCCGGGAGTTCATGGCCAACTTCCAAGGAACGGCGAAGCGTCCGGAAACCGGATCGACCCGGACCGCATCGTCCGTAAGCCGGGCGAGACGCCGCGAGCGTTCATGCAGCGCTTCGGCCAAGTCCGCAACACCATCCCGCGCATCGACCCCTCCCGGTGCTCTCCGCCTTCGCCACGACATCCGAGACAAGGATATCCCGGGCGAGCTGGGCGTACACCAGCCCGGAGACGGTCACGAACCTTTTCCAGCCTGGCCGACGGATGCGCCCGTCGCCGGAAGCCCAAGCGTGGCACGACCCACCGGCAAAGTCCAACCCGGGTACCTCCTCTCCCAAGTCCGGGAGCACCCTCTCCAAGAAGCGTAAGAAGAACCTCGCACGCAAGCGCAAGACGGAGGAGGTGGCCGCGGCGGGAGGCCCGTCCCCGTGGGGGCGCGACGCCCACCTCCCGCGGGTACCGGCAAGTCGCCGCCTAAATCCCCGGAACCTTCGCGTGCTACTTCCACCGCACCAACGACCACGACCAGTCGGAGTGCCGCTACATCCAGGCGAGCATCAAACGGCGCGACGAGCGGCGGGCGGCCGAGAAGGCCGAGAAGGAGAAAGAGGAGGAGAAAGAGGAAGTCGAGGCGTACTCGCAGCGCGGACGACTCCATCGCCGTGATCAGCGGGGGCTCCTCGAGCTTCGCGTCCAAAGGCGAGGCCAAGCGCTTCGCCGCGAGGTCCTCGCGATCACCGAAGGCAAGGCCGCGGCTCCCCGCCGAAGTGGGCCGACGTTCCCATCACCTTCGACAAGAGCGACATGGTGGGCCCGCACAACACCAAGGGGAAGATCCCCTCGGTCGCGTCGCCCACCATCCGCAACAAGAAGGTGGGACGCACCCTCATCGATGGAGGCGCGAGCCTCAACCTCATCACCCCGAAAGTCTACGATTCCCCGCAGCTGGGCACGCGCCGAGCCGCAGCCCTCGCGCCCTTTCGTCGGAGTGCTCCCGGTAGCTCCCGCCCCTTGGGTAGGATTGAGCACCCGGTCACCTTCGGCACCCGGGACAATTTCCGCACGAGAAGCTCCTTTTCGACGTCGCAGACATCGGCCTCCCCTACAACGCCATCATTGGGAGACCCGGCATCAACCAGCTTCATGGCTATCCCGCATCACGCGTTCCTCACGCTCGAAGATGCCGGACCCGAAGGGTGTCATCGTGGAGAGGGCGGATGCCGTCAAGGCAATGGCTTGCCTCGAGGACATCTTGGCGGCCGAGATGGCGGCGAGGAGGACACCGGCACGAAGAGAGCGCGCGACGCCCGGAGAAGCCCGCTGCGCAATCCGGCCCCAAACGGGCGAAGCTTTCGGCTCCGGGAGAGGTGTCTACCAAGAAGATCTCACTCGGGGCTCGGAGGACAAGACCACCACCATCGGTGGTGACCTCGACCCGAAATAGGAACTCGCGCTCATCACCTTCCTCCAAGCAAACAAGCAACATCTTTGCCTCGGCATCCTTCGGACATGCCGGCATACCTGTGGAGTGTGATTGAGCACCAACTCAAGGTCGACCCCGCCGCAAGACCCGTGAAGCAACGGGCGAGGCGCCAAGCCCCCGAGCGCGAGGACTTCATCCGGCCGAAGTCAAGAGGCTTTTAGAGGCCACGTTCATCCGGGAAGTCACGCACCCGACGTGGCTCGCCAACCCGTGGTTGTGCCCAAGAATAACGGCAAGATGCGGATGTGCGTGGACTACACCGACCCGAACAAGGCTTGCCCGAAGGATCCGTTTCCATTGCCTCTGATAGATTCTCGTAGTAGACTCCACGGCAGTCGCGACCTGCTTTGCATGTTAGATGCGTACTCCGGTACCACCAAATCTGTATGGCTAAGGAGGACGAGGAGAAGATCGCTTTCATGACTCCCGCAGGGAGCTTTTGCTACGTGAGCATGCCTTTCGGCCTCAAAACGCGGGCCCCACGTTCCAACGGGCCATGCGCTTAACCCCGGACTCGCAAATCGGGAGGAACGTGGAGGCGTACGTCGACGACTTGGTCATTAAGAGCCGCAAGGCACCGTCTCTCCCGTTCGACTTAGAGGAGACCTTCTCCAACCTCGCGCCGCAACCGGTGAAGCTCAACCCGAGAAGTGCGTCTTCGGCGTACCGGCAGGAAGCTACTCGGCTTCCCGGTCTCGCACCGCGGATCGAAGCAAACCCGCAGAAGATCCGGCCATCGAAGAAATCCGCCCCCAAGGCGGCTCAAGGACGTGCAACGCCTAGCCGGAGCATGGCGGCCCTTGGCCGATTCATTTCACGCCTAGGCGAACGCGCTCTCCCGCTGTTCAAGCCGATGAAGAGGACGGACAAATTCGAGTGGACCCGGAAGCCGACGAAGCTTTACAAGACCTCAAGCGCTACCCGTCCTCCGCGCCCGCTTTAGTCGCCCGAACCGGTGAGCCGCCGCTCCCGTACATAGCGGCTAACCCGCAGTGGTCGCCGCGGCTCCGGTGGTCGAGCGGCCGGAGCAGTGCACCTCGCGGTTCTCGACGAACCAGCAAGCGCGGGTGCCTTGACGGCTCGAAGGCGGCGGACCAACCGGACCCGGGGCTCCACCCGCGACCAGCTCGCAGGTGCCGGAGCACCCGGTGCTACGGACGCCTCGCTCACGACGGAGCGCGCGATGCGGCCGCTCCAACCTGCCCGGTGGGGCACCCGGGCGGTCCCCAAGCACAACAACTACCGCGGACGGCGTGGCTCCCCGCCTTCGCCCGGGCTCCGGCTCCGACCTTGTCGCATGATTTGGGCGAAGCCGGGACCACGACCGGAAAGACAAGGATGGATGCGTTGATCCCACCCCGCCCGGGGCTCCGGCTCCGACCATGTCTCGCATTGAGGGCGGGGCGGGATCCGCACCAACCACGTCCGACGACAAGCACCGCACCGACGCCGCATCACCCGGGGCTTCGGCCCCGACTACCACGACGAGCGAGAGCGAGCCGGGGCCCGTGCCCCCGGAGGCCGAGCCTCGCACCCGGCGCATCCAGCGCCCGGTGTATTTCATCGCCGAGGTTTTGCGGGACGCCAAGACCCGGTACCCACAGCACTCGTAAGATGCTCTACACAGTACTCATCGCGTCCCGAAAGCTGCGACACTACTTTCAAGGCCATCCCGT
Organism: Chloris gayana; assembly: GCA_031894775.1. Taxonomy (NCBI): domain Eukaryota; kingdom Viridiplantae; phylum Streptophyta; class Magnoliopsida; order Poales; family Poaceae; genus Chloris; species Chloris gayana. The sequence goes on from JAUNZO010002097.1 coordinate 282,355, forward strand.
CCGGGTGGTGACTACGGCACCGTTGGAGACCATACCGCGCAACAGGGAAGCGACCGGACGAGTGGCCAAGTGGGCCGTGGAGCCGGGGAGTTCGACTTGTCCTTCCTCGAAGACACACATCATCAAGAGCCGGCTCTAGCCGAGTTCATCGCCGAGTGGACGCCCACCCCGCAGATCGAGCGGGAAGAACTTAGCACCCGGGTGCAGCAAGCACGACGCGCCCGGCGACTACCGGACGATGTTCTTCGACGGCTCCCTCACCCTCAACGGTGCGGGAGCAGGAGTGCTACTGCTGTCACCAACCGGCGACGAGCCGCGCTACGCGGTCCAGCCTACACTTCCGTGCACCAACAACATGGCAGAATACGAAGCTCTCCCGGCGGGGTTGCGGATCGCGGCCGACCTCGGGATCACGCGCCTCCTCGCCAAGGGAGACTCGCAACTTGTCGTCAACCAGGTATCTAAGGAATACCAAGGCAACGACCCGCGATGGCTGCATATCTTGCGGCAGTCAGCGGATGGAAAAGAAGTTCAACGGCCTCGAGGTGCTTCACGCACTTCTGGGCGACAATCACATTGCCGACGAGCTATCCCGGTGGCCTCCACTCGAGCTCCGACCCCACCCGGGACGTTCATGGAGATCCCGTCATCCCCTTCGGCCTCCGACGCCGACCGAGCTCCGGACAAGCAACAACAAAGCGCAAGCGCACCCGCAGGATCTCGCAGCACACGCGGAATAGCGAAGAAGCGCTTGCCAACGAGCCGCAGGACACCCGCCGGATGGACGACATCCTCGGGTACCTGCGTGACGACATCCTTCCGGAAGACGACACGGACGCGGAACGCCTAGCCCGCCAAGCCAAGAGATACACCGTTGTCGATGACAAGCCGTACAAGCGCAAGTGCCAATGGTGTTCTCGTCGAAGTGCGTAAAGACGGAAGAAGGCAACGACATACTCGTTGAGATCCACGAGGGCGAGTGCGGCAGCCACCACGCTCCCCGCACGCTGGTCGGGAAAGCCTTCCAGCAGGGTTACTACCGGCCGACAGCCCTCCAGGACGCCACCAGGCCGGTGCAACGATGCAAGGCGTGCCAGCTTCACGCCAAGCGTACGCACCTGCCCGCTCAAGCCCTTCAAACAATTCCCTTATCCCGGCCGTTCGCGGTTTGGGGTTTGGACATTGTAGGGCCATTTCCGACCGCCCCGGTGGGTACATGTGGCTATACGTGGCCATCGACAAGTTCACAAAGTGGGTGGAAGCCGAAGCGGTGACAAAGATAGACCAAAACTCAGCGGTCAAATTCATGAAGAATGTCATTGCAAGATTCGGAGTGCCGCAGCTGGATTATCACCGACAACGGGACCCGCTCACGAGCCACGCATTCGCAGCATACCGCGACTCCCTCGGCACCCGGATCCGCTTTGCCTCAAGAGCCCACCCACGGAGCAACGGCCAAGTCGAACGCGCCAATGGAGAAATCCTCAAGGGTTTAAAAACAAGATCATTTGACCCGCTGAAGAAGAAGGGCTCCAAGTGGGTAACCGAGATCCAATCCGTGCTCCGGTCCCTCGCGCACCACAGCCGAGTCGAGCCACAGTGCGAAACGCCCTTTTTCCTCGTGTACGGTGCGGAGGCGGTGCTACCCACGGAGATCCGGTTCAATAGCCCCCGAGTCGCCGCATTCGACGAAGCCGACCAAAGCACCCGGCGGCACGACGACATCGACCTCCTCGAGGAGGCAAGACGCCGAGTACTACCGCGAAGCGCGAGGTACCTCCAGTGGCTTGCGCCGCTACCACCAGCGGCGCGTGCGTCCCCGAGAGTTGCAAACGGGAGACCTCGTCCTCCGACGGGCTCGTACGCGTGAAGGCAAGGACAAGCTAACTCCCATGTGGGAAGGGCCCTTCCTCGTCATCGCCGTCGCCCGCCCGGATCCGTTCGTCCGGAGTCTGGAGGACGGGTACCCGAACCAAGCGCTTGGAACATTGAGCACCTAAAGAAATTCTACCCTTAGAATATTCTCAGTAGCCAATGGTCCCGGATAGTACCCGAAGTCCTATCGCCACGGCCGCAGCCGCCAAGGCTCTTGTACTAACGTGTTTTGAATAAAAACAGCGCCTAGTCGCTTCCTTTCTTACCTCTCGCAGGATTGCTTGTCATGCATATTGAAGTCCCCGTTCCCCTCCCCGACGGGTAACGAAGGTCTACGACTTAGTCTGAGGCCGGAAGGCTGCGTCCGGCTGAGGATCGTGCGCCTCGAGTCGCGCTAAAAGCGTCACCGCGAAGTGCCGAACGGCCTACGACTACACGGCGCACGCGGACATTCGCACATAACAAACAAAACAATGGGTTCAAGCTCTCCATTGACAACGATAAGTTAAACTTGAAATATTTGCTGTACATACAGGAACATAGGTTTGACACAAAAAAAAAACAACACAAAAGGGGGGCACAAGCGCCGGAAACCACTCGCAGTGGAGGAAGCGGGCACTTAGCCGCGCTTGAAGCTCTCCGCGAAGGCGCGCGCGACGGCACGAGCTTGCGCCTTAGCCGTGGCATGCTCGCCCGCAGGGACATCGCCGTTCACCACGGCTAGGAGCGGGAACCCGGCACCAGGACCAGGTGCGTTCGCCAAGCACCTCCTCCAGGGTCGCGGCTATGGTTTGCCGCCCCTCATCCTCCAGGACCTCCGCCACCCGGTGTTCAGAGCTGCTCGTAGAGTCAACCACCCCCGCATGGCGAAGGCATACCCACTCGGGCCGCGGTCAAGAGGCTCCGAAAGACGAGGCAGACCCGCCCGGAATAGCGCCGACGAAACGGCCCGGTGCACCTCGGCGGCGATCTCCGCTTGCGTCCGCGCCGCCGTGGCCAGCCCGGTCGCCCGCTCGCTCAGCTCAACGCGCCGAAGCTCGGACTCCTCGAGCCGGGACCGCGCCTCCGCGAGCTGCCGCCGGAGGTCATCACCATCAGCCGCGGCGGAAGAGCCGCGACCCGACTTCTTCGGCCGGGCCTCCAACCGCTCGGCTTGCCGGCGGTACTCATCCCGGCTCTTCTCCATCGCCTTCAGCTCAACGGCGAAGGCCTTCCGGGCCTCGGCGAGAGTCTCCTCGCGGATGCGGTGCGCCAACCCGTCGGCGAGGCCGCGGACCTGCTCCTCAACCCGAGCGAGACGGGCCGCCTCCGTCTCCAAGGCTTCCTTCGGACGGCGGCCTCGTTCTCACGAGCCGGACCTGCTCCTCCCGGAAGCCGGGGCGCCCTCGCGCCCCCTAAGCCGCTCGCCGACGGCCGGCTCCCGCTCGCCCGCGCCGCAGCCTCCCGAAGGGCAAGCGCGCCGGCACGCTCCTTCGCCTCCTCCTCGCGGGCCGCCACGGTCACCTCGCGACGGGTCACGGCCGCCTCGCGGAGGTCCATGTGGGCCTCCGCCTCCTCCAACCGCGCGCCGCGAGCCGCACGGCACGCTCCCGCTCCAAGACGCTTTGGAGGCGGTTCACGCTTCAGCCTCGCGGGCCTTCGCGTCACGCAGCCTTCTCGGCGGCCCGGTCACCGATGCCGCAGCTTGGTCCAGCTCATGCTAGACTTCTTCCATGCGGCGCCGATATTGCTGCCGGGCCGCCTTCACCGCCGTCTCCGGGGACCGCCGTGCCTCCGCCACCTCCGCCTCGCGCCGCCGCCGCGGCCTCCCGGTCCTCCAGGGACGCGTCCGCCTCCTCCACGGCCGCCTTCATGGCAAGAAGCGACCGGGTGGCCTCCCCGATCACATCGCCAATCCCGTGGCGACCCGCACCGCCGCAGCGACCCGAAGGTGACCCGCTCCGGCCGCGTCCGCCGCGCCCACGGCCCCTACCGGCGGCGGCGGTCGACGATGTGTCTCCGCCGCCCACCGCACCCGGCTCCGACCGAACGCGTGGAGGGGTGTCGTTCCCCTCCAAGCACTATAGGGCCGGCGGCGCCGGCACCCGGCCTCGGAGTGGAAGACCGTGGTGGACGCCGGCAGCCGCCGATCGGGAAAGCACCCGGCACGTCTCCGCCCGGAGAAGGTCACACCCGGCCGGGGCCAGCCCCGGCAGAGGCACCCGCGGTCTCCCTCCGGCAGGGCGCCCGCAGCCTCCTCGCCGGCGAGACACCCGCTGCCCCCTCTTCGGCGACGCCCGCAGCCACCTCCTCGGGAGTGCCCGCGGTCCCCTCTCCGGCGGCACTCGCGGCCACCTCCGCGGGACTGTCCGCGACCCCTTCCTCGGGGCACCCGCGATCCCTTCCTCGGGGCACCTGCGACCACCTCTTCAGGGGCACCCGCTGCCCCTCCCGCGTCGTCCTCCGCCCCGGCCACCGGAGCCGCACCGGCCGCCTTGGGGTTCAAAGGGACCAGGTCCGGGTCCGGCTCGATCCGGACAGTCCCGCAAACAACGCAAGTCGAACACGTTTGCAACCATCAGCCCTACGATGAGACGAGGTGCAGCACACGAGGCACACAGCCTTAAGTAAAAAGAGAGGAAAGCTGCCTACCCGTCGCGTGTCCACCCGGCCGCTTGCACCGGTGCGGCTACAGGAGACTTTTCCTCGCGGAGCGGCCCCCGTCACCGGCGCCGGCGAGCCCGCCGGGCCCGCTTCGTGGTGCGGAGGCGGGCCCGAAGAGTCGGAGGAGGAGGGCGACGGAGACCTTTTCCCCTTGCCTTTGTCCCGCGCGCTCGGAGCAGGCCTCGCAGCCGCCAGTGGCTGCCACCCGGAGCGTCGGAGGCACCTCCAGTGGGCGACCGTCGCACCCGGGTCGGAGGAAGGTGCGACTCCGGCACCCGGAGACTAGGGGCGGGAGTCGGGTTCGCGTCGAGAAACCCGAGCGGCCCCGGCCGGGGCATGCCGTCAAGGACGGCGCGCTTGTTCGCCGACCGATGGAGGGGCTCGGCACCTTCCGGCACGCGAAGGAGGCGGGCCACTTCTTCTCGGTCGGCGTCGAGTAGGCGAATCGCTCGCGGCCTCGGCAGGTCGGAGCCCGCCCCCGTGCGCGTGCGGCCGGCGAAGTTGAAGTCCCGGCACAGCCACGACGGGACCGATCTCCGGCGAAGGGGCGCGATGTTGCGCTCGAGGAAGTCGTGCACCACCCCGCGCGAAGTCAAACCCGCCGCGGCGAGCGCCGCGATCCGGTTGACCACAGCGCATCATGCCCTCGGAAGTCGGGGCACGGCATCCCGTACGGCCAAGTGCCGGGCCGGGACCGGCGGGACGCGGAGACGACGAAGATCCTTCTCGTACGGCACCGTGAACCAAGCCCTCTTCCACGCCTCCACCTTGCTGCTGGGCGAGTACTCTATGTACCCGCCGTCGGGCCGGCGGTCAGCCGGACGCACCCGATCACCTCCGAGGCATTGGTGAGCGTCATCTTGAAGTAGCGCCGGAAGATGGGGAAGCACGGCTGCACCCCCACGAATCCTCGCACGGATGGGCGAACACGGCCGCCGCCGCGACCGCGTTCGGCGTGAGGTGCGCCATGCGGATCCCATACTCCCGAAGCACCTCCAGGAAGAAATCGGAGAAGGCGGGGGAACGGCGCCGGCGACGACGAAGGACAAGAAGTGGAGGATCTCCAGCCCCCGGCCGGCGGCGGCAGCGGTCCCCCGACGCGAACGGCCCCATCACCGTCCACCGGCGAGAAGGGCGAAAGCCGCGACATGTCGACCCCGGCATCGGGCAACCGCGCCGTTGGCGGGGCATCCGCCGATGGCGACCGCGCGCGCGAGCCGCTACGGCGGGGGAGGACCTTCCGCGGGCCATCTTGACGGCGCGCGACAACGGCGACGGAAGCGGCGACGCGGATCGGCGAAGAAGAAGGCGAAGGGAAGCGCAGCGGCAAGAAAGAAGCCGAGAAGACGGAAGGCAAGGGGCGAAGTGGGAGACGTGCTCGAGCAACCGGCCCTCCCACTACTTGAGCGCAGTACGCCGAGCGGGCCCACGGCACGCGAACCGAAGCGACGCGACGCCTCGGGGCGCCGTGCCCCGTAGCCCAAGCGGTTCCGTTCCTCCGAGAGCCGCGCCCGGAGCAACCCAAACGTCACGGGCACCGACGGGTGGCCCCAATCCCTGCTCCGACCCCGCGGGTCGCCGATCGGGGCCGGGGCTCCTGTCGGTGTAGGGGGATCGGGGGTCCCCCTAACCGCGTGTGGGCCGCTTTCGGCCCACGAACTAAGACGGAGGCCCGCGAAGCCACGAGGTCCACGAAGCCACGGAGTCCACGAAGCCACGAAGCCCACGAGTCCCGCGGAAGCCGGAGGAGTGGGAGCGCCGGAGGGAGAACGAAGCTTCGCGGTAGTTTCCTCCGGCGCCCCAACCACCCGGAGTTAATGCGGCACTCGATTGCCTTCGGCGACGCCGCAGCCCGACAAGACGTGCGCGCGTCTTCCCCGTGCACCGCGTCTCGGGAAGCCGCGCAGCCTACGATGCTAGGAGGGCTCTCGGCCAATAGGAAGGGAGAGATTGGGAACGCGAACCAAGGGACAAAGATCGCAACGGATTTATATCGGGATCGTGTCGGAGCATGCTAGGAGGGACCGGACCCCCACCGGGTGCCCGGGTACTCCTCCGGTACTTGCATAGTACTCCCCTCCTTGCCCTATAAAAGGAGGGGATACCCCCATGTAATAGAAGGTTCTTTTTAACACACGAAAAAGCAGGACGTAGGGTATTACGCACTTTGCGGCCCGAACCTCGGATAAATCCCGTGTACTTACTCATCTGGATCATCCACGCTAGCGCGCGAGCGGATCCGTTCTTCCCCGAGCCTAACCCAAGGGAGCCTTGACAGGCCCCCATTTGGAGGTGTACTCACACACCGACAGATATATATAGGAGTGGATCAAGAAGAGTTGTTGCTAGGGTTAGATAGGAAATGACAGAACTTCCGTCGCTGACGGAACATCCATCACTCCCTCGAGATTGGCATTGGCATAGTCAGGACGGAAGTTCCGTTTGTAACGGAACTACTGTAGAAACTCCCGAGGAAGCCAACTTAAGATGAGGGAAACCCGGGGAAGCTAGCGGATGCGTTTGGGAGCCCACAGCGAAAGGAAGGCACGACCCGGGTTTGGCCCTTTTCCTCGAGCGAGAGATCCCGACCTCCCGTCGTAGGGAAATCCTCACCCAGTCCCGCATGCGCTCCTCCCCGAGTTGTTGCGACGTCGCGCCGCCGTTGCCTCCGGATCGAGGAGGCACCGCTGCATCGGTGTGCAAGTAGTGATGGCCTCGGAGCAAGGCTAGTGGTTTCGCCTCTTGCTCGGCGAAATGTGATGGCCGACTCAAGTATGAGCCTCGCAACAAAAGTCATTGCCTATACCGGTGCTAGCGAAAAGGTTGGCTCACTAGTTTAGCCTCGAGACATGCAAATACTTGAATTACTAATGGGAGAGGAAGTGACCAAGGGGACGCTAGCTTAGAGTGTGTTTGGTTTGACTATGGTCGTGAAAAAAGTCGTTGTGGGTCGTGGACTCGTGAAAAAGCAGCTTGTGGACTATGAGTCGTGAGAAAGTCGAAAACCGTTTGGTAAAACAACTATGGCTTTTTGAAAACTTACTAATGGAACCTAGTTGTCATGTATATATATAGTTATATATACATAAAAATAAATATATTTTATACATATTTGTTCAATTTTTTGATATTTATCTATTTATTTATATATTTATATGTATAATATATTTAATATATATATATCATATATAATATTATATATAGACACATATATATTTATATCATAATATTGTATATATATATAGTACAAATTTTATATATATGAATAAATATACATATATATATATATATATATCTCTTATACATATAAACATATATATATAAGAT